>JAVIWB010002317.1:0-600000 GCA_031893035.1 Dermolepida albohirtum | reverse complement strand
GGCTACCAAACTGGAAAGATAGAAGACTGTGCGGCATTCTGCTAAATACAACATCGCTTGTCTAAGGTTCTACGGGATTTGAGAAGAAAGAGCTTAATATTTTTTCTAGGCACCCTTTCTATTATTTTTGCAGTAGCATTAAATTTTGCATAAGAAAATTAGACGGAAGATGTCAAACCTGCAATGCGTGATTTCTTGTTATTTTTTAACTTTAGAAAGAATTTTCGTTGTTGCCATTTTATTTTAGAAAGAAATCGATTTCGTTATAAAAGAGTATTTTGATGTGACTTTGGAAAATTAGTGGCTCGATGCCATCTGGAGACCATTTTGAGTACCGATGAAGTTTTAGATTAGGATTATACAATTCTTTAATCTTAGTAATTTAATAGTTATCCTCGTATATACATGTACTTAATTTCCGCATTTATTCGAGGTGAATTTTGAATGTGCACTGCTGTGCAAAGGGAGAAAGCAACATCTTATAAATACTTTATAAAAATTCTAATGCAAAAATAAATTATCAAAAGTTTTTTGTATTAAATAACCATCTTGCTGCAGTGATGCCCCAACTTATTTACATTCTTCAGTACCTTTCAGACATTTTTGTCCAAAATGATCCCAAACATGATGTATAAGGTTGAGGGCCTGTTCATGTTATCATTTTTAGTACTTCGTTTTACTAGTTCGATTCATAAAAATTCACCTCTAAATAAACACATTGTCATCTCCGCGCCTTCGATGATCTGAAATATCGGTTCTAGAACAGTCATCGATCTAACATTGGTGCCAATTAATTAAAATCTATACTCGTTCGTTCTGAACACTTGGCGTCGTTTGTCGTCTGTCCATGTCTTATCTTCGACAGTATATTTCAACTTTTATCTTTGTTACCCCTTCCACTTTCCTTTATCGTCAAGGTATGCACTGATTTTCCCATTGTATGGTTCGGATTTCATACTAATTCTCTAAGTTACCTAATGGCTTCATGAGAATGTCATTTCTAAAAGTGTCTATTGGCTTTTTCAGCCCGCCCTTACTTTAGAATATCGTAAATTTATTTATATTTTTATATTTATTAATTTTTTATATCATGTGCACTATATGGAGAACAGCTGAATACGAAGCTTTAAACCCTCAATAAAATATTCCTAAGAACTTAAGTACTTAGGTTGATGTCACTAAGAATAAACTGCATTCCTTCATCAGGTAAGATGAATTTGATATTTCATTAGTAATTATATTTCAATTTGCATAAGAAAGTGTCTATAAGTAAATAGTTATAAGGAAGTGAATATAAGTAATTGTTTTATTTTTGATCAAGCTCCATTCATTGATATTGTTTGATAATTAGAGTGAATCATAGAAACATACATCGATTACGTTAACTGTTAAGTATCAAGAATCCGGATTATCGACAACAATTACATTTATTCCAACTGAGTAACTCAAATGTTAAATTACATGATTAAAATTTACATAAGTGAAAAAACAAATATCGGTTTCATTACATAAGGCGCACAAAATTTTCCAGAAAATCCACAATTACAGCAGAGTAATTGTGACTTTTCTAATATTCTAACATAAATATCAATCAAATATTAATTTAACAATAACAGTAAAGCAGGAAGGAGGACAATATTTCAAACTGTAAGGGAAGTAATAACGTATAACGTTTGTGCTTATTATTTGCTTCTCCGTTAACAAAGGTTAAATATAATTTAAAAAGTGCATTTAACTTGTATTATGAAATAATATTCATATTTACAATTGTCTTAAGAAAATAAATTCATAGTTACGATATGATATTTAATATAAAATCTGAGCATTGCGACAAAAATATTAAAGTTCGTAAGTGCCAAAATAAATATCACAACGAAAAATAAACATCCGGTGCGTTGATGCGGTCGTGGCGGTCTTCGAAAAAGAGAACACCCGAAGAACACACCGGATAAAGAAAAGACCGCGACCAGAAATGAAAATCCATTACTCACTGAAAAGTTCAATAACATCATTATTTCGAAATGTTTACAAAATAATCCTACATTGACCAAGTACAACAGCAATGTAGGCGACGAGTGACAATTTTAATTTTAGAGCAGAGTTTGAACCACCATTATAAACTATGAGATTGCAAAGCAAAACAACTAAGTTTGTGACATAGACGCTCGAATAAGGAATGCATACATTTGTCACGAGAAAGGTACAATTCTGTAGAAGACTAATATTTAAACTAGGAACTATTCTTGTTCAACTCTGTCACAAGCTTGTTTATATAATACACACTGTGTGTATGTCAACGTGATTATCTGATACTTTATTGCTTTAATATATCTTAAAATTTAGTATTCGATATTTTACTTTTTGGATACGTTTATCTGTGTATAATTTTAAAATTGTTTATATTTTATTCTTACCTAGAATTCGCAATATTGTGTTTAAAATTAAATTTTTAGAAGATATTAAATTGCTAATATTTTTTCATTTGAATTCTTGCAGAAATTAACCATAATAATATCAAATTTTGTAGTCTTCTTCAACTTAAAGTAACATTTGAGAAAGCATTTTAAGTAAATAGTTCTCTATTTATGTATATGTTAGTGCATTAGTAACTCAAATACAAGGAAAATCAAATCGAAATATAATAATCTTAGAATGTTTACTCTGTAGTTTGCCAGTGGAGTAATTCATCCATAAGTTTGATATTTTAATTACATTAATATAGCATTTGTTCTTATGTTAGATTAGACAAAATGTTGTAATTTTCGTGTTATATCAAATCCTTTTGAGAAGTTAAAGGTATTTGATGTAACAAGGAAATTTGTGTTATCCTTTTTCACATGTTTTGGTCTACTTTCTTTTCTTTTATCATTAGTATTCTAATTCAATGCTTGTCTTGCTGTACTATTGTGTAAGCATAGATCCAATTCATTGGATATAGATACATGTACATGTTGTTATATCTACTCAAAATCAGGTAAATGATAGTTTTCTTTAACTAGCTAGGTAATTCAAACACGAAATCTGTGATGAAGATAATGCCAATATCTATACGTTTAAAAAATTTACATTCATAAGTAGTAGAACAATTTTTGAATTACTCCACATTCAAAATATGAAATAACTGATAATTAGACATAAAATGTACAGTCGAAAGACGTGAAAAGGAGTAACAGCAATTTAATCTGCTAGCAAAAATATTATAATTTTGTGCAACCGCAGGCGATAAACTTTTGTATGTATCATTAAGACTAACAGAATAGTTTAGGTGACAAATAATCCTCTTAATGATTATTTTATTAATTATGTTAGCAATATTATTATAAACTAATTTATAACTAAAAGTAATATTTATTTTCCATACACTTAGCTATATCGTCCAGTTCACGGACTAAGGGGCAAAAATGTCATTTGTAGTTTACTAATTTCAATATATTTTTTCTAAATTTATCTGTCATCTTGAAGTTCACTAAATGTTAATTAAGAAACGTATAATGGGAAAAACTACGACAATATTTTAAAGCCGATTGGAAAAAGGTAAAACACAATCTATTTCATAAGAAGAATCAAAAATCGAAAGCTAATTTTCAATAAAACTTGCCGCAAAGATATTCAAAGATTACTAAATCACGACAATCCTCTTGCATCAGTAAGGAACTAACTCCCAGAATAAGAACCGGAAAAACTTATATAGAAATTGTTTTAGTGTTGTATGTGAATTTTCATTCACCGCTGGAAAAATGAATGAGAGCGCTATTTATTCGAAAATTTTATTCAACAATTAATAGAAGACCGAAGTTTTCAAACGGCCTAACTGTTATTAGCTTAGTCTTTGACGAGAATTCTATTATGATCTTTGTAGTCTTGCCTTTCTTATTCTGCAGCCGTTTTCTAATGCTAATTATGATGAGCTCATTATTGCTAAAAACTAATACATAATTTGAATAACTTTTGTCCGTAAGACGATTTGCAAATAATTTAAGATGTTCAGCATAGATCTGTAAAGAATGACTCTATAACATTGTTCCTAATAATCTTTATTGCCATATTTCAGGACTTTATCTACTAGAATTTTTGAAAATACAGATTAAATTTGGTTCAGCTCTATAAAAAAATCAACATGTAGATACTTTAGATAATTTGCTATATAATTTAATCCTTCGGAATAGTGTTTAACAACATGTTGTTGATTTAATGATATTACCGATTAAGAGTTAGAGGACTGAAAAAAAAACGTTAACGATGGAATATTATTAATTATAAAAGAGAGACAAAATTTTGCGTCCGTACAATAAAGATATGTATATCTGCAGAAAACAAGTTTTGTGAAATACAGTTTGACAACTTGGTTGTCGAAATGCGTATACAGAATTTACAAATAGTTAATTGTGGAAAGGGGTTATATATCAACAACGTCGGCTCCATCAAACAAAACAAAATGAGATTTGAAAAGAACAACATAAGAATAGTTCATGTGTGTGAAAATATGAGCGCATTATATCAAGCGGTAGAACAGATAAATTTTAGAAAAATTTTAGAGGAAGATGTAGTATCATATAACTTATGTTGCTATAATGGATGAAATACTTTTGCGATTGCGAACCTAAATATACGTTCTTTTTATTTCAAAATATTGTATTGTAAATGCTGCAGAAACAGCCTAATATTTCTAAAAATAATCGTTAATCATTAAAAAGAATAACACGAGTACTACACGAAAAAGAGATTTTTGATGAGAAAAATATTTAATTACTTATTCTATTTTAATTTGTTTAAAAAACGATAATATATTATTAATATACTATTAAATTAATTATTATTATTTCAATAATTACTATGTGAAATAAGAAATACGGAAATAATACAGATTTCCTATCACATTGTCATAAAACGTGTCATCTAACACTTGTACGAAAGTATGATTCCAGCGTATCGAATGGACCTGTTATGTGATCTAATAAAGATCTACACCTAATGTTTCCCAGTCGTTATGCTGGCGACGACGCTAGTATCTGTAATTGGCGTGACTGTTGGACTAGATACGGCTAATAGCTTCGATACTAGTCATACTTGTGGGGTGGATATATTCACCCTCGTCGTCGTAGATATACTCTTTGTACAATGTAAGCTTTATTTTGATTTGACGAACTAATATTATCCCAGGGGATATAATAGAATTTCTGCTGAGAGAAGGAACGGCCTGGAGGAATTATAATCTGCGATATGGTTTCAGTTCTGCGGATTGTGAACGAGATATTTATTTGAAATGTAGCGTGAAAGAAACATTATTATATGAAAGTAATATTGAAATATGTAATGTAATAATATGAACGTAAATATGAAAATATGCACATAAAAGTAATTTCTTGGGTTTCACATATGAGTAGTAATTTATTTGGTATTGTATTTACATACTTAGTTGTAAATATAGATTTCTTTGAAATTAAATAATTTTTGTGGCATAATCACATCACAAATAGAAAAGATAGTCTCAGTTATATTTTAGTTACCGACACTATTAAAATTATTTGCTGTAGGTTAAAAGGCAATGAATTTATTCTCTAAGGCGGAACATATTTATATGAACAACCTTTTTAAGAATATGGTCGTTTTTATTTATTTCAAAAGCAACCCAGTTGTAATATACGTAGTTTTTTTCTCGCAGTCATGTCCGAGATAAAAAGGAACTGGTGCGTGTAAAATTTGTAAGTTACAACGGTGAATTGCGAAATTTGCACGGTAGCTACGATCACCAACAACGCAGTGGCGCGACTCACAGACGTCGGGTTACAATGAGAGTTTGTAATCTCCCTTATAATACACAGCAGGTTCCGTAATAAATTATTTGTTGACACGATATTGCGTCATATAAAAACACGGAAACATATCCAACGGGTGAAAAAATAATAAGAAAGAACTTGTGTAAAGGACGACAAAGGTAAGGGCTGTACGCCATTTCGTGAACGGAATAGGGAATTTGAAGGAATTTGCTTCGTCGGCAATTTTGTCGAAAAAGTATTTCGGCGAATTATTTCTCTCCTGTTCCCTTTTCGTCTTTCCAACCGGAAGAAAAGACTAGTGAAAAGCAAGAAGGTGAAACTAAATGAATCATTAAGAGAAATTTATTGCAAAAATATATGAAAGGTTCCGGGCACGTTCCATGAATGGATCCTCGTTTATTACTTCCGAGTTAAATAAAAGTCGTGTTACTTGCATTTTTGAATCAATTCATTTATTATTTATTTTCTTCTTTGAATGAAATAATTTATAGAATGTGTGCATATTAAGCGTATTTATTTTAGACAATATGGGGTTTATGATTAAAAACAGAGATGTTATATTACTCTATAAAGTATGACTTGTAATAATTATTACAATATTGAGTTATTGAAACGTCATAACGTATTTTTTTCTAATTTTCTTAGTCTATTAATATCAATAATCAATTGCAAGAGAGGGTATTGGTTTGCAGTTTAGTTTAAAAAACTTTCAACGAAGTTGAATATGGTCCTATGGTTGTAACTATGAAGTTTTATGAATAAGTTGTCATAGTTTGATATCCAGTTAAGCAGTTATAATAAAGCAGTGAATTTTTGAAAACAATATCCCTGAGAAAAAACTAGATTTTGAAAAAATCGAGATTCAGTCAATTATTTACTATTTATTTTGGGTTATCGGGCAAAAGAATTTTTTCCGATATAACAGAAACTTTAGCTGATTAGTCTTTCACATACCACTATTAAAAACTGGGTTACTGAATTTAAAAGAGAAAGTCGGATGTCAAATATAGGCACTACTCTGGAGGCCCAATTTCTGTGACTAATTCGAAATGGGCTCTAACGCATTGCCGAAACATTTTCATTTCATTTCCTATAACCGTGTGTCTCACATCGTTTGAAAATGCCGCCGTAAACTTGCCAGAAGTTTGCTCATTTTGCATGGCAATGCTCACAGATTTAACGACTGGACAAGTCGCTGATTGCACTGCAAAAAACTAATGAAATTGGTTTCGCATTAGTTAACCAGTCACTCTTTTTTCTGGATATAACACCATCAGACTATTATTTGTTCCTAAAGCATTTGAAGAGTAAAGTTGAGAAGTGATTTGCAAATCAGAAAATAACTTTTTTTCAAATGGTTTAGAATTACTTCATGACCGTTCTGCTAAATGTAGTAAGTTTAAAAGGAGATTATGTTGATTAAATAGAATTTTATTTTGAAATATTTCATGTAGTAGGCTAAGCAAGAAATTTTCCAAACCAAGTCAACCATGTTGAGTTGGTTTTCTTTATATTTGTGCTTGCCTGTACTTGTCATTTCACATGCTTCAACAACCTTTAGAAATCGTTCGGTTAGTTTATCAAAATTCATATTCTGTCACGGCTACTCATGTGTATTCAAATCCAAAAATAAGTAAACGTCTTGTGCAAAAATTCGAATCAACATATTCACTTCATAGCATTTATGTACTAGTAAGGTAAAGAAGTGTATGAGCGAGGAGAATTTTGGAGCGTCAAAGTATTCTTAAAGATCCAAATGTGTCAATTCCTCGTTGATCTCAGGCATTGGACATATCCAACAACAGTTTATGATGACTTCCGTAAAAGAATCATGGCTTACGGGCTCACATGATTGCTTTAACTTAAGAATTTAAACTGTTCGATCATTCGTTGCGTCGTAGATTTATTAATTAGATGTTAGAAATATTTGAAAATTATCTCGAATAAAACTCGCTGCTGGCATAATAGTTTTGTACATGAGGTTTGAAAATCAGCCAGAAGTAGTGCATGAAGATTCATTTGTATTAATTTACACCGACTGCTTGGTGTGCATTTCAGGCTGTTCACGAAATTTTGTGTTGGTGATTTTAAAGATGCTCCTCGGTCAAGGAGGTAATAACGGCGATATAAAACATTGATTTTGATTTGAGTAAATCCACGGCACACGACACGAAAGATATTCAAAAACGTTATCGTTCAAGCGTTAACGACCAAATGAAAAGGCAAAAATATATGATCGATATTTGGGTTCCTCGTGAAGTTCTTTTTCAGTAAATGAATTATTTGATAGGCAATTTAACAAGTGTCACTGACTTATTGAAATCAAATATCGTCCAACTCAAGAGCAGTTCTGGTCAAAAAAACCTAGTCGAGATTACGCGATAGCGAGTTTAATTCAGACTAACAGGATTACCAGCAAGTGACGTCCCTATAAAGCACTGTCGCGGCATATTTTACGCAACGTAATGTGTTCTTCCCTTTTCGGGAGTAAAGGAATAAAATTAACAAAAATACACATTTAGATCTTCTATTTTCAAGTTTTTATAAAATTTCAAATTATCAACTAAACTGCTCAATTTATAATTTAGATTCTGAGCTGTTATATGGCGTAGCATAAAGATAGATACGAATGACTCTAGCACTTGCAAAAGCGAACTAGCACCCTTTGTTGCAAAAATGCCGGAATGTCTCACCCGATAACCGAATCAAGGAGAAATAATTTTGACTACGACTACTATTCAAAACAGATTTTTCCGTCGTTAATAGTTCCCTATTGTAAAGCACAGAGCATATAGGTAAATATTAACATCACTAATAAAAGGCTTTTTGCGTGGTCGTCTTCTATTATATCCGACTTTTCTTCAATTTCTCTTCGTGTTTCTTTAATGTACCTTCTTTCCAGCATAAAATTCTATCCGTACAGCTATTGCACTTATCCATAAATCTTAATTCATTAAATTCTCTGATCGCGCTTATTTAGAATTTTTGGACGCCCATTTCTCGCAACAATTTCGACAGTTCAGGATTTTTTGAATATTTTTTCAGTTTGCGCAGCAGAACATGCTTTTGCCTTAAGAGGATCTTTTTTCTTTGTGTAATGTTGTTAACTCGTGTGTATTACTAAACATGTGTTTACTTTTACAACTCATCTTTGTAAATACATTAAATGCTTATATATCATAAATATACCGTGTTTACGAAGAGGATTTACTGAATTTATTCAAAATTTATTACTTACAACAGAGAAATATCTTATAAAAATGAAGTGTGGGAAGACTTTTGTGACATTCAATGTTTATTAGCAAATTCTTTTATAATTATAAATAAGTTTTCATATTGTTATTAGATGTTTTTAGAGATTAGAACGTTGTTAAATGGAAGTACATACATTTATCATAGCCGGATGTTCACATTTGATGATATATATAAGTAATTGTATTAAATTGTCGGGAATTTTCTTTGCGCACGGTTATGAGTGGTCTGATATATTTCGCATGCTGCAAACTGACACTTTTCTCATATTGTTTAAATAAATAGAATTTTCAGTTTTGCATTTTATGATTAAAAAACGTGATTGTGGAAAGAATATAGTCTGCCACCGCATAGCTCACATGGAAACTTTATATTTTTTGCTACAATATTTGAAACTATGAAAAATTAGTTTTTTAATATTTTGTATCCTCATAGATGGACACCCACTAAAAATTCTTCGCTCTCTAATTAATAGAAACTTTTTAATTACTATTGGGTAGTCAGAGTAGAGCAATTGACTTAATTATTGTGGTAACCATTGTCTGTAAGTATCTTCTAAGTATCCATTGTTTTGCACCTTACATATCTCAGATAACAAAGGCAGTGCATGCAATTATCTCTTACTATACGAAAATTTTTATGTTATATTCACAAAGACAGTTTTGTCATTGTATTTGTAATATTTATTTTCCATACTTATTCTGATATACCTAGATGTTTTATTTGCCATTATTTCTCAACGATCAATTACAAACAAGAAAAATGAATCAGACTAACATATAATAAACGTCTCATAAATATTGAAATATTTTTTACGATTGAAACTAATCTTGTAACTTAAAATAATATGATCGAGAAGCAATTCCAACGTTTTCAAAAACTCGTCATGCTTTCTCATTAATTTGTAACTGTAACATATATTTCTTCGAAATATAAATTTAAAAAAGTTATTGAAGTTATGTACAAGAAACATAATTAAAAGCACACAAATATTGTATATGTTAGACGAACCCAAAATAGTATATCCGCAATATATGATAGTTAAAATTAATGGTTAGAATGACTAAGGCGTTGCTGGGCATTAATAACAGAAAGCCGGTTATACAGTTATCATTTATATTTATATTATATTATATAATATTAAAAACAAAGATCCACATATAATGGAAAATATAATTAATAAAATAAATTGCTTAACCAGACAAAAATGTAAAAATAAAGCTTATGTAGGAATAGAACATGGAGGTAAACAATCTTGCAAAAGTCAATACAACGAAATGACATTTTGGAAGAAACTTATCCTGGGGTTGGTATCACTGAAAAAGCTAAAAGTAATTGGTAGAAATATTGGAAGAACATTTTTGTAAACATTTTACAATAATTGTTGACATTTAATGGGTGGGCCATTTAAAAGTTTAAATTTAAAAATTCAATAAAACAAAAACGATTTGAAATTTTGCCAAATTTATTTTTTTGTTGTGAAGTACAATTATTCCGGTTAGAGATGGAATATTATTTCATTCATATGGCTGCCGCGGCTGGCCTTACAGTACCCCATTCGACCGGACGAATTTTCGGGCACTTTTTCCAGTGTATGGGGTCGTATCTTGACAATGGCATCACGAATGTTGGCCTTCAAATGCTCAATTGTCTCTGGATTGTCGGCATAACACTTGTCTTTAACGGCGCCCCACAGAAAATAGTCCCATAGTGTCAAATTGCAGCTTCTTGGCGGCCAATTGACATCACCATTTCGGCTAGATAAACGGCCATCAAACGTTTGACGCAATAAATCGATTGTGGCATGAGATGTGTGGCAAGTTGCACCATCCTGTTGGAACCAAACATCGTTAACATCAATACCATGAAGAGCGGGCACAAACAAATCGGTTATCATGATGCGATAGGTGTCTCCATTGACCGTAATGGTTGCGCCGTCCTCATTTTCAAAGAAATATGGGCCAATGATGCTTCCGCTCGGCAAGTCGCCCCAAACAGTCATTCGTAATTACATTGGCTTCTGTAAGACCACGTGTGGGTTTTCCGAGCCCAAAATACGGCAATTTTGCTTGTTAACGTACCCACCAGGATGAAAACGAGCTTCATTCGAAAAGATGATTTTTTTGGCAAAATCGACATCATCGTGCAGTTTCTCGTTGGCCCATCTAGCGAAGCGGATGATCATGCGGCTTCAACTCTTGAACCAATTGAACTTTGTAAGGCGTCATACCGAGATCTTTGCGCAAAATTCGACGTAAACTGGTGCGTGAAATGTTCAATTCTTGAGAACGATGACGAGTTAATGTTGATGAATTCTCACGCACACTCTCAGCCACAGCTTCGATATTTTCTGGCGTACACACTGTACGAGCACGCTCACGTCTTGGCGTATCAACAATGAAACCAGTTTCTCGAACTTAAGCAATAAACTTGCGAGTCTAATGCACTATACATACAATCAACTGACCTGCTTTTTTATCACTTTTTCAATATAAAACTTTTACGATTGCTAATGCCTCGATTTTTTTTCGTCGGCCTTATTTATAGGAACTTTCGAGATCTAACGAAAATTGACAAACACAATCAAATATCAATCTTTTGAACCGATTCATTATTTCCAAATACTGTTTTAGATTAAAATCCTGTGGCTTTTGGATTCTTTATTTCAAATTAGTATATATACAGTAAATAAAATTTTAATACATACATTTAATATTATATAATTAAAATATTGAATTTATACATTCTAGCTTCTTATAAATGTTATCTCTTAAATATTTTTCCTATTGACAAATTTAGCCTTATTTTAACTTCATTTACTAGTTAGTTGGTAAAGTCTACCATTTATCAGCTTAATTATAAATAAGATACTTACGTCTTTACTTATTATCTCTTTTTTCATTAATTTTTATATTTCAAAACATTTTTGTAAGCAAACTTTTTTCTATGTCTCCGAAAAATTTAATCCTGTACACTTCCAAGTTACTTCAACAAATCTAAATTAAGATGTTATAATTTTGAAAGCTAATACTATTTGACCTTTTTATATGATCCTACATGGAAAATCTATCATATACCATTTGATACATTCAATTTATTCACAAAAGTCTTAGCTGACAACATAAACACAATAACAATTCATAAGAATATTTAAATAATCTGTAATTATTATTAATGCTTTATTTAATTATACAATTTTTAATTATATACTTTCGGATAAATATTATTTACATTTGCACGTTTTGATTATTATATATGAATTAATGCTTTTGCAAAAATATACTATACATATATATATATATATATATATATACAATATATATAAAATAAAATAATTTTTTTTTATTTCAAAGGGGAATAAAGGAAATTTAAATATTCTTAATTATTAATAATTAAAACGCATTTACATTATAACATTTGTCGCGACCCTACGTAGAGCTCATTACCAATGTGTTTTAATTATTACTAAATGTATTTGAAATATAAGAAAATGTAATAGTATGTAATGTGATACTTACTGGTATTCAGCTTACTTCCCTTAATGTATAAGAATGTTTATCTACTAGCTATTTTTATTAATATATAAACTTTGCATTTTTATGTAAGTAAATAGAAACAATGAGAGCCTGTCTCTAGGGCATTGGGTACGAGCTAAACTCAGTGTATACATTGACAGTTTATATGGCAATTCAGATTAAAATAAAATCCGTCTCTCTATTCACTTATGATTGTCGTATTTGTATGTCAAAATATTTTAAAATACGAAATACATTCAAATCAAAATATTTTTTTGTAAACGAATGAAATTTCCCAATAAAAATAAATTATATTAATTGATTATTAACCGACAAAATAAATCTACTAATATAATAATTGATCTGATTCTTTTAACCAAATCAAAATCTATGTGAAATACTTTTACTGCAGGATTCTTAAATTATCAAAATGAAATTAATTCAATTCGATAAGAAATTGCACTATTATTTTAATCTTTAACATAAATTTCATTTGATTATAGGCCTTTGACTAAACTGAATCATCTTATATCTTAAATAATTCTTACGCATTAACAATAACAGTTAACGAAATAAACTTCAGGACATTTTAAACTAATAATATAACATATCTTATTAAACACATAATATTTGTCTTGTCATTGTCTATCTATTCCTACAGCTTACTGTTCATATTCCCAGATGTCGATATTTCGTTTCACAAGGTGATTCTTATTGATTTTCGTACCCACGTTCAAATATCATCCATTTGGTATAAATTTGTATATTTGCTCCGCACAACATATACTTAAGTGTTTTTAATACTGCACTAATATTATATGATAGTTTTTATATTTATCACTATTTTTGCCATTTATTCGTCAAGATATTTTATCACTTATAATCATTTTAATTCCTATAAAGTTAAATTGTTCACTAAGATATGTATTAAATTAACATAACCTACAACTATTGAAATTATATATCAACAGCTATATTTACGGATACTTTTTACAGACATGTTTTATACATGTTTGTTAGGCAGATATTATGGATAGAATAAATACATTTCCAGCATTGGTCTGTATATATATCCAAGACAAAATGCGGTAAAATGTAAATATTTTACATGGAAACCAACAAAACACTGATGATTGAATTATATGAAAAATAAAAAGAAATTTTATTTCTTTTTAAGTAAAAAAATGAATACAATTTTCGTAATCTACGTATTTACATTACTTAGATATACATATGTACATCTTTTTTTATTTATAAATCCTCCAATAATTTAATAAGTACTTGTCAAAATTGAATTTAAAATCTTAATAATTCTCATATATAAGCAAAATTCTTTACAATATCTATCTCAAATTACATTACGAAAATTATATTCTTATGATAAATGTTACATTCAAAGATATATTCTATATATATATATAGAATTCATATATGTTTGATTTGTTGCCTTCCTTAACACTAATATATTTGTTGAAAACTAATCTGCTACCCTCATAACAAAAATATCTTTTAATTATTCTGGTATGTATTTTCTATTGAAAGTTGTACATAATTATTACAATGCCAACTAGTCCTGCCGACTACCTTTAGGATATTCTACTGTTTAACTCATATTCGTATTATTATAGTGTATAATATATAAATTGATCCTAAATAAATACATATATTTTAGGTTCTTACACTCTGTGTGTTACAGTACATAAGGATAAACTAGAAAAACTTCTACAGCAATATTTAATATTCACAAAATAAACATGACAAAAGAAATGGTTCGTTTAATATTATAATATAATATTATAATAGAGTTTTTACAGTAAGTATGTAGTAATAAATTAGGTTTAGTGCAATGCATGTTGATGAAATATTATCAAGAATGACATTTCATACGATATACATAAATTATATTCAAGGTTTGCGACGTTTAATGTTCTTGATAAGTGAATAAAATAATAAATAAGTGACGCGGAATCTGTTTATCTTGCTTAAAATAAAAGCGCATTTTCATATTATAGGGACGTCTGCGAATCTGCTGTCTCAGAATTTATCATAGACAAAATCTGTCGGACAGATCACATGTCATCGAGAACATTCCAGAAAATGCTCTTTCTAATGTCGTTCATAATTTAGAAAATTATTTTAATTTTAATTGAACGTCATGATGGGGTCATATTTAAGTTTTTCTTATTTCTCATATCAAAAATAAAACCCCATTCATTCACGAACAATTTGATGTTTTTATTTTCGTAGAATTAAAAAATGCTACGACAATTTCTAAATTAGTAATTTACTCTCGAATAACCATTTTTGCAGAGGGAAAAGCTTACAAATGTAAAAATAGAGTTATAAAGACATGAAAAATTAATTTAGTATGAAAAAATATTCAATGCATAAAGTAAAATATTATTTAGATAATTGGATAAAGAAAAGAATTGAAAAATGGCATTACATAATAAACTAGTAAATGCGAAAGTGAAAAGATTGAATCATCCCCAAATGAAATTGGAAAATCATTTTTTATGCACATGTAAAATAATATTCTTTAAAGAAATTTCTTGGCTGATAATTTTTTTTACTAACCCCACACAAAAATAAAGTAAAATGTATATTAAGTTGGTCACTTTCAGTTGCCATTTGAAACTTATTAGTGAAATTAAAATGCAAAATATTATAATATTAATACTTATTTAGTACTAGTTTTAAAAAATGCGACAAAAGCAGTAATATGTTTTCCAAAATAAAACCGTAATTGCTGTTATAAAAGTTAATGTACATCATATTTCTATGTTTTCCCCTAACATCAAAAGTTTGGGGCTGCAAATTAAGGATAGTACGGATATAAGTATCAAGAAGTGAATAGCTCGCTGGAACACCTGACTGACAATTCCCATATAATATCCCTCCTTAATGACTTTAATTAAACGCCCTGTGCTCGACAATATAGCGCAGTTCAGTTTATATCTTCAATATGTACAGTATTTACATAAGCTCAAAATTACTTTGATAAATACACACCTACAAAGTAATGGAGATGATCTTATTATTGTAATTTAACAAGTAATTTTTCGGTGTTCTTTTACTTAAGACAGCTGGAATAATAATTTTTAAGATATTTTTTGATAATAAAATAGTTTACTTTTTTCATTTATTTGTGCATAAGTAAAATGTGTCTAGTAGGTAAAAGGTATATTTAAAAATAAGTCATGAATGAAATTTTAATATTACTTTTCAGAACCATTAATCTACAAATTTTACGTATTTTTTAGTCATCAGAAACGAAATATACTTTTCCGAAGCTACCTTTTATGCGAATTTCAGATCTACTAATACATTCTTGCCAGCACATAACTCTTCTAACATAGAGACCTATACTAAATTTGATTTATTTCGGTTTCTTAAATATATTCAGGAGTAACAAGCAACCAAAATTTATAATGCAACTTTATTTTCTCTATATGAATTTAAGCTTATAAAATAATAATAAAAATATTGTTGTCAGGATAATAAATCAAAATATTTTAATTTGCCTAAGTAGTAGGTAAGTATTTCTGTAGGATTCCCTGCCGCAAGAGCTTAATGAAACCTAAACACATGTAAGATGTGAGCTGCTCCTTATTTTAATAACCAGAGTTGTATTAAATAAATTAATTTCTAATAGTTCTGGGAATGAAATTTAATAGTCTAATTAATATTGTATAATTAAAATGACGTTACAGCTTAACATTTCTTACATTTAAGTAATACAGCTCATATAAATTTTCGTTAGTAGCAAAATATAAATTGTAAGATAAAAAGCATATGTTTTATTATAAGAAAATGTGAAAATTTTGGGACGAAGACAGGGGAGGTGAGCAATTTGCAATAAAAAGCGATAACTCGGTCACGGACAATTTAAATAGTAGCTCTAAAAGAATTTATCATATATTGGTAAAAAGTCCCTTACCAGTATTACGCAAAAGAGGTGTCATTGTCGTTGACAATGCTTCATATCATTCACGACAGGTGACGAAGTTACCAAATTCGAACAGTACGAAGACTGAAATATCGGAGTCTTTTCAAAAAAAAATGATATGAAGATAGCTACACAAAATATCAATTATTAGAAGTTTTTTAAATAAAGACTATGGTCACGGCCGCAAGACACAATGTTTTATGTTTACCGCCATACTACTGCATATTTAATTCCATCGAGTTAATTTGGGGTCAATTAAAAGTATATGTTCGCCGCACTAACGATCGTCTAATATTGAGCGAAGTAGCTTCAAATCGTATTCGAGAAGCGATTGCCAATATAACGCCAGAAAAATTGAGAAATTGATTAGACACGCAATTGAAGTAGATAATGTAATTTGAAAAAAGTCAGTGCTTATCAGGAATTTATAATTAACTTAAATAAAAGTAATGGAAACAGCACTGACTTTTAGGATGTCCAAAGTATATGTGAAAAAGTTGTATCTGTTTCCTTAAGTGTGATTTCTTTCATTTCAAATAGTTTTTGTCAGATACTTCATTAATATTGGTTTATTGTTAACATTATCATTCACTATGTACAAATGCAGTTATTATAAATGAGTAATTATAGAGAATGTTAATTAGAATTATCATCATTTAACCATTATGCGTTATAAAACATAAAAGAATTTATTTTCAAAATCAGATTAGAAATAATAAATATTTATTCATAGTTTGCTTCTATTTACAATAACGCATTATATATGTAAGAATAACATTGTATAAAATGTCGCTTCTAATATATGATTTAATAATGGATTTATTTTATATTTCCAAGCTTATCTATGTATTTGAACATATTTAGAACTCATACTTACATAAAATTGTATTTAATTATTCTATAATCTTGCAATCTGTATTACATACACACATAGTAGTAATGAGTCGGTACTTGTGTGTATTACACAAACAAGTACCGACTCATTACTACGTAAATTTTCTGTTGACGTTCTTTATAATTTACTGTGTCCAAAAATATATTAATAACCATATGTTTCTTTTAACTGCACAGGGTAAGCTGTGGGAACTCATGGCCTTCTATTGCCATTATATAGAAGAACTTCTTTCAAATGTCTTTTGGAAGACACAATAAAATGCCGCTACTCGAATGCATCCTGTTTTTCTGACAATCTTATATATCAAATAAAATTCTATATATTTAAATATACGATATGATAGTTTGAGACACAAACACTTTTCCATGTAAAGTTTTTTTCTGTATCCTAGAACCAAAAAGTTCTGCATTCTCTTTGGAAAGAGCCAACCTCCTAATAAGATACTTTCTATTGACTGAACTTCCTCAGGTGTCCCTAAGATATTGACAGAAATGTATTCTGAGTCTGATATACTGTAATAACTAATGCTTTTGTCGGTTTCTGTCATTTCTTCGGGGTAAAGCCGTACATCTAATGGCCGTATCTGAAGTGGTATAGTATCACTATGACAGATTGACTTACTGCAGAATCTTCATCTGACTAAACTATTTTCTTTTAGTTTATCAAAAGAAGACAATAACATCTATTTTGCAAGAATAGTTATCTTAAATGTGATCTTTCAGTTCTGCATATTATCGGTTTTCCGACAGTTCAACCAAACTTGGGGTACACAGGAACATGAATTACGTGGGTGGTTCACAAGTCTGCCTGAAGATTGAAATATAAATGGTAAATATTCTTAAGTTTTGTTGTAATTGTATTGTTCTTTGCCGACACATTGAGGGAAATCCTCACACATAGAGAAAAGAAATCAAACTAATTTTGCACTGACAGAACATTAATAGAATATAACAAATTTCCATATATATATTACGAGAATAGTTTGACAAGTAGTGAGAATCACACATAGGGGGCGCTCTAATTGGTAAAACAAACGCGCTGTAATTTAGGTTGCCTATTTATATGTTTACATTCCGATATTTAGATAAATCGGTTGATTAGTTTATTTTTGGCAGCTGATTGAAGAAGAAGCAACAACACTTCATAATTAAGGGTATGAAAGCTACCGAAATAAAAGATGAGTTACGGGAAACATTAGGTGAATCTGCTCCATCATCCGCCACAATAAGTAGATGGGTAAATGAATTTAAACGTGGTAGAACAAGCTGTGTTGATGAAGCGCACTCTGGAGCACCCAAAATCGTGACTTCTAAGGAAATGATTATAAAAATCCATAATATTATTACGCAAGATCGACTACTCAAAGTGAGAGAGATAGCAGACATGGTAAGCATTTCAACAGAACGCGTACACCACATTTTAACGAAAGAATTGGGCCTTTCTAAGTTTTCGGCAAGATGGGTGCCGCGATTGCTTACGACTCATGAAAAGTTCATTCGTTTGCGCATTTCCAATGAGTGTTTGGACCTTTATAAGCGGAATCCGGTTGATTTTTGTAGGCGATTTGTTACTTGCGATGAAACTTGTATACACTACAGTACACCCGAAACTAAACAACAGTCGAAACAATGGTTAGAACGTGGTTCTACACCTCCAAAAGAAAGCGAAAACCACTTTATCGGCAAACAAGGTGATGGCATCAATTTTTTGGGATTCAAAGGGCATTTTGCTCATTGATTACCTTCAGAAAGGTGCCACAATAAACGGACAATATTATGCATAACTTCTACAAAAATTAAATATTGAGATGCGTGCTAAACGGCCAGGAATGGCAAATAAAAAGATTCTGTTTCACCAAGACAACGCTCCCTCGCATACTAGCACAATCGCGATGTTCAAAATCCACGAGTTGCATTTCCAATTAGTACCGCGTGCGCCTTATTCGCCGGATCTAGCCACTTCCGACTTCCATCTTTTTCCAAAATTGAAAACGGCACTAGGTGGAAAGAAATTTTCGTCTAACGATGAGCTTATCATCTTCGTAAATGAGTATTTTGCAAGCCTTCCGGAATCGCATTTTAGAAATGGCATAAGGGCATTGGAGCACCGTTGGAATAAATGCATTGCTCTCTTAGGAGAATATATTGAAAAATAAAAACTATTTTGTATTTAAAAAATTTGTTTTTCTTTTCCATTTTCACTACTTGTCAAACTACCCTCGTACTTCTACGGCCTGCGATAAAATCTAACAACCATTGAATCTTTTATTATTTTAAATCACAAAGCAAGAAATCAACCCTGTATTTAATTTCAAAACATTTTGATTCTATGAATTGTGAGTCTCTTTGCCTGCGTACGCCTTATGTAAGTACCGTTGAGAGTGATGCAGTATTAGGGCAATACCGATCAATTTTTCTACAAGAAATATATTTCTTCACTTATTATTGCGCTTCTTTGTATCTTTTATAATATTTTAAAAGGTTATTGGCTTTGAGAAATACCATTTTTCAGTATTATTGCATCCATATGAAGAAATGTGCGTTATTGAAACAGTTTCCTTACATGCTTGTCAGCGATATTTCATTAACACAAATTAATAATAATAATAAAATGTTTTCTAATTTTGTTTTTAATGTTACTGACGTATTCAATCTTTCTTTGAATACAATTAAATGAAGACAATTTAATAACAAGTTTGTAAATAGTTTTTTAAATTTTTAGAAATTATATTGAAAACAATTAATATTCTCTTTAACTTTACTGTCGAAATTTCATTCTATGTCTAATAAAACCTGATCACACGATCCCATTAATACTTTTCGTTGTAATTTATAAAACTTTTATTTCCATTTCTTTTCCCAATAAAATAAATCAAATTCCCAGATATATTCATTTCGAGTCGAGAAAATTGAAGAAATCGATTTGTTATTCAGATCGTCCTATACTCCCTTGGTGTAATTTAAAATTTATCAACTCATTGAAAAAATTCATTGAATAGCATGGCCTTCTTTCATGTATTCATTTAATATTCATGTCGCGTCCGTATTGACAGATAACATTTATCAACTCCTCGATTAAACTCTGTTCTGTTTCAGTGGCTGTACTTTTCGTTTATGTTATGTACTTATGTATATAGTGTAAATGCAACAAATGTATAAGCAAATAGTATTTTAATAAAATACTAGGTCACTGATTTGTCATAACTCTTGTTTTAAATTTTAATTTTAAAAGAAAAACAAAATAATTGTTATTAATTACAAATTTTTTATGATATGAATTACTTATAATGTATTACGTTACTTTGGTGATTTCAAATTAGAGATGTGAAATAAAAAATTCCTAAATATTCAATAAAAAATACAAAATTATGCGAATTATTGTTGGAAGCTAAACTAATTAATACAATAATGGTGAATCTTTCCTAATTATGAATAACAAGTTGACTGTTTGAATTAAACATAAATAGCTGGCATCCAACAAATATGTAAGTACACATATTCGGGAATAGAATGCAGTGACTTTTATGTGTTTTAACGCGAACAGGAAAAGGTTTATGCTCAACTAACTGACCATAATTTTCATTTACCGATATTACCTGGCACCAGACAATTTATTAGTAGGTTTCTGGTTGAATAAAAATATGACATTAATGTTCATTCTCACGAAAAAAGGATGTGGTGTCAGAACACATATTTGTTAGCAATCCATACAGAGAAAGCACGATAATTTGATGGGATTTCTATTAAACAGGGAAACATTCATCACGTCCCATGCTTAATCAATATGCAAGCCGTTAAATAGCGAACGTGATCGATTTATTAACGTCATTTAAATATCAAGAGACAGACTACAATGTCAACATTACCCGTATAAGAACACTTCGTTAAAAAGGTGTGAACCAAGAATTTTTATACGGAAGTTTAAAATATTAAAAATATCTACAAATATGCATTAATTTGCCTTTTTTTTTCATAAAATATTGAACATTTCATATATAACATTGTACAATGAGTAACACAAATGAAGTCCGGATTTAAATTTTGTAGAATTTTTGTCGTTTTATAAATTAATAGATGTATTCTATGATCCTCCCGATTAAAAAGTAAAAAACGCAAAAGAACGCACGCAATTTTTGTCAAAATGCATTATAATTCCAGTAGAAGTTTTATGCAGTCAGTACAAAAAATATATTAAGTCTGTGTCGAAAAAGTTACTGAGTAAGTCCACTTCTGGAAATTGATTACAAAAATCCATAAAACCGAATTGGCAATATATGCAAAATTTTATTATCTTAAATGTATAATAACGTTGGGCAAGGTTCAGTAAAAATATTGCTATGGTCAGTCAAAATTTTGTTGTAAATTTCATCAACTCGGTCGGCATTGTGCGCAACTGAATAATTAAGGAAGCTCTCTTTAGTTTCATTAGAGAGCATTACCTTCATATTTATACAATTCAACTGAGGCAAGAGATAAAGCTCACTGACTATTCTCACCGTTATTAATTTGTCTACTGGATTTTAGAGCATTATGGTCTCCGAAAAAAAAGTAATCTTGAGCGACGAGATGCATTTTCAACACGATGCATTAGTTAACAAACAAAATTTTCACTTTTGCGATTCGAATATTCTTACATAATTCATAAAAAGTAAATGAAAGGCAAACGAGTCACTGCTGTGTTCGTCAAAATTTGTATGAAAGCTATTGACGATTGTTGATTGTGTGCAGTGTAAAACTTTGGAAACACGGTTCCAATAAAAAATATTGCGCGGTATTATTAGAAATAAATATTATATATATATATATATATATAGAGAGAGAGAGAGAGAGAATTATTGGTTCCAGCAAGATGGCACAACTAGTCATAGTAATAGTTTCAAGAAATGGTTCGCTTCCGTGAACTCTTAGATCCACCGACATTACTGCCCCGGGTTAATTCTATAGGGTTATTTATAAAGTAAAGTGAAGATAAGGCAAGAAATTTAGAAGAACTAAAATAAAACTTCTTCAATTTTTTGTGCAGAATTTCGTCAAACTTTTGAAAATGTGCATTGCTAAGTATAGCAGCAATTTATGGCAAACTATAGACATAAAGTTCCCCTCCCTAGAATTCTTAAATATGAAGGTACTTGTTCTATTGTCTATGCAATACATTTTATTCGATCCGATATATATATATATATATATATATATATATATACTGTATATATATTTACTTATTTAGAAGCAGCTTTTCAGGTTAATGTTAACTCTATTAAATGTAATGACTAAATCTTACACCATTTCATTATAGATAAGAACATCATCACCAATATTGTAATTAAAAATAGTAACTTCTATTTTGTAAAACGTATTACAGATTTATCAATATTCAATATAAAATTGTTTTGCTTACACCATCTGACCATATGTGCAATACTGCTCTGTAGTAGTAGCGTATCATCAATATCATTAATGCGGCTACAGCTTTTAAGGCCATTGGCAAAGCAAGTTCTTTACACGTTAGTGAATCTAGCAGATCGTTAATAAACAAAAGGACGAGTAGTTGACGTAAATTAGAACCCTTAAGGACACCAAACGATACTACATATATACGTTGTTACACCCCTCCCTACACTGAACCCTAATGTAGATCGTAGCACCACAAGCCCATATTGCTTACCCTTAAAAACTTACAATCCTTTGCTACTCCTAGGGAGGAACTAGTCAGTTAATTCAAAATGCGAGCAAAATAAATCGCTAAAGGCGAAGTTAGGTCTAAACACTTCAGGCACATTTAAGATTCCAGGAATAGTAAAATATTTACTCTGAAGTACTTCAGGATTAAATAGTCAACCCTTTTACACAAGAACTCAGAATTACTAATAAAATTAACTAGCAAATAATTAATATATAAACGACAATTCTGATATCTAAGATATATGTATGAATTCCAGCAAATTATTGATATCGAAAGCATGATTCTGGTATCCCAGATCTCAAAGTTATTTGTATAAATACCAGCAAATAATATTGAAGGGTGGATTCTGGGATAAGTTAAAAATAATTTTGAACAGATAAGTAAATATCCATATGGCAATTCTCAATAAGAAAGAATGGAAATTCTTCGTCACCTGCGTTTAATGTGGCTTTCAACTTACTATTGCTCCACAGGATTTCTTTCAGAAACACTACTGAGAGAATAATCGACAATAAATTTAATGCTGTCATCGCAATACTAGAAAATATATCATTCCACAATATCTCTAGGATTATTTAACAAATAAAGAACGTTACGAATCACACGGTATACGTGATGATCCCTGCCTAAGATATACATACTGGTAAAATTTCTGAGGATCGCGTCAATATCATTACAACTGTTGAAATCAGACCAATCAATAAGGTATTACATAAAGATAAATATCACCTGTAGTTAGCGCGAAAATTGTAACGTTTGCATTAATAGGAAATAAAGCAGGTATCCGCTTAATTAAAAATTGTAATGAAATTGATGGCGAGGAATGGTATATATTCTTTCTAACTACAGGTAGAAATTTTCGTACAACAAGTAAGTCGGCAGATAAATTTGGAAAAACCTAATCAAGTAGTCAAAAAAATTAAGAAGGGCGAGTTCCAATAATTCAAGAAATATACTGGTCGTTAATGTCTATATTTCAAGAAATGCAAGTACTCACAATAAAGAAGACATAACTATTAAAGGACCACTTGTATATAACAATATCAATGAAAATTGAGGAAGGTTAAGATAATGATTTCGTCCAAGCAAATAATACAACAATGCTGAAGTTAACCAAATCAAATTTTCTATGGCAACAAAATACAGAAATAACGTCAACAAAAGTTCATCTATTAAATAATTATAGAACTAATGTTTCTATATCATGTTGTCATTTATCAACTTCTGATACAGAAATTATGAAAAATAAATAAACGAAATCGATTCAACAAACAGGTCTCAAAATTAGAAGAGTAAAAGTGTTGAAATGTTTTCATTTACATATATTAAAACTTGAACTTGAATAGTAATGTATTAAACTCTGTGATTTTATGTGATTAATATAAATTTGTTATTAATTATTTATGCATTTGCAATTATTATTAAAATCGTAAATACGCCTCACCAAAATAAGTTTTATATTTAAGTAAAATTGATCCTCTATATCCATAATCCTTCTATTCGAAAGCTATGTTTTGTGTCAGCACGAACGGTACTATTCATAATTTATAATATCTTAAATCAATGAGACGGTGATTAATTATGCTAGTCTTTCGATAACATGTAGATAATCGAATACATTTCGTTCTATGGTATGAATAATACCGAATCATTTCTCATGCATTTGTGATATAGAACTGTCAAAATAAAATAATAGATGTGATTGACTGGTGAAGTTAAAAGAACCACTTACATTCATAGATGCATCTTTTCATGTGTTTATAAAGTTCTGTTATATTTTGTTACTACTCTAATCACAGTATAGTATTAATAGTAGTAATTTTAGATAAGAACGAAATCTGCTGCGTAATTAAATTTAACAGAAGAAAGAAAAGTAAAAAAGTTTGGAAATTTCAAAGGAGAGGAAAAATGTTTTTCTCACGCAAGGGTTCTTATCAGAATGCGTTCAAGTAGAAATTGATTTAACTTTTCCCGGCTGTATTAAATTACTAGGGGCACGTTTTTTTTTGTTTTATGTTAAATGAATTGAAATTTTTATACCAATAAATTTCCAACACTTTAATATTAATCTTGACGCATCTTTTGTTATTCAAGTGAAACTATATTCGCTAAACTTTTCAACTGTTATTCCTATTTTTTCTTCTTTCTATTTTATTTTCATCCATTCCAGTTAATGTTAGCTGTAGCTATTGTATTTCTTATTACTTCTTTATGCCTTCAATGTATATTGTTTTAGAATTGAACTGAGAGAGTTTACTGTTTTATTTCTCTTTAAAGATAATAAAAAGAAGTAATGAAAAGACTCATAAAGTTCAATTGAATTTGTGCTGTCACTGTGTTATGGAGTTTAAAAAAGATATATAAGTACTAATATGGTAGATGGTACCTATTATTTCTTAATAAAAATTATTTAGATAGAAAACAGTTCTTTACGAAGATATAAATAAGATAAAATAATTTGTTTTATTATAGCTGAATGGAATATTAGGATATTACAAGCAAAATAGAAAATCTAAAACGTACAAATGTTATTAACACTGAACAACAAAAATTCCTTTATTATGTTTCTATTTGAAGTCTATAAAAATCGTTTATTTTAGTAGAATTTCTTTCATTTCCAATGAACCCTTAGTATTCGTATTTTTTTGTTTATTTAGCACTTGCGCCCAGGTTTCACGTTTTCGCCTGGAATGGAATATTTAATGAGTAATAACTAGTAATATTATTCTTATAAATATTTATTTATTGTAATTATCATTGTAACTAAAAGATTCATTTCAAATTTATGTCAACATTAGCAATAACAATGTATTTTATTGGAATATTTCGTTTCTAGTACATTTAATAGTAATGATAATAATAAAAATGGACTTGGAATTGGGATTGAATAAGTATGGAACATACTCCATAGTTAAAGGGGAAATACAACATGAAGAATATAGTATATAAATAGATGCAGAAGAAATAAAAATAAAAAACGAATTTAAGAAAAACGTTTACAAAGGATTTTTAATATTCAATTTGACGTTAAAAATAAAACAAGGCCGTTAGCACATAGGTAATCCCACTTCTGATTTTCTCATTCGAATTCATGAAATGGTCAATGCGAGAACTAGACTCCCTCAATATACTTTTCAGAACAATAGTCACAAAATATCACACATATCGTCAACATTATGCGTCAGAACGATTTACATTACCCAGAGAAGAAAGAGGAGAGCTTTCATCAAGTAAACAACCTCAAAACATACTTTTTGCTCACGACAAACAACACTTTTCATAAAACAATAATAGAAGAAACATGTATTAATAAACAGGCAACCAACAAATAGATAAACATTGGAAATATTTACGCAGTAATTGAATGTTTCATTATTGCAGTTAAAAGATCAAGTTCTGAAAACTAGTAACTATGTCATACAACAGAACTGTATTGTAGACATATACAGACAAGTACAACAAACATCAGAAATAATTAAACAGTCACAGGAACATGTATAAATTAATCACAGACAAATCAATAACGCGAAATGATAATATCTGTAAAATAATATATAGAGATCTTGTAACAGAATACAAGCTAGTATACAGTTGTTCCATGGTACAAATACCAACCGCAAAAGGTTTTAGAAAATTCGAAGGTTAAATTATGCTAGAACAGAAACGTTCTCACGGATCACACAATGAAACACAATGGACCAGATACTAGACTAGCTTATAAATATATTCAAAAACATAGCTAGTAGACATTTCTATACTTAACAGTTACACTCTTCAGCAAAAATATACAGAGAAACGCTCTTGCTAAAGAGATACAACAACTATGACATTCAGAACAGGTGAAAGTTGTACCAACTATAATTTCTATTACTAGTTTATTTTCAATAATCATCAGGAGATTTCTGAAAACAGAATAAAGAATAACTTAATTCCATCTGCATTTAAATACAAAGATAATAATAATAATATTTCTGCTTATAAAGGTATAAACCATTAGGAAGCTTATATTAATTTACCCTTTTATAATGTATAAAAAACACCTAAATACCAGCTGCGTATAGTCCGAACTCGAACCTATGGATGTGTGGGCTTAGTGAAAATAGAGTGAAATCTATGTTTAGTAATAATAACAATAATAATAATATTCTTTGTGGTCTAACAATACAGCACCAAATAAAACATAAATTAAAATGTAAAATGTAACGACCGTTACAAATAATAAAGAAAATAACAAAGTATAGAGAATATTCATATTAATCAAATGCGTTCACAAGATATTTATTGACACCCCAACCATTAGTTCTAGCTATTGGGATATGAAATAAATGAAACGCATATGTGCATTTATGCGTACTTAAAAATTTGTGGAAAATATTGTCACTTTCGCGGTTTTCTAACACTAAGAGATGCAAACTCATCGCTATTAAGTAAATCTTCATCGTCCACTGTCCTCTGAATATACCATTAGATTTGTTTGATAGATGCATATTTTAACACATTCAACTAACAATTGAAAAGATTTGTAAATAGTACGAATATCAGACGATAAAATTTTACTACGAATAAATACACACAATGGAATCTTTGTGGTGGTTGTATTAGTAAAATTCCAACATGATCGTACAACAAAACTAAGTGCACACTTTTGAGCAGCATTAATATGAATAGAACATTTCATTTCGTAATCAAACGCGTGAATCATTATAAACTTTCTCAATATAAAGGTATTTTGCAGATGGTAATTATATCAAGATTTAATAAAAGAGACAGTAAATTTGTTAATATTCAATCTTATTTTATATTCTCCAATATGTAATTGAGCGAAAATTTTCTTGTAATTTAAAACAATGTCGGGAATTAAAAATGTAAAGGAATACGTGACAGACTGGTAATTGAAATGGAACAACAAAGGAAGAAACAATAAAGTTCTGCAATAAGAAGTCAGTATAAGAAGTAACATTACGAGTCAAGACTGAAGCCAACGGAATCCAGTTTACTCAACAATGAATGAAAGTCAGTGTAAATAATGTCGACTTGAACATGTTTATTGATTGCTTAACTTATATGCTGAATGATATTAGTTAAATTAGTAATACTAGATCTGCTTTGCATATAATCATGTTGAATGATGTTGACCATTAAAGTTCTCATATATTTGAGTGTCTCGTGATGTAACAGTTCAAAATTTAAAAAAATTCGACAAAATTGGTCGATAGTTGAGAATATCTACACGATTGCAATTTTTGTAAACAGGAGTTACTCTACTTATTTTCCAAACTTCTAAGAAAGCGGGCATTTAAGGAGCTAAATTAGAGATAAATGTAACAGAACCAGCCAGAACATCAGCACAATCATGTAAAATAAACCTCCATAAACTGTCATATCTTGTGGCCGTCTTTAAAACGATACGATTGATCATTTCTAGGGAAAGGAGAAACGTTGAAGGCGTTATTGGAAATACTACATAAATCTAAAATGCACTATCATTCATTGATCGAGTTGTAAATGTAAATCAGAAATTATTTAATCAAATTTTGTATTGCTCCTCTTAATTTTCTACCTCCACAAAAATATTTTTCAAAAACAATGTACAGTTCTCTTAATAAAAGGGTTGACAATCCAACTCTGCATGATATACAATGTAGGTCTAGTCATGCTTTTACTACGAATAAATTATATTCATCATTATGACCAATCCACAATTGCATCGGGTGCCTGAATATAAATGCATTTAGCAAATGTACTTATTCTATAACATGTAATGCTACTTACCGTACATATGCCACATAATTCATATTTATGTAAATAGTTAAGTTTCTGGATGTTTCTTATAATATTAACTTTTTTAAAGTATGCGATTGAAATGGAGGGAAAGTAATATAACAACTTATTAACATATCAAGGGTGGCAATACAGGAAATCGCAATTTGAAAGTAAAAACTGCGTGTATCATCGGCCATCACGGATTAACATTTCTTTTATTATTAAAGTTAGTACCTAAAATGCACCTTCAGCTAACATATTATGTAACTGCATATTTTTATTTATTTCTGTCCATTAAATACTTTGGAGCCTTTATTTTGCATTCATTCCATGCGTTCGACGTGATTCATGGTGATTTTGGCTTTTATCAAATATTGCCGTTTATTTTAGTTTTTAGTATTTGTGGTATGAATTTAATATTTCAAGTTCTGGGAAGTGGGTGGGTAATCATTACAGTTTCCACTTGCAGCGAATTTGCATGGATTTTATTGTTGAGGTACGCAAAATATACTTGCAGAAATTCCTAGTATATTTGCACGTCTTGTCGGCTAATATTGTTCATAGTTTTATTACACGCAGCAGACACATCTTTTACATTCAGATTTAACTTATAATATATTATATATTGTTTTCTGTAGTGCTAGTCGAGTGAGGTAATGTAAATATGAATATTGTTCAAAGAATAAGTAATATTACTGATTTTTCTTTCAAGAGCGTAGAGATGAAAACGCGGATTTACATAACATTGAGTTCTCAAGTTTTATTTTTATATATGTGCAAGCAAAATTATTATTACTGACATATTAAACATTACGCATTATACGTATGCCGCTGTATAACCGCCACTTAGCTCCACGATCCAGGTAATGATAACTTAAGGTAGGCGATGAAATATAATTTATGATATTTTTTCATGCAAATTATTACGTTAATCTTCTAAACTTTCATTTTGACCGAATACAATGTAACTTGCAAAATGTGAGATAACTGAATACATTTTATTAAAAATCTCTGCAAAAGCAAAATTCATGAAAAATTATGTGAAAATATGATAATAACAATATAAGTGAACGCTGGAGGCCTCTCAATTTTAAAACGCCATAAAGTGGATGATATTGGCAAACGCTTAAAGTTTAGAGCTCCAATATCATAACACAAACCATTTACGATCAATAGGTGTCTCATTTTTATTAATCCCTTCCCAGTTCGGCCCTTAAATATTTTATGCCCATAAATGGAATGACAATGAAATGATTTATGACTTCTAATGCTCATCCCTTCGGACAGAGAAAAGAGAACATGTTAATAACCATTAATCAAATGCTTAATTGAAGGGTAAATATCGACAATATAAGTAAACTTAATGTGATTCTATTTTAACAAAAAAATACACCATTATAATTCTTTTCTCTTTTTTCGTAATATATTTAGGCAATATTAATGAAAACCAATAATGTATAATCAATATGTATTATAAAAACATTTAGGCTCCCCATTATTACTATTAGTTTCTTTATATGGAAATAATTTTAATACATTCCGTAATCAATAGATCAAAGTCATAAATTGGTAAAGTTCTAACATACATAGTTTACTGTAAAAAAATAAACATTGAAAAAATTATGCACTTTACAATTATAAATATAAATTGTAAGTTAATATAAATGTTCGTGTTATATTCATTTCACGAAATTGTTGAAACATTATAACCTCTATTTCTACTATCAGATACTTTATTATACTCCGCTAATATATTTCTTATCAATAGAACTTTAAAATGCTCTATCAATAATGGACTTTGATATTAAATATCAAAAATTTATATTAAGTGTTAAAACATTGACACTAATGAATGTATTTACACAGGTTAAATTATTGTATTAACCAAAAGAAGGTACTTCTGATCGAAGAGCGACGAGTAGATATTGGGTGTACGAAAATGGTTGAAGGTGTACTCTTGATCAAATTTTCAAACAAGTTGGAAGCACTTCAATGGCTTTCAATAGCACCGTAATTATCATTTAATACGAAAACGTATTTAATATTTGCTCATAATCTTAATGCCAAACCCAAAAGTTTAATAATATAAATAAGAACTATAATATATTTTTTAATTATATTTTGTTCATAGAAAGTAGATCATTTACCATAGCTTACAATAGATATTGAAAATATCCGCAATTCTATTGTAAACATAAATTAATCTTTCGTTTGATATTCATCTTCTGTAGTTGTTTGTCTTATGTTAAATTATTGAATGACTTGGTTCAAATCATGAAGATTATGAAGTCGAATTTATTATATATATTTTTTAAGTGGACAAAATCTGGATACTGGAGGACTATCGGGACAACGTTGGGAGGTTTGAAATATTCTAATTTGGGGGGAGGACAAACTTTGGTTTATTATGCAGTCATCATGGCATTTGTTTAACAACTACAAAGAATAAAATAATATAAAATGTTGCACTGTATTGTTAAAAGTTAATTCATGAACATGAAACTGTGCAATTAACTCTAGCAAAGAAAAAACTATGCGATATATTCTAGTACAGTAAAGTGGAGAAACCAGAATTGCTTAAAATTTAGTCAACGCTAAATCATTTCAATACACTGTTATTGACTGTAACTGCTAACTAAACATATGATTAAATAAAAATTGTGGAGAAGGATAAATATAGCTTCATAAAATTCTAATCAATAAGTAGATTTAAAAGAATCTTTGAAAATAAAGTCTTCTTTATAATAATGTGCAAGAAGACGGCCTAATATTTAGTAAACAATTACATTTAAAAAGATAAATCTAGACGAGGTCAATGTTTCTCATTGTCTTTTAATGAGACAGTATATATATATATATATCCTTCTGTATGTTCATTAAAAATTACTTCAAATGAACATTTTTTTTTGCTTTCCAAAAAGAAATATTTCCAATTCATGATAAATTTCAAAAAATTCTACTTCGACTGGAATATATTGCTTCTTTCTTGAAGGAATTATTTTGGTAATTTTCCTGAAGCATTTTTGCTGGTCTGTCACTTACTGAAGACAACCTTCAGCTTCAGTAAACAACAGACCAGCTCCAGAAAATGACGAGGGTTCGCTGAAACGTCGATAGAACGGTCCCTCTCAGGACACAACTTACCGCGGCTTAGAACCGGAGGAAATACATATAAGAAGAGAAGATCTACATATATATATATATCTTTTACCATTTTAAATTCTGGAATTACTTTTACATCTACATATAAATAATTTATTCTTATTTATTAGTTTACCATGCTAAAGACATTTATTTAAAAAAGGCATTAAATTAATTTTCTGACTTATGTACAGAATAGTCTTTTTCTTTATTGAAATTTCGTGACAAAGTGACAGCAAAAGATCTAAGTAAAACATTTAATTTCATCAATACTGCATTTACATTGAGTTATATTCTTGAGCAATAATTATTACAATAATGCGATTTTAGATCGTGATATTTTTTTTTAAATAAAATCGTGTAATATATATAATACATACCAATCAACTAATCAATCACTAAGTATCTAAAACTAAAATAAAAAGGTTCTTCCAGGATGAAAGCTAAGCTATTTTAAAAAAAATTAATTAATAATAATTAATTTGCAGAATGTAATATGTCATCTGCTTAAACCTAAGACGAAAACAAAAATGTATTGTTTAAAAAACAGTCTAATAAAAAATCTGAATTAAAAATTGATCTACTATGAGAAGAACATATGCTTAAGGCTAATTACCAACCTAAACGAAAATATTTACTATTTCTATACTAACGAAATTAAAAATAAGTAACATAGCTAATGCATTCATAAATCAGACAAATAATAAAATTGCTCTTATCTCGGTTGACAAAGAAGGTATAACTACGGAGCAACAATGAAAATATGGCTGGGAAACAAGTCTTACAATCTATGTTTACAAGTTTATGGATACACAATAGCAGTGCGTTAAAAAGACACTATGTTTAAATTTCACTGGAGTAGTGCATTACATTGTTTGGAAGATAAACTGAAATTTAGGCATAAACGAATCAGAATTTTTGCCACACATATCCATTTAAGTTGCACCAGGGTGCTATCAAAGAAAGAATGATTTAGAATTTAACATATAAATGTTCTTATTATTAGCTTTGGAAATAAAGATAACTCTTTTATAAGCAAAAGACTTCGGGAATAATATTTTAACATAAGAAAAGATTGAACATAAATAAAAGAAAATAAAATCTATTAACTCCTACAGAAAAAATAAATTTATGCGAAATATATGCGAAACATCCATCTATAGGGTAATACTTTCGATAATAAAATATTTTAATGCTCGTTAAAAGTTGCTCCTTCTTCAGTAACCATTAATTTCAACCAACTAAATAGTGGCGATGAACACACATGTTGCATCCTGTTTCAAGATGCGATACTTCTATTATACTCGTATATGTACATGGATAACATAAAATACCACTTTTGAAATTAAGACAAATTTCTTCACACCTTCTCTGCAACTAAAAAAATCTTGTAAACTACTATCTACTGTTCCTAAATTATATTATCATCAAAATGGATATAGTTATGTATGAATAGCTTATTGGTATCGACGTTGTACCATATTTTAGTTGCAAAATGCCCAGAACTTAACCATGATATAAAAAAATTATAAAATGTCTCTATAATGTTTTGTTTTTATATCATAGTTTCTGTAAGAATTCGCTGAAATACAATATTACCTTCATTAAATTCATCTCTCTAATACTAGATCGTCTTTCTGTGTGTCACAAGTTGATTCAATATTTCATTGTGCCGCATTTTCAAGACACAGCGCTTTAAGTAATATAAATGTCAAGCATGTTCGAGGCATTCTAAATCTATTATGTACTTAAAACTCTCTGCAAACTTCAATTTTGTATGCACATCTGGATTTTGCAGATTTACGAAAGGATGATATCTAGAATATTGAAGACGTTGTACCACTTTCTTGTGCCTTCGTCTATCACTTATAAATTCCACTTTGAAATCTTCCCGAACAGTTCGAAAGTCGAAGTCGTGTTTTTAATTTACGTATACGGAGTTTTATCCTCAGCTTTGTTCGAACTTAACTAGAATTCGTCCTGAAATACCTATTTATAGGAATCTTTATGAATATAATAATTTAAAACTTCCACAATTTCTTAAAATACTAGTACCGGTTTTAAACTTTCAATACTGACGTGATAATAAACAAGTTCGTTTAGCAGATATATATATAATATAATGGCTAGTGCGTATTAAATTTAAAATGTAATCTATAATCTATATAATCTATCAATGATTGAAATTAATAATTTTAATTAAACGAAATATTATTTACTTCAAATAAGAAAAAGAATATGATATACACTAAAGGTAAAAAAGGACCTGTACCACATTAATATTGGTATCTTGGATACAACTTCGACAAGTACGTTGTCATCTTCAGTTGAAAAAGCAATGCGTTGAAACATATGATTGTAGTAAAACTACACAGAAAAAGTTTGATATACTCTACTTCATAGTTACGTTCACCGCTGGACTTTTTTCTACTTTTTCGCTGGCCGCATCTACTCCAGGAATTCGTGCACATGAGTATTAGGTCCCCTGTCTATGTTGAACACATGATTTTTGTTTTTCACTATAGAGCTATCTAATTCCCTCAAATTATTAGCATTTTTAATTAGTTTTAGGCAATCCGCAGTTATATATACCATACGAGGGTAGTTTGATAAGTAGTGAGAATGGCAAAGAAAAACGAATTTTTTAAATACAAAATAATTTTTATTTTTCAATATATTCTCCTAAAAGAGCAATACATTTATTCCAACGGTGCTCCAATGCCCTTATGCCATCTCTAAAATGCGATTCCGGAAGGCTTGCAAAATACTCATTTACGAAGATGATAAGCTCGTCGTTAGACGAAAATTTCTTTCCAACTAGTGCCGTTTTCAATTTTTGAAAAAGATGGAAGTCGGAAGGGGCTAGATCCGGCGAATAAGGCACATGCGATACTAATTGGAAATGCAACTCCTGGATTTTGGACATCGCGACTGTGCTGGTATGCGAGGGAGCATTGTCTTGGTGAAACAGAATATTTTTCTTTGCCATTCCTGGCCGTTTAGCACGAATCTCAACATTTAATTTTTGTAGAAGTTCTGCATAATATTGTCCGTTTATTATGGCACCCTTCTAAAGGTAATCAATGAGCAAAATGCCCTTTGAATCCCAAAAAATTGATGCCATCACCTTGCTTGCCGATAAAGTGGTTTTCACTTTCTTTGGAGGTGCAGAACCACGTTCTAACCATTGTTTCGACTATTGTTTAGTTTCGGGTGTACTATAGTTTATCCAAGGTTCATCGCAAGTAACAAATCGCCTACAAAAGTCAACCGGATTCCGCTTATAGAGGTCCAAACACTCATTGGAAATGCGCAAACGAGTGAACTTTTGATCAGTCGTAAGCAATCGCGGCAACCATCTTGCCGAAAGCTTGAAGAGGTTCAATTCTTTCGTTAAAATGTGGTGTACGCTTTCTGTTGAAATGTTTACCATGTCTGCTATCTCTTTCACTTTGAGTAGTCGATTTTGCGTAATAATATTATGGATTTTTATAATCATTTCCTTAGAAGTCACGATTTTGGGTGCTTCAGAGCGCGCTTCATCAACACAGCTTGTTCTACCACGTTTAAATTCATTTACCCACCTACTTATTGTGGCGAATGATGGAGCAGGTTCACCTAATGTTTCCCGTAACTCATCTTTTATTTCGGCAGCGTACATACCCTTAATTACGAAGTATTTAAGCACCGCACGATTCTCTGCTTTTTCCATTTTAACGAAACGACGTGTTGCTTCTTTTTCAATCAGCTCTCAAAAATAATCTAATCAACCGATTTATCTAAATATCGGAATGTAAACATATAAATAGGCAACCTAAATTACAGTGTATTTGTTTAACCAATTAGAGCGCCACCTATGTATCATTCTCACTACTTGTCAAACTATCCTCGTATAATATGGACGCTTAATTTTTCCGGTCTATTGAATTTAATAATATAAGTTTCTATTATGCATATAGCTTGACCAACGTTTTTGATATTACAGTCACAGTAATTAATTTCATATAGGTATACCAGATTTCTGACTTACATACTTCAACTATGTGGTTTGTGTTTTCTGAAAGATATTTGATAGAATTTCCTGACCGAAAAATAACTAAAGGACAAAGTGTGTATTGATAATTTACTTATTATTAATATCTAATAATAAAAACTCGTTCTAAAAAGTACAACATAAATTAGAAATCCGATTAATCCTTTTTGGATTAGTCGCGGCGCGCCCTATTCTTAACATTCTTTCGATGTTAGTTTTTGCAGTGTTTCTTGGAACCATTGCTTTATTCTCTTTTCAAATTAGCCCAAAACTGATTTTTAGATATTGTACGTTCTCCTCTGATACCAGTTCTGATTCAGTTCCGCACATAAGACCTACATATGTATATCGGCGGTTATTTCGTTATATGCGATCTTCTTTCATTTTCTGCAGTTCGAAGCTAATTTTTGTACAGTAGGCTTGCATGTTTTGGATTATTATCGTGCATAAATGCATAATTCTTGCCAATCAAATGCCGCCTTGAAATTTTCTTTCGTTGTCGTGTTATTAGTAAGTGAATTCTTAAGTAATTGCTGTGAAAAAATATATTGCAAAAAGCCATTAATTGCAGAAATGCGATAAGCATATTTTCTCATGATTAAGTGCAAAAAATTTACTGTCAGTTTAATAGTTGCTAATTTGAGCAGACTGGTAAACTTACCGATCGAAACAGTCCAAATCGAAATTGAGCGGCATCAAAAGGCGATAATTTAAGTTTATTAACTTAATAAGTCCGAAAAAGAAATGATTAATAGCATCAGAAATTGCAATAAAATTTAATCGGGAATGAAATAAAGAGCCTGTCAATAATATAATAAAATCATATACAAAAATGGCTTTTGTGTAATACAATTGACAAACGTCTTATGAAATAACGAATCTTAATAAAACGCGGAACTTTTGTTTAGAATAGATTAGATGCATAAGGAGGCCATAGAGCCTATTCTACTTTTTCGATCTATTGCGATATTATATTTTGTTAGAGTACATTCTTACAATCTGTTAGAATACATTCTCTGGCTTCATTCCTTTAATCAGACGGCAGCTTCAAAAGCGGTTTTTCTACATAGAGTTCTGCTTCAGAATATATATTTCCCATTTGTACAAACCTCGTCATTCCTAAACCCCCATGTTGATGTAGGCAGGTGGATCGCGATTTCTTTTGGTACAAAGCATTATTCCAACAGTTAAATGCGATGGCGATTCTATTCTTGCATGACATCGTTTTTCTCTATCACGAGATTTTATAAAAATCACAGGACTAATGAAGAAGGGAAGATAATATGCAACCTAATAGATTTTAACCCGGTGTTAATTAATTCATTTAAGTACTAATTTGTTAAAAAGATATTGGGAATATATTCTCTAATGGTATATTCCCTATAAATGTAATCTGTTTCTTATGCATATCTCAAAAAAGCTATCAGACCAAGTTGTTAAATTCTGTATATTAAATAAATTTGTACTTTCTTCTTGCTAGTATAGAATTGTTGAATTCTAATAATAGAAGATTGATTTTAGTTTCATAGTTGTCAAGTGTGAGCTGCTGTAATACTTTTATTATAGTATATAAAAATTAATTAAATTTAAATTATATGACCTTTATTATTATTCAATTAAGTACATAAAGAAAATATTTAAAAAAAAATGTAAATACATATGTATATCCTAATATATATATATTGGACATTTAAGTATTATACATCCGAAATGATAATGTTATATTTGTTAGATATATCCTTTCGATATAGTTGCATAATTCTGTTCCACTATCTAACCAAGACTTACCTCTTTTGGTAACTGATATTTTATTTAAATACTGCAAACAATACTATCCTATTTTCGTGAACACTATAAATGTTAAATACAAAAAACGTAACTATAGTAAATTATAAATGAGAAAGAAAAGTGATGTAGGTTTTCATCGACTTTAAATGTTATTACGTCAGTATCTAATGACACAGGATTTTGGTATACATATGGTATATATATTAAAAATTCGAAGTTTCCGTTTTATATGGACGCTAAATGACATAAAAACAAAAATCCCACATTGCATGAATTTTTTCAAATTTATTTAACTTGTCCAACAGTAAATGTTTTTAATAACCTTCATTTTTCAGTTTTCTATATTGTTGAAAAAATACAGAATATTGCACGTGTAGAATTTTAACACAATATTCGTCAACAAAATGTTATCACACTATAATTAAAATTACCAAAATGTTAGACTTTACTGTACAAACAACCGATCTACATACATATTTATTAATGCTGTGCCTGTATTAGAAAATTGTGTTAGTGTATAAATTTAGTTAACGTTTCGCTCGTCGATTTGGTATATATCAATGTTATGTGGATAGTAATAAGAGGATGCAAAAACTTTATCTCTACACAAAGGATGATAGGGGTGAAAACGATTATCTATTGAATTGCCTTCGTTATGGCATTTCAACTCTGAAACAACGACGCATTGTTTCCGCCTTCCTCACCATTTATAAAATAATTAATCATATGATGTGCTGAGCTTTTATGCAAATTCCCTTTCTCCTTTTCTTCCCCATAATTTAACATTATCCTCCCCTATTCCTCTCTCTAACATTTTCGATGTAGTATTCGCCGAAGTGGAATTTCTGTATTAAAACACCAATTTAAATGTGTTGACGTTAGTCGCAATTGCTTTGATTACAATTGCAATTATTGCGATACGTAAATCTAAGGTAAAATATATTTAATTTGTTACTACAAAAATTGGAAATGTGGTATTACAAGAATTTTTAGTTTTTTTACATTATTCTTTAATGCTTTTCTTGTAAACCGTCAATTTAATTAATATTTATGGACTAGACTATACGAGGAAAACTAGAAAAATTTTCTACCCCACAATGAAGCAGAAGATACAACACTTTTTTTGATAATTTTATTTTTTGATGTAATCTCCCTTAACTTCAACTTGCCTTATCTGTTCGGCAACGACTTCAATCAGAAAAAAATTATTTCTGTTGGAGGTTCTTTTCCAAATTTAATTTTCTAATAAAAATAAGTCTGACGACATCAAATCCGGACTATAACTCAAGAAAATTCGACCTGTATTCAACAAGAATAACTGCTGATGACCTCGTCCATACGTTTTAGGAGAATCCTCTCCTATACTAAAATTTTGCTGACTCTACAATGTTGTAAAATCGCAAAACCAATTTTTTGTTGCGTAATACTTGTCAAATTTGACACATAAATAAAAAAATGTCTCAGCGTTACTCGGTAACGCGCAATTAGTTGTTGCTATCATAGTTAGATAGATTTTTCCTAATTCCCCACGTGCTTTCCTTAATTTAAATTTTACTTTAATTAATTAATTAGTTAATTAAATTTATCTTATTATTATACAGATACGATAATTATTTAATTTGGTCTATTTATATAACCTATCTCATCCTAGTTTAATTTCTAAAATATATTCAATGTTGAAGTAATGACCGTTATGTTTGTAAATAATATAAAATACTCTCTACTTACGATTAAACTACCTTCAAACTTGTTCTTGAAGAAGTAATATTGGTATCAAATTGTGAAGTACATATCTCTTGTCCACCTACATAACAAATACATCTTGCTTATATACCTTCATCAACTTAATAAAAGACAAAGAATATTTAATCTGTCGAAAAAGTTAAATTATTACATTATTCAAATTTAAACAGACTCTTTTATTATTAATTAATATATGTACATACTCAGAAGTTATTATATATAAAGCACGATATCCAGCAGAACTGTCCATACATTAGTTTACTGCTATAATTTTAGAATTCGATGATTTCCATTTATCATTATGAGATTATACCATCTACATTAAACTTTGATGATAATCAAATGAGCAACCAATTGGGATGTTTTAATTTGTATACAAATATGCTTTTATTGAATATACCTCTCCAAAGAAATACATACCTATGTACATAATAAGAATTTGAAACAGAGAAGTTTTCCTTTTACTTTTTCATACTAGAAAAGCTCTTTATTAGTGTATAAGTTCCGCAATTTATTATATACAAGCGCGATACGAAGAATGTGTCGAGTTGACCACAAAGCGCTCAAAATTCTCCATAGTTTCGTGCCGTGTATAGTTGTTATCGAGTGACTGTTGTCCGCCCACCGTTATTTCGGCCGATCTGATGCGCGATTAAGAGCGCCGTTCGTGATTCGTGGATCAGATATACTGGACTTTTTTACTGCCGGGAGCTACTGAAGGAATACTGTTGTGCTAGTAAAGCGATTTTCTCGGTATTATTATCGTGCTTATTACGGATACAAATTGTCTGCGGTTGCAATGCACTTAATATTGTTTAGTTCGCTGGTAGTGTTTGGATTAAATGTGCGTAGTGATATAAATTAATAGGCAAAAACCAGGAACATAAGAACCCATTTCTGTCTGGATTTTCAATTCATATATTATTTATTATCAAATATTTATGTATAGTAATTAAAAAATGTTCAGATATGGTTTATTATATTAGTAATAAAAAAATAAACAATGTAGGGTCTTTTAAGAAGAAATTATAGAGATAGGATAAAAATATGTAATTAGTATCATAATAAATTTCGTTTATGCTATTTCACTCATTTCGCAAAAAATAGTGCACATAATTTTGTAATACCATTGTCTAAATAATGTACTCAACCATAAATGGGAAATCACTTCTGTATGATGTAGTACGTATTTCCACCTACTTCACACAGAATTATTAAAATAATAACTGTTAGTATGTTTCTGCGCTACTATAAGTGATAATAATTGTATAGATATCTACATTAAATTATCAACTATTACAATAAATACATATATTGTTCTATCAAAGGTCTTTTAGCCTCCATGCCATGGCCATTATAGTGAAGATGATTGTGTTCAAAAGGCAAATCTGCCCGAAAAAAACAGGAATATTAGTAATAACATCTTAACTGGTAACGTATGTTGACCGATAAATCTAACTTTTAAGTGTTAAAACAAATCACAAGTGGGCGAAATCTAATAGGTGAATGTGTTATATCAACTGCGAGTATTAAACATAGAACTGATTTTATTTTTCTTGACAAGTCATTTTTTTGGACTAATCAATGATTACAAGATCATATTAAAGCCATATATGTAGTACTGTTCGGATTGAATCTGATTAGGAAAAATTTACACATATAATTACAGAGACGATATCAAATAAAAAAGGAGAAATTAATTTAAGTTCTATATTTGGAGGTGGTGAATATGGATACCTTCCAGAAAATAAATTAAAATGCAAATCAGTCTATACTCTTTTTAAATGTTGTTGATCTTTTGAACTACTACTGCACTGAAACAGTTTCAGTGCAGTAGTTCAGCCCTGAAGATGTTCCATACAAATGGGTACGAAACGTCGGCAAATATACAAGTGATGCGGTTCCAGCCCGGAAGCCCAGAAGCAGGTAGCATTGCGTTTTTATGTTTAGGTATTATTCCGTTACTAGTAGTAGAGTAGGATAAACGTCTATTGTAATTTGTAATTATAATTTCCATAAATTCCAATAAAATTCTCAAACTATTTAAGTATAAGCACAAAATAAGGTTGAAGTTCCATTAACAGAATATCAGACAATGAATTGTATACACGAAAGGCAGAATTCCTTAGTCAATGTATATGAGTGCATTCTCTTAGAATAAAACTATTAATTAGGATGCAAACAGCATTTTTTAAAAATAATTTAACTAGAAAAGTAAATAAAGCACAATTAGTATTCTGTCCGCCGAAGCTCATTAATTGAATTCTATACCGCATGCATTAAAGGAAGACCTATACTCACACAGTATTTGTTACAGCGAGCTTAGCTATATCTCCAATAAAATTAATTAAATTAAAGCCTAGATATTACAGCAGCTGCAGTCGAGTACGAGTGGTTGGTGCACTGAAGTATGCTTTATTTTTAAATAACGTAGGTTATATTCTCCATGATTTTCCGTGCCGTGCATCATGCACTTTCTAATTAGTATAATGCGGAATTCGCGATTTCACATTCCCTCTATATACTATTCACAAAGCCTCTTTTATAATCGAAAATGAATGGTTAACATCTAGTCAACAATTATAGTAGACTAAACGAAATATATAACATTTTTTTCCATCAGAATGGATTCTATAATCAGCATACTATAATACATAATAATAATATTCGAAATTCTTAACAAAATTCTACTAATTATTAAGAAAATAATTTGCCCAAAAATTCTAATTTTAACCGCTTTTTACAGCGTACATGTAAAGCAGAAATTTTTGAAAAAATTTCTCTTTTCCGCGCGGAACTTGAACTCGTAATCTTATTCTAACCTATGGTGGGTTTTTATTTACTAACTGTTTCCATGTTGCAACTTATGGCACATTAGAAGAACACAAATTCACTGTCACGGTGGTCTAATGGTGATGGCACATCCCAGATTTTAGTTCCGCGCGGAGAATGAAATTTTTTTTTGTTTTCCAGTTATATTAATTATATTATATTTGTGAAATTGGGTACAAGTAATTTACGGTATAATTAAATAATATTAAAAATAATTTTATATATACTTCAAGTACATAAAATGTGAATCAAATTATTCTGACATTCAAAAAATTTTTTAATAAGGAGGAGATTATTACAATATAAAAATATACAATAATTATACTTATTTCTTATTATTAATTCACGTTAATTAAATGTATTGTTCATAACTAAAAGCTATTAAAGGTCTTAGAACTTGAGCGCCTAGGTAGCTTATTAATTTTACAAACGTGTTGTTTAAAAATTATAAAATTATTATTTTAATGAAAATTTTTCTTTTTGCAAATGCAAAATTCCTTATTTATTATTTTAAAATTTATGTACCAAATTATAATTTCGCATTAATGTTCAGAAATATCGGAAGATTAAGCAGACAGTAATACATTTAATTCCTGACTTAAAACACCAATTTAATCCACTTAAGACCGCGGTATACACGTTGATTGTCTACAACTACGAGGGAGCATTTTTATATTCGCGGAATGGGGACAAGGGGTGGAAATAAAAAAACCAAATTATTTTTCTTTTTCAATATATTCACCTGCAAGACGGATACATTTTTCACATCTTTCAATTAATTTATTTATACCCTCATAAAAAAAATGATTTGTCTTTATCTGCAAAATACGTCGAAACTGCTTCCATGACTTCATCATCGGCAGTAAATTTTTTACCCCGCAGCTCTTTTTTCATTTTCGGAAACAGGTAATAATTACCCGGGGCCAGGTCTGGGCTGTAGGGTGGGTGATTCACAATTTCGAAGCCCACCTTATGCAGGGCAGCTAACGCAACGCGGCTCTTGTGGACGGGCGCGTTGTCATGCAAAAGCAGAACACCTTTTGTCAATTTTCCCCGTCTTTTCTCTTTAATGGCTTCTTTTAGTCGCTCTAATATTGAAGCGTAATATTCTCCGGTTATAGAAACACCTTTATCTTTATAATCAATCAACAATATTCCTTCCGAGTCCCAAAATACCGTTGCCATGAGTTTCCCAGCTGATTGTGACACTAAATTTCTTGGGAGGTGCTGTGCCCTTTTTGTGCCACTGCATGGAGTCTTGTTTGGACTCAGGTTCATAATGATGAACCCAAGTTTCGTCTCCAGTAACAATTCCACTCAATACACCATCCTTGTCTTCATTACAGAGGTCCAAAAATGCTCGCGAACACTCTACGCACTGTTGTTTTTGCGGCGGCGTGAGCATTCTCGGCACCCATCTTGCGCTGACCTTAGACATGCCGAGATGATCGTGTAGGATTTTCAAAATTGTTGTATCGGATACTCCAACCATTTCTGCGAGTTGTTTCTTCTTTAGTCGAGCATCTTCGAGTACAATTTGTTCAACTTTTTGGATAAGTGCTGGCGTGGTCATCTCTATGCTCCTGCCCGGCCTCGGGTCGTCTTCAAGGGATTCCCTTCCTTGTTTAAATAAACTATGCCACTTGTACACCATGGTTTTTCATGCACAAGAGTCGCCGTAAACCAATGACATCTCATTCATTATGGTCGCGACTGATTTTCCTTGCCTGGTAAGGAACTTTATAACGGCACGATATTCGATTTTTTCCATATTTCACTTTTCACTTCTGATTATGTTACTTGGTTGACGATAGCTCAAAGACTAACTGTCTAATAACAATGAAACTTCGTATTTATACTAATCATGAGTCGCTGCACAGGCCACGCCCCCAATGCGCCTACTCACCCCTCTACAACCCGCTCATTCCACGAATATAAAAACGCTCCCTCGTACTATCAATTATTGATTTATGTACATGTTATAAGAATATTAGGTTACAATTTCTTATAACTCTTTCAATGAATTATTAAGGTATTGAGTATGTGAAATAAAACTTTTGTTGCTTTTATTTTTCTATTATCATTGCAATTCTAAGCTTCTAACGAGGTTCTCGAATTGCAATACAATTTTATTGTATTTTGTCATTTGAGAATGTTTATGTAAAATATAAAACTGTTTCTAAATTCGTAATGTATCGTTATATATTAAATTATTTGCCAGTGTGTCTAATTCACTCCTAGAGAAGTTATAAAAAAGTTTGGCGAAATATTGAGTAATGGCCAATTGATTCTTTAAGTTGTAACAGACTGTAACCTATATATATATATAGCGCTATGTTATGCAATATTTAAAGTATATTTAAATTAAAGGAAATTATTATTATCATGAAATACAAGTTATATAAAAAATACTATTTGAAGTGTTATAATGATTAAAGTATATCTATAAATTTTAAAAGTAGATATGTTTCAACCTAATTTTAATTAAGAATACTTCATAATAAAATAACTAATTATAGATATAATAATACGCAAAATTAGGGTACAAATGTAAATAAACAATAAATTAATCCATAAATGCATATAATACATATATATATATATATATATATATATATATATATATCGTTAAAGACGTAATTGTATATAATTAATTGTAGAGAGATTTTTTATATAATCTTCCCTAAAAATTAAAAAATGAGTTAATACATCATTATATGTACATTACTTAAAATCATTTTAATTAAGTTATAATTTGGAATATAGGATAATATTGGTACTTAAAGTTAGTAAGAGCTTAAAAGTAATTAAATATTGTCAAAGAGATTGTATATAATGTAAGTATACTGGCAAAATGAGATTATATGAAAGATTTTTAGATATATAGTTCATAGTCTGTAACAAAAATTGAAAACGAGGTAAAAAATTTATAAATTAAAGATATATTAAAATAACATTTACTTATATAAATTAAAATACAAGGAAGAATTTTCAATAGTAAAATCTTGGAAATATTAAGAGAATTAAGATATTTAGTAAGGCATCCTCATGTTGACAAGTAAAATTTTGTGTATTTAGTGTTTATTTAAATTTCTTTTCTAATGTAAAATTTATGCAATGCTTACTAATTTTATAACGGAGAAGAAACCGTTTTATTTTAAAAATATATTAGTGCTCATTTGTTTATCTTTAAGTTAAAGACTCCCATTCGATGATTGAAATTTTGTTAGAGATACAAGTGGTTGATACAAAAACGAGTAGCCCAAAATTATTCCTATAAGAAAGAATACGTTAATGTCAATTAAAATTTATTAGTAAAAGTATATTAAAAGATTTTGAAAATTCTAATAAAAACTTACGAGATGATATTATTAACCATATTGTGAAACGCATTTAAAAGTAATTCCATTACATGGTTAAAGATTTATAAAATATTAAAATATTAACAATATTTACAAATAATATTAATGATAATAATACTAAACTTGTGAAGTGTAATAAACGTGAACTAAAAAGTATACTATATTGTATTAATAGTAGACATTATTAGTTATTTCAAGATTATAATAATACTATTTATAAGTTAAAGTGAAAAAGAGGGAAATTATATATTGGAATTAATGTAAAAGAAGCTCCATATGGAAGGGTGAAAGAAAATGGACGAATTGATTTAACTGAAAGTTGAAAAGCATGAATTAGAACTCATTTTATATATAATAATTTAATGTTGAAAAATTATAAGGAATCAGTGAAACTGAAACATATTCAAGTTGCATGATATATATATATATGTATATATATGTACATATGTAATATGCATATATACATATATATATAAATATTAAAGTATTATCAATATTTATGAATGTAATTAATGTTTATGTCATATAATTGATTGATTTTTATTGTTTATTTATTTTATTTAGTTGAAAATTAAAAGTTTATTATAAGAGAATTTAGTTTTGTCAATATTTAGAAGTAATTTGTAATATAATAAAGTAATGAGTTTTACAATAATTTGGAGAATTATAATAATTATTTAACATTAGTTATTTAAAATATTTATCTATCCAAGATTTTTTTATTCGTATAACTTTAAAAATATATGTATTAGTTTTAATTTGATGCTATCATAATTCATATATCTCAAAAATATATTTATCAGTTTTAGATTTTCATCATTTATATTTACATATATATCATTATTTCATAACAATTTTGACGATCCAACTAATCTATCCAATCTATTCTTAAATTAAAAATCTCCTTATCAACGGCTCGTCATTTCCTTAATCTTCTTAATCTTATCGTGTAGCGTGAATGCCACGCCACATTCACGCCGCAACACTCCTTTTAAAACCGTTCCACCACAAACAGTTGTATTTACGGTTCCAGTTACCCGGATTTTCAGTGTTAGTTCAGCAGTGAGAAGACCAACAGCAGCCCTAAGGACGTCCCTTTCGCCAAATAAAACAGCAGTCCCAGCTCGAAAACCAAAGACAAACTATGGACGAACGTCACATCTACAGGCATTTGGTTTCATAGCAAAATAGAAGAAATTGGAAACACAAGAGTATATGAATAAAAGAATTTTTAAAAACGATATTATTTACAGACGAAAGCAAATACTATTGATCTTATAACAATGTCTAAGAAGGTTAAAGTTTGATTGTTAAACTGAGTTACATATCGCCTGAATAAGTAAATTTGGTTTTTTTGTCATACTTGAACTTAAAAAATAGGAATTTTTTAAGATGATTCAGTCGAAACACGAAGAGACTGTTTTTGACGAATTATTGATATCGAACATGCTAAAATAGCTATTTACCATTTTCTTATTGCATTAATAATGATTTTTTTTTCTCCTTTTGGGAACTTTATAGCTTCAAGTTAGTGAGGACCACAATATACCTGAAAAGTTGACAGTGGAATAGATTATTTGGTCATGTTCCAAAATCTAATTCTAGGGCGAAGGAATATTAGAATTTTTAATAAATTCGTAGTAACTAATTTTCCTAAAAATACATATTCTACTAAAAAATGACGTCGTCAAGTCGCTTATAATTAAGAAGGGATAACCAGCGATGCTAACAAAGGATCTGCAAGATCACATGCGGTTCCATTAAGCGCAACAAATCTTCACTAAATTTTAAATTAACGACACCGAAATCCCCTGCATATGTAGCTCATAATACGTTAATGTGCGGCCCGATAGATTGACCCATCGGCTAAAAACTTTGGTCGTTACTGCTATAGATGTTATTTGTACTTACATATTTACTAACCCACATACTTAAAGTAATACTGATTCAAATATACTTCCATAATTTTCTGAACAAGCACTATAATTAACATGTCTATTGTACGAAAGAATATACCTTCTCAACGAATTGGCGAAGAGGAAATTTTACAACCAATGCTAGCCATGAGCCAGGCATTCGATTGCTCTAGTTAAACATGGCATGGTTAAAATACTACTTAAACAATATTAGATTGATGTTGGGAAATATTTTATACTGTTTCATATAATTTGTAGTCACTTCAGTTCTTTTTAAAACTTAGAATTAACTTTGCCTTGTTATTTATATAGCCTTTTTCAAAATATATCCATTATTATTTAACATTCAAATATACGTCTTAATATTTAATACTTGTGTGGCCATTACACATGTGACTTTGTGTTTCTCTTCTTGTCTCTGTGGAGCTTCTTGGTTTCTTTGCATTTGCCTATCGAAGTTGGCCCTAATTATTACTTTGTCTTTATTTGCTAGTGTTTCCATAAGACGTCAAATCAACGGGTTTTACCCTCACGGCTTTATGTATCTTTATCTACGTAGATGATTCTACTTCATTGTTGCCTACCGGCATTTTTACTATGAATGGCTTATGCCTTGTACCTTGCAGAATCTCTCACATGTTCTTTTTTACTTTTTCTTACGAACGACAAGGGAAATAGTCTATTGTAGGAAAGAATATAAGTACCTTCTTAATGAATTGCCGTGCAATTAAAGCACTACGTTACCTTACAACTTAGTTTAGTTTGATAAGCATCTACTAAGAAATGTATACTTACAATTGACTTAACTATATTGGCATATAACTGGTATTGTAAGAAATTATATCAGTCATTGTAGATGATTTAATCATATGCTTAATGTTTGCCAAGTTTATGTATATTTTATTTTTCGTATTAGTTAAATGAACATTTTACATTAATACTATTTCCTCGCTATCGGTAAATTGAATGAACATTATTAGTATAGTCTATTTTACTCTAACTGTTCACAGCTGGCTGCAATTGTATTGGAATGTTGTCTACAGGATTGGTAAAATAAAACATTAACATAAAAAGGAGTAAAAAGATAAATAACATGTTTTAGAATTAGTGATGTTTGAAAGAAAGCGCACGAGTTATCTAATCCAATTACTCGCCTCATTTAAAAAGCTTTGTGTTGCGCACAAACAAATTTCACGCACAATTTACTTATCAGACCATTTGTCCAACCTGTTTTATTAGTAAATCTATCTTTGATTTAGATTTTCGAAAGGCTTATTTAATAAGAGATATAAATATTATTTAATAGTGGTAATATTTCTTTTATTTTAACTACATACATGCATCATATACTTATATTATACGAGCAAGTTGCTTTTATTAATGTAATACAATATTTGTATTGGCTAATTTAAAGAATATTTTCATATCTTCATTTTTACTATTGACATTGTATTAAGCTGCATATGCCACCTTCAGAAAATAGAATTGTCTTCGCATTTTCAAATTTCATGAAAATATAAAAGGGAAACAAAAATATGTAAATTTTCCAATACGATTTGTAAGGGAGAAAGGAAATTTATACAACAGACGTCGAAGTTTTCAGGGCCATTTTTTGTGCATCATAAAATTTTATGTGTTGACTTTTAAAGTTACGTCGAGAAAAAGGAAAGCTATAGACTGCGAGATTGCAATAATACTATCAAGCATAAGTACGTTACAAACGTTATTCTGTAGATCAATATTATTTAGTTTCTATTATGTATTCCAAGCATACATACAGTGCGGGATATATATTAAAACTCGAGACCTTGCAATAAAAATAAGGAATGATTAAAATGTAAAATATAATTCTTCAAAAAATAGCAAAAGAAGGAGAAATTCATTCTAAAAATCAATTAAAATGCAATCAAAGTGATGAAAGTTGGAAAAGGAATTAAAGAAAGTTATGCCATCTAAGTAGAATATTCTACATTTGAGAGGTCAGAAAGTCCAAATATTTAGTCGTCATAATATCGAGTAATATACACAGAGATTTGAAATAAAAGAAAATTTCTTGAAGAAGATGAGTATTTTATGACTAGAGAAAACTTTTGAAGAACAAAAAGTTTCAAAACAAGCCTACCAAGAAATATTTGATAAACTAGATTGTCTTCTCAGGATACAATAAAAATAAATAAAATTAAGCTTGTCACCTTGCTTAAAAAAGCGGCCCTTTGTATACAAGTAGGTGGGGGCAAGTAACAAGGAATCTAGCACCCCTCCTAGTTATCAAATGCCTGGTACATGGCAAAAACTCGACGACAAAACAAAAAAAAACAACTAGATATACGTAACTCCGCTTCTAATTAATAAAAAAAATTATCACAGAAATTGTTTAATTTTAAGTATTTCAGTTTTAACAAAAATAGAAAGATACAAAATAATTATTATTTTAAATAGGAAGAAAAAGTAAACGACCTAGTCTCTAGTTAAGATATGAACTTTACAGAAATAGATGAAGGAATTAACAATATTAAAATAATTTGTTCGAAACTGGGCCTAGTTTCGTTTACATCAACTATATTTACATAAAATAATCTAGAACTCTAGAATTATCTAAAATGCTAGACTAGTCTACGTCATAAGTAACATCTAATTTCAATTATGTTTTCTATAAAAAAAAAGAAATATTATAATTTTAAATAACTCCAAATAGCTTGAAAATCTTGATTAATTGCTAAAATTAATTAAGTGTTAAATATCAAAAATTTATGTGAATTTAATTTTGTGTATATATTTTAAAAAAACTTCTTGACTACTAAGAAAAAGAAACGTGTTTCCAAAAAAATTGAATTCTAAATATATATATATATATATATATATATATATATATATAAACAAGAAGGAGACTGCTGTTTTTTTCCTTCCTAACCTGAGGACATACTCCGAGCTTTACGGCCTCCCTATTAATCCCGAGTTACGTAAATATCTCCAAGAAAATCAAATTACGGGAAAAACATGAGCATTGTTGGTATAAACCCAAATTGTGACTAGTACTTAGCACCCTAAAATTACGCAACACAAAAGCAATTAGAAGATAGGAGCACGTGGCCAAAATGACGGTAACAAAAAAAACTTAGCTTCGAAGGATAGAAACACCAAATTGTTACTAACATGATCTAATCTCTGTTTTTGGTATTCGATTGAGTTCATTTGTGTTGTTTTTTGTTACTCTTAATGCCCTCTCGCCTGTACGTCGAAGAATTATTACGATTGATGTAGATCTCGTAGATATTTTAATTATTTTATTTTAATTAATAGAATTTAATTAATCAAATCGTATGATCATTGTCTTTATATTGATTGGAATTTATTCCCGGTGGTTTTGCAAGTATTAGCCATATTAATAAGCTTTAATTTTTTTCCCGTATATATCTTTAGTGGGCTCCAATGGTGGTATGATCGGCCTCTTTTAATCGATTACACTGTGTGAATTAATAAGTTTCTTCCCTTACGCCATTAGAAGTTCAGCTTTGAATTAGTAATCGTGCTTATTTTTGCTTGAATGGTTAATTACAACGACATTGGAATATTATGAGCTGATCGTTCGATTTATCGACTTTATGGGTATATTCAGATTAGTCGATAAAAAAACTCACGAAGTTGAAAAATTCAGGTTGTATTAATATTGGCATTTTACTGAAGGAACGAATTTACTTCTGATAATTAACCCTCAACACTAATTGGAGGTATTTAACATATAAACTTTGTATTACATAGTGGCCTAATTCCTCTATTCGTTTCTTTTCTATATTAACTTTAGGGCTCTTTTACGCATCTACCACCATCATTGGTAATTTACTAATTATCGAGCGGACGGTGTTATAGTGCATATGAAGATCCCACACCCATCCGATTAAGAAAACAGAGCTTAATCTGCGCTCTTAAGGGTCAATGAATAATTTTTTCTCTCACCAAGATCTGATCCATCGAGGATATTGGAGTACAAAAATCTGGGATCAAGACATTCGTAATCATTATATATATATATATATATATATATATATATATATATATTATTCATATAAGTCATAGAATTATTAGCTGTAACCAATTATTGACTGGATAGACAGCCTTTGTTATTAAAATATACCTTCATCAATTAATTAGCTTTAATTTCATTAATTATGCGTTCTTGATTTATTAGTTATTTATTTCCTTTTTTGTTCTTTTAACTCATTAAGAGCTCGCTCTATAGTTAGCAATAATTATTTATTTTTGCTCGTTAACAATCAATTATATTAATGGTCCAGATGATTTTAATTCACACAGGAAAATAAAACTATACAAACCTCTATTAAAGTCAAGAAGAAATATCAATATTAATAACAAAATCTAATCGAAACCTAATAACTTAATGACGTGCATTTAACAATGCCATACGGTTTTAATAATATAATAGAAATAGCAAAAGATTAATGTGGACCTACAACAAAAAACGAATTATACGAGTAACAAGAAATCGAAAGAGAAGATATAGTGAGAAAAATAAATCTGAAGAGAATAAAATGATTAGGTATATATGGGAAGAAAGAGAAGAGTTTTGAGTAATCAAGTTATTACTGGTCTAGAAATTTGATTGAAGCATACGAAAGGTAGACTTAGATTCAAAACTCCAAATTTGAATGATATTTATCATAAGCCGTCTTCGAGAACATCTCATAACTGATAGTTGCGAACGAGTTTAAGTCAGTCGATAGTTGAATCCTATCGAAACACCCGCTTCTTTCCCTTAAACAAGGAGTTCGTCAGAGATTTCATCACAGTTTCCAACTAACGGTACAGGATTAGGCTCCATTATTGTTCTTTTCTAATCCTTGATCTGCACTGATTAATGCACACTTCCAAATTACCTCTTCTTAATCGGCTTATTTTAGGGGGCAAACTTTGATGTTATATCCCTTTCAAGAGTCTCTACATTAACTCTCCCACATTTTAATGTGATTCATTATATAACATTTTTCCAGTTCTTGATTGTTTCTTATTTTACACCCTTAGTCAGTATTTTTATCATTATAAATTGCTTTCAATATCTTTCTCTCCTATTTATTCAAATTTTTTCACATCTTCTTTATAACCTACGTGTCACTTACTTATACAACAAGTGGTCTAATTAAAAACTATATATATTTTCCTTTTAAACGTTATTAGGTCACTATCTTGTTTAGTTGATTTTTGTACAAATTTTTTAATCAAAAGTAAATTCTCGAATAAACTAATTAAGCCAACATCCCAGCTTGTACATATGACATAGCGAAAATTTAAGATGTTACCCATAGAATCGCACGTAATATAACGGAGAACGTGAAATTACTTTGTTACACTTTTATTCACTATTAGAACATGTAGCATTAATTAAACATGTTTTAGCTTTAAAGATGTAAGCTCTTGTAAACCTGCATTTTTTAAATTAAAAACATTTAAGACAACACATGCACAGCATATGAAAAACCCTCGGTATTGCGAGGCAGACAGGTCCAAAGAAAAGGAAATAAAGTTGCACACATAGACACACACAAGACTACAGAGGAGTTTTTATGTTATTAGCGAACACTGCATTCATTCACGAGCCTTAATGCCCTTGTGGTTCTATCTTTGGAGTTGCGCGTTGTCTTGGTTTGTTGTGTTCACTACGGTCACGGTGGTCTTGATATGTGTGTAAAAATTACATAGTAACTTAACATGATGAATACAAATACGGTATTTAAAGTGTGGCATTCTGCGACCACGTAATGGCCAAATGTAACCAACCCTGAAAGCTACGTTTTCCACTCATAAACAGCCTACAAAAATATAATTACAAACATTATAGACACACACAGAGAGAGAAAACGCTCATATATGTACACATATGTACATATACGATACACAGAATACTACAAAATAACAGGGAGATGGCTATCGTTAAATGAAGGGGTTATTTTATATTATACCCTGCAATTAATTGGTCCGAAAAAGTATATGAACTTTTTCTGGTTTGTTGGGCATGCAATAATTTTACGTCTTTTCCTTTTTGTGAAATATTAAATAGTAGCAATTACAAAAAATGTCAATAAAGTCAACGTTTGTGCTCTTGTAGTATAAAATTAACTGAATAATTTAAGAGATAAGAGGAATATAATTGTATAGTGTTGGAAAATTCTAGAAAAAACGAAATTATATTTTCACGTCACGTATTATTTAATGGAAAAGGAAAAAGTTCTCTTCTCATTATAATGATTAATATTATATCGATAGCCTTCTGAATATATATATATATATATATATATATATATATATATATATATATATTGTATAGAAAATATATATAAAAAATATAAATAACATATTCACGAGTAGTAAATTTTCATGTAATTTGGTTCGAATAAGAAAAGGCTTATTGTTGACGTTTAAATAAAATCTCACTCATCTTCATTAGAGTTTCCTATAATTTATGATAAACCTGAAGAAAGTTTAAATTTATAAAGTCGGAATGTTAGGCCTTTGGAGAGTCATTCATAGTAATATCTGCTTCTTTTGATGGTATGAAGAGTTTAAAACTTGTCAGAGAAACTGCGAGTTAAGACAGTCTAAGTGCCCCAATTTGTGCTAACTCGGAGAATTATTAACACTCGAACAGAAATTATTGGTCCAAATTCATATTTAACCACCTCTTATATCTAATATTATTAAAATAATGGACACGTTTTTATGCTTTTGCACAAATATTTAAACATATTTAGGGTTTACATGCTCGTTGGATTCCACACGTGACTATCGTCGTGCCTAAATTTTCGAACAATAAAAGTCTGATTTTGAATAAAGTTTTGTTTAAATTAGGCGAATTGTAGATAATGAAGAGAATATTTAAAATGCCAGTTCAGAAATTCTAACAAAGAAAACTGAAACTATAAGTAAATGTTTTTTTAATTTGAATAGTCATGAACTTCATCAGAAATATTTCTCTCTTTTATGTAGAATACAATTTTTTGAAGCAATTTAGTTTTTGTGTTACAGCTAATGCTTCTCTTCTAATTATTTGTTATTTATTTCTTAATCTAAGTTAAAGCATAAGCAGTAGATAAACTAAAGATCTTACTATAATACTTTATAAACCAGTAGTTTCGTATTTAGATCTAAAATACTCTTGACGTTTTCTCAAAAATTGTCTGTTGTTAGTTTACAAAAAAATATTTTGTTCTAGTGAAACTTTACTCTGAAAGTTTTTAGATCTGTGTTGATTTTAAAGATGTAAGTCATAATTCTTTTCCTTCAAACAAAACTGTTTTTTATTATCGTCTGATATTTTCGCACTGAAAAATCAGACACTAATATATCTGAGCAGACCCCAACATGGATTCTACGGCCATACGTAGATTAATTAATAGTTGGCAATATAAAAAGCTTCACTGTAGTGTACAGTTTGATATATTCACGGGAGACAATATTAAAGTGCTGATTTGGAATTTTATGCCTTTTATTATCAACAATTGAAAAATACTATGTAATACTGACAAGAAAAGCACTTGGTGTTTACGCAATGCTACTATAGTAGCATCAAGCATTTGCAAGTAGTTTGCTATATTTAAAGCGAATTACCTTGAAGAATCCACACGGTCAAGAAGGCCATCCATCGCTGATCAAGTTCAATGAAAGTTTTCGTCGCAAATTACCACCGCTACAATATACGATATATGTATAAAGAAATATTAACTATATCAAACACTCTCAACTTTACGCATTTCCAAGCTCGAGTATGTCAACTAATGCGGTGTTTGACTTTTTTGTGCCAATTTAGTGTTCCTTATGAATGCAATGATAATAAGCCATTTTGCCTTTAAAAATTCATTCAATTCATTTAATGTTACTGTAAAGACACGTATATTAATATATAGTAAAAGAAAACCGTGCAGTGTCAGAGAAAGTACGTAATTCGATCTATTAAAAGTGACAAATAACAAGACAATCAGAATTAACAATAAAAAATACATTTCTTTAAACACAACAATGTGAGATTTTATACTTCTTTGCAACCACGGTAAAAATTGTTTCAATTCGCTATATTCTGCAGACATTGCTCACTGTGATTACCATTTATTTCGCCTATTATAAAAATAATAGAGAATATTTTAATAATTCAGAAGCATACATGTCTTTAGTAAATCGAATTTTCAAATTTCTCAGTATGTAATCAAAAGTTAAAAAACATAATTAAGAATTATACTGCTTACATTGTTCGCTAGCTTGTTAATAAATTATTTAATCCATTTATGGAATTTTCTCTAAAAAAGCTCTCAAAAGAAACTGATGGAAACAATTACATATTAGTAGAGCGGCGATGAAAGTGGCAATACCATAGGCGGTACGGTAGAACGGGCAATTGGTGCGCAGTGAATGAGATCATTCACATCAAATACAATACGGTTCACGGTTGGTGTTTAAGTGTAAATTATAAACTGCGGCGAAAGTGTCCGTAGCAGTGCCGTGTCTAGACTTATTCTTACACAATTAGTGCTTACCTAGTAATATGTAATTTCATAACCCTGGTTATGTGTTGTGGAAGTAACTGTACATCTGCATCATTGCATACGTCTCTACGGTTGCTTCTGTAAATAACGTCCTTCGCGACAAGAAAATGTTTTTGTATAGAGAAAAAGATCGTTCGGCGTCTATTGATGTAATTTTGGCAGAAAGAAGCTCTTGTTCAAAATCATTCCAGGGCTCACTATTTGCACATTTGTCATAAATAGTTCGTAAAACATGCAAGTCCGGATTTTTTTTTAAAACACTTAATAATTTTTGATGAGTTCGTACACCAGCAGCGTCAGTTAAACTATGCAAATGAGCGGTCACATTTTGCACTATGCATAGTGATGCGTCTAAGGGCAGCGAATCGTTTTCGTTTTGAAGTTTTGTAATTGCTTCTACTAATGGATGGTAATTGTTATATATTGCATGCAGATCTTCCAGAATTTGGGGATTTTCAAATTGATGTTGACTGTCTCTGATTGCTTGGGATTCGGTTGGCCTAAATTTTGATATAACGGATTTAACTTTGTGAAAATTCTTATGGTAATAAAAAGCTGCATTTAGCCACGTGCCCCATCGTGTAAGAATGGGTTCCGGTGGTTCCGAAATATCTGGACAAGTTTTATGAAATTCTTTAAGTCGTTTAGGGGATTTAAGAAACACTTGTTTGGTGGATCCAATCAAATGATCAACGTTTTTATAACTACTTCTAACATTTTTAGCAACTAAATGAAGAGCATGGAGTACACAAGTTATGTGTATTAATTTAGGAAAAGTTACTTTTAGTAAACGTCCGAGTAGTAACATAGTAGCAGCACCATCTATTACAAGCATGCAGACTTGAGTACTATGAATGTGAAATTTCTTTAAGGTGTTCATTATTATTTGCCGAATATTTGCCGCAGTACATGCTTGTATACGTTTACAGGCTAACAAATAGGGCTGTGAAAATGTGTTGGCTGATAAAATATGTACGATTACGTTTATTTTACTATTTTTTTTAAATCAGTAGTCTCATCTACAATAATTCACACATTTTTATTATGAAAATATAGCAAGAAGAGAATTCTCTTCTTGCTATATTTTCAAGCCTCTCTCTTAAACGCGGCAAATGTTTCTGTAAAGTTCTTCTTGCAGGTAATTTATAATTTGGCAGATATTTATTCCAGAACACTTGAAAAGGGCGTTTGCTGATTAAACGAAGCGGCAAATTACATGCAGTCAACATAAATAAAAAATCATAAAGGAATGTTGCATAAGGTATTTCATTTCTTTTGTTCAGTTTATGTATTGCACTGTTCACATGTTTTTTACAATTGTCTTTCTTCCGTATTATAAGTCGCTTATTACAAACCAAACACAATACTGCACATCCATCATACTTTAAATCGGGAAATTCTGCTATGTATTTTCTAACCGACGTAGCAAACGGCACAGACTTTCGCGACATGTTTGTGTGAAGTTATTATAAACACTAACCGTGAACCGTATTGTATTTGATGTGAATGATCTCATTCACTGCGCACCAATTGCCCGTTCTACCGTACCGCCTATGGTATTGCCACTTTCGTCACCGCTCTACATATTAATTATGTAATAACTTGAATTTCCAGTGGTGTTTTGCTTATTCTGTACACCTACACCAAATATACTGTATTGCGCTACGATTCGGTGTGTTTTGCAAAATATATGTATATAAAAAAAATTGTCGATTGCTAATTAGTTTAACTTGCGAGCGGATTTAACAAAGGTGTCATATTTAAGACTCTACATTACATAAAAATGATGAGATGCTCCCGAAATATCCTTGTACTGATGTGTAAGTGAATGTCAGAAGTCTCAGTTAAGCTATACGAACCAAATGTACGTGGGTTATCTTTTAAATTTTGCATATAAAAGAATAAAACAATGGATAGTTTTTAAAGACTTCATTGTTTTTCGAAGTATTCTCCGCAAAGATTATTACACTTTTGTATGCGCTGGAACAAACTCTAGAAGCAGTTGTTTCACTCGTTTAATTTAAAATTTTCCATTCGAAATTTTTGAAGACATCATACAAATTTATGAAACCTTTATAGGTAATGAACTGGTAACAACTCATATAGCGCTGTCACTGTGCTGGCTAAGGTTGAAAATATTGTTTTAATAATATATGAGTTGTCTCGACAGAAATGTTGGAATTGTTGACTACAAGAAGTGATAACAATGAAACTCTGGAGACAAAAAGTTGATAAGTGGGGGAAAAGAAAAATAAGTTGAGCACAAGTTATTGGAAAACTAAAAGAATTCCAACTAAATCAACCCATCGATGTATCATTAGAAGCTTGGTTTGTGAAATTATGTTGAAGCATGCTAGACACCGTGTATTGAAAGTAGGTAAAGCTTTTAACAGGATTTACAATAAGGCTTCGTCTTAGCGAAGATAATTGATGGATAAGAATACGATTTTGTTTAGACCATATCCTTCTTCCCGTAATTTATACTTTGACTTAGATGAACTGTTTCATTGCCAAAATTATGTTTATGGCAGCGGTAGTGAAGAAGCAGTGAGATCGTCGGCCTCTACCTTAACCAGCTAAACAAAATTTAAAATGCTCACTCAGCTGTATATCAGAAATTTCTAACAGGATAATACTTAGCCTCATGTGTCAATTACCAATGAAAACCATTGCGAAAGATGCGACAGAATAAAATCTATAGTTACAATACAAACCTCGAAACAATCCAGATTTAAACGTATTATATTAAGACATATCCATCCAAAAAACATTAAAGTAATCAAATATACTTGAGGAAACATCCATAATAGCTCTTCAAGATACGTTCCTCACCTTGCAAATATGTCTAGAAAGGAGTATGATGTCCAATGGTAATAATTTATACAAGATTAGATATATCAGAAAGAAAACCTTCGATGTGAAAATTGTAGTGTAATTAAGTATAAACTTGGTCCTATGCGACTAACTAAAAGATTTTTGAATATTAATTTCTGAAGTATTTTTGTGTTACAGAACTTTATATACATATTCTTACAGTCTGTGTATTTATTTCTGTGTAGCAAGATACGTTTTTATTGTATTCTTCTTATAACTATATTATTTTTTCAAATATAACAATTATTTTTTCTTTTTAATTTTTCTCCTTCCGTAACATTTCAGATTAATTTTAGTACTTAATAATTTATAGTAGATTCTCCGGAGGATATTACTTTAAAGTTGTTTAATTTAATTGTATAATTTATGTAAGATAAATTGTGATAAATGTACTTTTAAGGGCATCTAGAGGAAGGTGTAGGCACTAAAAACGCAGAAATTACAGCTCTGATATGGGGACGACACAACAAGGTCATATTTTTTTAGTATCTGTACTAACACGAAAATGAGTAGGCGTTTGATTTTATGATTAAACAAGTAAATCCTATAAGTATACAACTAGTTCGAAAAGCGTGGATGGTTGCAATATAAAATTTAAATTAATACATAAATGCCACCCAGAAATTGCAGACCACCAAAGTTTAATGACTTTTTAATATTATTAGTTATTACCATTATATCTGCGCTCATCTACAATATAGAACAAAATAACCTCCATTCAATAGGAATGTTCTTTAGATAATTATAAATTATAATATAATTTCCTGTTTTCTTTCAGAAGATTCTAGAGAAATAAAATGAATTGTAATAAATTTATAGTTTGTTTTATGTTAGATTATTAGAATACAAATTTAACCTCATTAATGGTACATTATTAATGAGGATATGTATTTTGTATTTTAAAGTTTATACTTATAGATTTTATATAAGCCTATAACTTTATAAGTTGAAGGAAGCTACATAAATCAGTGAAGGAGATCAAAATTAGTAAATCTAATACATATAGTTCTAACTCTACAAGAAGTTCAACAACAAAATTAAACAACACAATTTCAAGTAATTCTCTAAAATGTTAAAATGCTCTTATAGTAGATAATAAGAAGTGACGTGAATAATTCGGGAAACTGAAGAGCAAAAACAGGCCAAATAAGGGCAGATGCAGCTGATGTAATTCTAACTAGAATAAATAACGGGCTAAAACGAGTATGCCAGAATATAAATGTTAACAGCAGTAAATTAAAGTATATGGATATCGGACCATCAAAAGGAAAATGTGAACAAAAACAAGGCCTAGCTCTCAAGAGCAACAAAAAAATATTTATTGAAAAAATCAGAAGCTACTGCTAGTATATTACTATGTACTATGCCTACTGCAGATGATTCAATACCTTTCAATTTCTCTATGGATAGTACTTCTATTTCCCAAAACTTTTCTGCGGCAATGTTTCCTTTTACTAAGATACACTTTCCACGTATAAATACCCGAAACCAGTAACAAACTGTAGCTAATGAAGAACTATTTTCTCCATTAAATTCTAAAGCCTAATTGTATGATGATGAACGAATTCTCATTTGTATTTCTAACAAAACTACAATTGAAAACTTCCAGAAGAATAGGCTGTTAAACGACAGAAATATTTTTGTTTCTGTTGTTCCATGGCCAACTAATAAAAACTTTCAATTAATATATTGTTTTGATTAATTATTTTATTTCTCTTATATTATTACTTATAGGCCAAGTACATTATGGTAAGTTGAAGCATTAAGATTAATTCATTTAACAAATTAATTCGTTTCATGTGAAATGCTGAAAAAACTGTATTTTGATATATTGAATGACGTATACGACATCTCATTCGCAGGTGAAGTTCGTTATTCGGCGTACACAGTATTTAGTATTAAAATATAATTCTTATAATGTAGTAATAATAAAAAGAATACCTAATTATAATATACTTGATTGTGCTGAAATTTTTATGGGTCATGAAATGATATAGAAACTGTATAAACATTAGGGATCAGCATCCGTCTTCAACCTTTGAAGTATTTATTGTTACATCGCGAAAGCCTGCTTTCAGTGGAAAAAATTTATTGTTTTTTTTTTATTTGTCTTTCCGTATTAAAATTGAGAAACGCTAATTTAGTATATGCATGATGTTAAAACGAAAAGGGTTGCAAATATAAATATGAAGAACGTTGAAATACCTTGTTTGCTATGCGATAAATATTCACATATTTAAGTACGAAAAGACATAAAAAAGCATTTGAGTGCTAAACGATATATAGGTGACAAGGCACGATTAGTACTCTATCAAATATTTCTTTTCGATCTCATATTATTTTTATGTATGTGTAATATAATATGCCTTTTTATGTACTCAACAAAGCGGTTTCGCATATTTTGGTAAAAATTTTAAATGTATAACACAATTTGTACAGAGAACACTTACTCGTTTGTCACGGAGAAAAAGTTACTCACATATAAAGAAATTAATACTAAAAGCGAGACAGGTTTACTTAAAGTCACTAAAGTACATAAAAGAGTTGTAGAAAGATTATCCAGGAGTTTTTCAGCCTTCTGAACCAATCCTAACCATATGAGATACTTGGCTAAAAGCTGTGTTCTACTGTAATAAATATTTTCATCAATTCAAATTTTCTTGTGCAATTAGAGAAACACAGCTGCTGTTTGAAGTTCTTTAGTTCGCTTTTAGTGAACGCAGTAGATGAGTTTCAAAATATCAATTAGTTACGAGGGTAACCGTTTATATTTCGGGAACTGGCAACACTGTTAGTGTTGCGTCCGATCTGATGATTGCATCATGAAGTTTGTCATTTTCAACAATATATTTACCTTAACAGTTTTATTATCTGGTCGCTTTTCTATTGTTGACAGTAACTTGAAAATTTTATGTCAGTGAAAAAATGGAATTAACTAACGTGGATGATCTCAACAAGAATGCATCGACGAACTGAATTCTTTATATATATGGTGATGAAGCACCATCGAAAACTACAGTATATCGTTGGTATAGTGAATTCACACTTAGACGGCGTCCTTTGGACGATGAATTTCGTGAAGGTCGTCCCACAAATGTTGTTGTGTCAGAAAACATTAATGCAGTGTCTGAATTTATAATGCAAGAGCATCGTGTGCCATACTGTGAGATCGAGGCATCTCTAGGTATTAGTAACACCAGCGTGCATAAGATCCTGCATGAACATTTAACCGTTAAGAAGCTATGTTCATGTTGGGTACCATATAATTTGACAACCGCTCAAAGAAGGACTTGCGTTGATTGGTGCTAAGAAATGCGTTAAAAGTACAATGGCGGTGCTTCAAAGAACATTTATAAAGTCGTCACAGGTGATGAATCTTGGATTTATACGTATGAGCCCAATAGTAAACAGCAGTCGACTGTGCCGATATTCTAAGATGAGCCAAAACCAACGAAAGTTGTTCGTGCTCGAAGCATATCAAAACAAATGGTCGCCTGTTTTTTCGGAAAAACCGGTCACGTTGCAATCGTGCCTTTAGAGAGTTGTAGAACGGTCAATTCCGATTAGTACACAACTATTTGTTTGTCAAAAGTTTTTGAAGAAATAAGGAAAACAAACCGAAAACGACAGATCATTCTCCACCATGACAATGCGAGCTCTCACAGATCGGTTCAAACAATTGAATAATTAACCTAGCCAAACATTAATTTGATGAGCCATCCGTCGTACAGCCCTGATCTAGCACCCTGTGATGCCTTTTTGTTCCCGCACGTGAAGAATAAACTTCGTGGTCAACGGTTTTCTACGCCGGAAGTATAAATAAACATTTATCATTTTAAGCAGTGTTTTTACTATACTATACAGATACAGAAAATAAATAAGGTAGGTTAAATATTTGCAGCATCAGGTATGTTTTAACTATTTCTTCATGTAATCGTGTTCGCTGCAAGGAATATTTGTTCCTGTATGCAGAGAACGGCCGTTCGACAAGTAGTAATGAAACAATTGTTTCATTATGATTAAAATGATCTATTAATACAGATCTGTATACCCCACTATCAACAAAAACTTTTTTTTAATCTGGTAAAATCGAAATCTTTCTTTATATTATATTAGTATTGCTGTCAAAATAGATAATGTGTTAACGAAGCACTCTGATTTTACCAGATTAAATCAAACTTTTGTTGATAGCGAATCTAACAGTTCTGTTAAGTATTAACAAAGATTATTTTATTTAGATAAGTATTTCATTACTAAATATCGAGCGGTCGTTTTCTGTATATTAGAAAATTTGTTCTTCACTGTGAACGTGGTTGCATGAGGAAACTGTTAAAATATACCTGAAGCTGTAGATATTTAACCGATGTTATACTTTGTGCATATTCATACTGAAAACAGCTCAATAGAATAAGTGTTTATTTACAATTAATACCAACAAAACACCTAGTACTTCAATACATGAGCCGCTGACCAAGCATTGACAGTGCCAACCATAAAGATATGCAAACATCAGGCATAGAAATTATTCTAATGCTGTCTGTACGCTTTTTTAATAGCAAGGAGTCACTTTTATTGTATTTGTATAATATGATGTGTTTTCAATTAATTGACAAAACAAATTACGATAATATCGTATCGAAATATACAAAATAAACGTATTATACAAAGTCATAACATAATTATATATAATTCATTAATGAAAAATGAATCATATATTTATACCCCGCATTTAACGGTTACATGTTCTAATTCTGTTACTTGTAAATTACTGAAAACGTAGAGAGGATAGATGCAAATAAATACATTTTCTGCAATAAGCTATTTATATTTCTAAATAACGATTTCTGTGGCTTTGTAACATAACGTATTGCATTGTTTGTACTGTAGATCCATCTAAGAAGAACACGAAATACTAATCTCATAAATAATAGTATCTTATTGTGTAAATTTATGCATTTGCTGATTTCACCGGAAACAATACGTGTCAAATAGTAGTATATTATTTAAACTGTAGTTTCTCTCAGCCACAATATAAAGAAGCAGAGCCTGACTACATTTACATAATGAAAGTGGAATAGCACCATAAATTTCCAGGAGCCTTTTAAACTGAATCGTCCTTTTTCTTATTCTTTCAGTACTCCGTGACGATTTTCGCACCGTCCCGACTGACACGAAAGTTGCCGCGGGTGAAACGGCTTTACTTCAGTGCAGTGCTCCTAAGGGTCATCCAGATCCCACAATCTACTGGAAAAAGAACGGCAAACCGTTGGAGGATATGGACAGCCGTAGGTTTCGTCTAGTCGATGGTGGAAACCTCATGATATCAGACGTCAGACAACACGACGAGGGTCGTTATCAATGTGTTGCTCAGAATGTTGTCGGCTCGAGGGAAACACAACCGGTCACCCTAACAGTTCATGGTAAACACACCTTTACATATATATTTACACTCTGTATTAACGTACGATAATGTAAATTAACCTTTCTTCTTGCGATATTTTGTTAGGTTTTAGTGAAAACAAAGCAAATAATACGGTAATTTAAATTTTAGTAATTATTTGTAAATTCATAGTAGATTGATGAAACAAACGATGTGACGTTATTCGTAAACAATAAATATTAGCAAATATTATTTTTGGAAAAAAGATGTTACAGTGCTATTTTATATGTGTATATGTACATACATTTGTATACCTAGCAGGGACATAAATGCTCTTATAACAATGAATTTATCCGTCGCAATTGTAGTATTCAACACATTCTAAATTTAACACTTGATTTTTTGCAGTTAAACTTAATATTATTTATCAGTGAAACGAATTAGAGTTTAATTTTGTTTTCACTATAATAATAATAATAATAATAATAATATTTATTAAGTTACCCAACAGAGATTATTACTCCAAAACGGGTAACAAACAAAGAAATACAAAAAAAAATTAAACAATAGTTACATTGTGAAAACGAAATATGTATCTTAAAACAAAATATATTCATACAAATAGTGGTCATAGCAAATCGTACTGCAGATTGTTGAAATTCACCGCCGAATGAACCAAAGGGGCCTTCAGCAAAATATTGGTCCTTGCCGTAGGGACATAAATTATTTGATTCGTCCTCGATCCCAGGCGTGGAACAATGAAATAAACACGCGACAGTAAATCCGGCGTATCAACACTCCCAGTAACGACACTCTGCATAAATAAAGCGCTAAGAGTTTTTCTCCTATCAGACAGCGATACGATATCATGTCGCTCCAACAACTCGTTGTAATTCACTCCACGGGCAGGATATCGACCATCACATTTAAATGAGAGGTATTTCAGAAATTTGCGTTGTATCTGTTCCAGGAGACTAGTTTCAGATTTGTAGATGGGGTACCAGACTATAGATGCATATTCCAGTTTGGAAACGACATGAGCAAAGAAAAGAGTCTTCAAAGTGTCCATATTATGAAAGTATCGGCATGTGCGAATTATAAAACCGAGAGATCTGGACGCCGCAGCCGTCACACCAAGAACATGATCGGAGAAAGTAAATTTCTCGTCAAATATTACCCCAAGATCTCTGATCGAGGAGAAATCGTAACGCCGCCAATTGAGTAACAGGATTCTATTCTAGAAATCCTTCTAGAGTAAGACACTAGGAAACACTTCTCAATGTTTAAACTTAAGCGGTTACACAAGGACCAGTTATAGATTTTACTGACATTGGCCTGCAACAAATCAACGTCGGACAGCGAGTCAATTCGATGAAAGATTTTAATATTATCAGCGTAAGCCAAGACCGGGCAGTCGATAGACCTAATCAAGTCATCCACAAAAATATTAAACAAAAGTGGTCCAAGGTTAGACCCTTGTGGAACACCGGAGGAAGAATGAAAGAACCGAGACTTAAACCCATTGTAATAAACATAATTCATTCTATTGCTCAAATAAGACTGGAACAGCTTCAACAGCGATCCACCGATACCAAAGGAACTCAGTCTACACAGCAGAAGTCGATGATCAATTAAGTCAAACGCACGGAAAAAGTCCGTATAAATGACGTCCAATTGACTACCAGCATCGAGAGATTGAGCGATCTCCTGGGATATAATGGCCAAGTTAGTTATAGTAGACCGTTGAGTCATAAAGCCATGCTGTGCGATGGACAGATGTGGTCTGGTGCCAACAGACACACGCCTATAGAGCAGCATTTCAAATATTTTAGCAAAAGTGGAGATCACTGCGACAGGTCTATAATTCCGGACATCAGACTTGTCCCCACTCTTGAATACAGGTGATATCCTAGCGACCTTCCAGACATCCGGAAACACGGACTCGCGGATGGCCTGATTAAAAATTTTGCACAATGGAACGGCCAAAACATGGGCACAGTCCCTCACCAGAAAACAGGGAATGCCATCTTCACCAGCGGTCCACTTATTTTTTAACCTTTTAATACTCTGCGCAACCTCAGCCGGAGAGAAAGATAATATACTCAGAGGAGGAAGACCAGACACCAAATCAGGCAGTGCAGAATCAGCAGATGCAGGCAGGAAAGTTCTAGAAAAGGCTGTAGCAAATGCGTTAACAATATCCTCTGGGTGAGTATACTCATTAGCAGTATCATGAAGTTTGCCAGGTATTCTGGGAACACCCTGTCTGATTCGAATAAACTGCCAAAAGGATTGTGGATCCTCGATCAGGCTACACTCCGTCCTGCGAAGGTACGACTCATAGGCCAAACCAATGTCCCTTCTGACCAACCCACGCAATCGCTGGAACTCCACCCGGTAGTAATCATGCTGCGTGGACTTCCACTTTTTATGATAGTACGACTTCAATTTAAGGTTCCTTTTGATAGTAGAAGAGAACCAAGGAGGATGATGATGACCACGAACAGAACGAGACTTAGGGACAGAACAATCCAATATACCATACACCCTACTGTAGAAAGCCTGAAGAGTTTCGTCCACACTCCCCCAGCCATCCAGGAAGGACCAATCCGACGCAGAGAAGTCAAGATAGAGCTGCCGGAAGTCAGCCCTGCGAAAATTGTACCTAATGTTATTATTGGTAGGGAAAATGGTTGGTCTGGATGACTTAGCATTAGGTAAAGTAATATCCAAGGCAGAATGATGAGGGTCCTCAGGAAGAAGCGGCAGTGAATCGTGTAGAACCTCAATGTTGCTCGTAATATTAGACAGAACCAGGTCGAGCGTTCTATCATTCGAATTAAGAACATTATTAAACTGGCGCAGACCCATAGATCCCACAAAAGACATAAATAAACTAAGCTTTGGATCGTAAGAACCCGCATCAAAAGCAAGATGAGGAAAATTGAAATCACCGACCAAGACCACATGCCTATCCGAGACGAAGACCTCAAGTAAATCAAAAAAATTTTCTAAAGAATCGCAGTCCAGGCCAGGAGGAATGTAAACCAAGACTAAATAGTAATAAAACTGAGCCTCAACCATAACCTTTGTAATCAATAGATCAATTAAGGGTGATGCCATATCAAATGTTAAGGTATCGACGACTTCGTAAGTAATATTATTTGAGAAAGCCATCATAACACCGCCACCCAAAGATCTGCCAGTGGCGAGTGCGTCGCGGTCATGCCGAACGACAGAGTACGATGACGAAAGAAATTCGGCGCTAGAAATCGATTCGCATAGCCAAGTCTCAGTGAACAGTAGAATATCGAAAGAGGAGGAACTGCTAGCAGTAAGCAACGCATGAGTCTTACTACGAAGACCACGAACGTTTTGATAGTAGATATGTAGAGGAGAGCATCTGTTGGGATTAATCAGTTTAAAGCGGACACTATTCAAGGGACACCATGAACGTACTTCAATCTAAGATTATCCTCACCGCCGCTCTTGCGCCTTTTGAGCTCCTCTCTAACGTTTCTACAAAGTTTTTGCTGAAATGGCGTACGATCTCGTGAAATCGAGACGTTAGCGTACTTCTCAGAGCCCGCAAGCAATTTAGATCTCTTAAGTACCTGCAGAACTACATCAGTAGAAGCGAGACTAATCCTTAAGGGCCTTTTAGAATCAGCCTTTGTGGCATCAAACCTACCAAGTCTGCCAAATTCAAAATCCGAAACGGAAACACCAAGAAAATCAAAAATTTCGGTGGCAGCTTTGCGCTCAGATGCCACACGCTGACTTTTGGAATCATTTGCAGTCTCAGGAACACCGAAAAGAATAATATTGTTTTTACGCCTTTCCCGTTCAGACACCTCCTGAACAATTTCTTCGGTTGCGAGTAAGGAGTTAACTTCACTAGGCTGCGGGATAATGGGCACTGATTTCAGGATTTTGATCTCTTCTTGTAAAGCAAAAGTAGCTGCCTTCAAGCTGACCAGGTCGCTAGCAAACTTTGAACAATCCCTGCAGGTCCAGTACAAGCGGCAGTTAGAGTTGATCTTCTTAACCTCATTCCTCGTCAGTTCCACACAGGAAGTTTTAAATGGTTTCTTGCAGACAGCACAATTAATATAGCTATCATCTTTGTTTATAGAAGCGTTACAGCAAGAACAATTCATAATGTAATGTAGGTGTTAAATGCAATAAGTATTTGAATATGTTCAGAGAAAAACGTGTAGGAATAACACAAGGTCACTCTTCTGCGTCAGCGGGGTCCGTCGTGATGACTATGAGACGAACAGGACTGGACCAACGGAAACATAAAACACAAAAGGATTACAAAGGAGAACAGTATATTATAGAAAAAATAAAGAAAAATATTACTGGAAAAAGCCCAGAGAAAAAGTAACGGAGAAAAAGAAGAAAAGAAAAAAGGAAAGTTATACTCGGAAAAAGTAAACAATCTGTATACAAATAAGAATAAACGTAATATTAAAAAAAAATAGATATGTAAGACAATAGAATATAGAGACAAAAAACTTATATAGATAGATAAAAGACAACGTTACCTATCACGTGATATAAAATTCACTACAATATGCACATTAAAAACCACCGAAAACACAGCATAAAGTAAGAGCCAAATACACGTGCGTTAACTATGTGTAACTATCTATTCACAACTATGTTGGATAAGAAGAACCATATTGCTAATGTAACGCTTTATAAGCGTAAAATGAATATATAGTATACTAATCTAGGATACTATGCCCATATCTATCGTTCGAATGTAGTCATAAATAGGTAAAAGGGATTCACACGCTACTACTTTACCCTATATCAAATAGTACTGTATATATTCAGCATATATATATACATATATATATATATATATATATATATATATATATATATATATATATATATATATATATATATATATATATATATATATATATATATATATATATATATATATATATATATGTATATATATTGAAATTACAATGAATATAATCGCAATGGAAAAGTTAAGTATGTTAATATATGTGTGTATGATGATTTTCACTATTTACACTACACTTCAAAATTATAGTTTGGCATATAGTATGTGGCTATATGCCATATATGAATAAATATAAAACATTAGAATTATTTTATATACACAGTAGGGCTATTACAAGTTCATTTTACCTTTTTGCTTATTTTGACGTTTAACTGTATGATTTTCAGTATAGTTTCATTACTTCGTCTATATTCTGTTGTACCCAACTCTATATTCCAATGTTAGAATTTTTATAGATACTAACGAAGTAGTTTGACAAGTAGTGAGAATGGAAAAGAAAAATGAATTTTTTAAATACAAAATAATTTTTATTTTTCAATATATTCTCCTAAAAGAGCAATACATTTATTCCAACGGTACTCCAATGCCCTTATGCTATCTCTAAAATGCGATTCCGAAAGGCTTGCAAAATACTCATTTACGAAGATGATAAGCTCGTCGTTAGACGAAAATTTCTTTCCACCTACTGCCGTTTTCAATTTTGGCAAAAGGTGGAAGTCAGAAGAGGCTAGATCCGGCGAATAAGGCGCATGCGGTACTAATTGGAAATGCAACTCGTAGATTTTGGACATCGCAACTGTGCTGGTATGCGAGGGAGCGTTGTCTTAGTGAAACAGAATCTTTTTCTTTGCTATTCCTGGCCGTTTAGCACGAATCTCAACATTTAATTTTTGTAGAAGTTCTGCATAATATTGTCCGTTAATTGTGGCACCTTTCTGAGCAAAAGGCCCTTTGAATCCCAAAAAATTGATGCCATCACCTTGTTTGCCGATAAAGTGGTTTTCGCTTTCTTTGGAGGTGCAGAACCACGTTCTAACCATTGTTTCAACTGTTGTTTAATTTCGGGTGTACCGTAGTGTATCAAAGTTTCATCGCAAGTAACAAATCACCTACAAAAATCAACCAGATTCCGCTTATAAAGGTCCAAACACTCATTGAAAATGCGCAAACGAGTGAACTTTTGATTAGTCGTAAGCAATCGTGGCACCCATCTTGCCAAAAGCTTGGAAAGGCCCAATTCTTTCATTAAAATGTGGTGTATGCGTTCTGTTGAAATGATTACCATGTCTGCTATCTCTTTCACTTTGAGTCGTCGATTTTGCGTAATAATATCATGGATTTTTATAATCATTTCCTTAGAAGTTACGATTTTGGGTGCTCCAGAGCGCGCTTCATCAACACAGCTTGTTCTACCACGTTTAAATTCATTTACCCATCTACTTATTGTGGCGAATGATGGAGCAGATTCACCTAATGTCTCCCGTAACTCATCTTTTATTTCGGTAGCTTTCATACCCTTAACTACGAAATATTTAATCACCGCACAATACTCTGCTTTTTCCATTTTAACAAAACGACGTGGTTCTTCTTTTTCAATCAGCTGTCAAAAATAAACTAATCAACCGATTTATCTAAATATCGGAATGTAAACATATAAATAGGCAACCTAAATTACAGTGCATTTGTTTTACCAGTTAGAGCGCCACCTATGTGTCATTCTCACTACTTGTCAAACTATCCTGGTAATTAGACAATTTTCACATCCTTAACAGTTTTTCACTATAATTTCTTATTTTGCAGCAGACAATGTAATTAATTTATTTAATGACGGCCATATATTGTTACAATTCTCTTAATCTAGATGATTATTCTTACATAATTCACTAGTTTTACTTTTATTCGAAGATTAGAGTATGATATAATCATCTAGCTTATTTTGAAATTAATAATTTTATGTAAAAAAATTACAATAAAACCTGTTCATATTTGTTAAATAAACAACCATATTAAAAGTATTAGATTTAACGACCACCTCTCGAAACGACCACATTTCCATAAAACCATTTTAACTATTTGTTTGGTCGACTTACAGAGGTTCCATATAAATAATATTTCTGGTATATATTTTTTTAATGTGATCTTATTCATAGACTATACTATTTTATTCATAGAAATTATTTTTTGTAATTTAATTCTTCTTTTAACTTTTGTTACGTTATGATACATTTTTTATAGTATTTTCTAGAAATCGGCTTTACTAAAAACTAATAGCTTTCAAAACCAATTTTCTTCTTAAAATAGAAATCTTATTGAAGAAATTATTATTAAATTAGTTTTTACTGTATCGTTTACATATGAAATTTTTACTAAATTTAAATTATAATATCCAATTAAATGTGTTTATTGTTGTATGTTACAGTAAAACCGGTCTTCAATAAAAGACCCGAAGATATTGTAGCGTTGACTGGTCAGAGAGTGGTATTTTACTGCACCGTCGATGGCGATCCTGCCCCTACAGTTCTATGGCGAAGGGAAGACGGGAAGATGCCCATAGGCAGGGCGAGGATCCTAGACGATAAATCGTTACTCATAGATGCCGTACAAACTTCAGACGAGGGAGTTTATATCTGCGAGGCGAAGAATCTAGTTGGGAATGTGAAGGAGCAAGCCTCGCTCACGGTTCACGGTAAGTTGTTAGCCGACTCATATTACAGAAGTTGGCCGAGAAGTAATTGATCTATTATCATATAAAGTAAAATACCGTGTGAAGATAATACTAATTTCGTACAGACTAGTACATTGTCTTGCCACTAGTGAAATTTTACTTATGTTCTTCAATAGTTTAAAAATATAATTATAAATTGTGACCACATAAGTTGTCTAGAATAATCGAGAGTGGAAAAAATTGGATATGCTTATAGAGTACAGAGTGTACAATAATTTAGAGTCAAATTGTGTTAGAGATATAATTTTGAATACGTTCTCTTCTCTAATATTCTTGAAGTCAGTCGTGCAATAGAAAATTCAGTGCCTATTTGTAACAAATATCCCAAAAAAACCGATTTTATTATGTTTTAATTAATACTCGATCATCAGAGTCGATGATAATTTGTTCAAAATAATAATAACAACAAATCGTCCTTATTTATTTAAATAAATATAGAAATAATAAGTATAGATCGTATTCAACTGGGCGATGTTTAGCCAAAATTACTCTTTCACTTAACCAGGTTGACACTACAAACTATTACAAGGCTAGTCTGAAAACTTTCCGACCTCTACGTGAAGATGGCGCACTCATCAATAAAAGCTAGGGAATGTATGTAGTTGTGTATCTATTGTCAGGTATTCACCAAAATTTCAGCCATTTTGGACTCGCAGTTGTTATTTGACAGTCGTTTGAGTGAGTCGATGTGAGTGTCGAGTATCGAGCTGTTATTAAATATTTGTTTTTGAAAGGCGATACGCCTACGCAAATCAAAGATGAGTTGGACTCTGTGTACAAGGACTCTGCACCATCATGTACCACAGTGAAATTTTGGGCAGCTGAATTTAGACGTGGCCGTAAGAGCATGAGAGACGATAAACGTTCGGGACCTCCAAAAACTGCAACCACTGACGATAACATCGCTAAAGTTCACCAATTATTGCTAGGCGACCGTTGAATTAAAGTGAGAGAGATAGCAAGGGCTATGAATATGTCCAAAGAACGTGTTTGTCATATGTTAAATCAAGATTTAGGCATGAGAAAACTGTCCGCGCGTTGGGTGCCGCGTTTGCCAACGGAATGTGTTCGAATGAACATGTCCAACACTCTGTTGGCGCAGTTTAGGCGCAATAAATCCGAGTTTGGCGCCGATTAATTACTGTAAATGAAACTTGGATACCCTTTTATACGCCTGAAATAAAATACAGTCATAACAATGGACTGGAAAGGAGAAACCGGCTCCAAAGAAAGCGAAAACTGTGTTTTCGACTGGGAAAGTGATGACGACTGTTTTTTTGGGATAGTCACGGAATTACCTTAATCGATTATCTTTAGAAAGGAAAAACTGTTACAGGAGCATACTACGCATCATTACTTGACAAGCTGAAGGCAAAAATTGTCGAAAAACGGCCACATTTGCAGAAAAAGAAGATCCATGAAATACTGTTTGAACAGCTTCACCATCCGCCTTACTCACCAAACGAGTTCTTTTTGTTCCCTCATCTAAAAATTGAACACGGAAGACAGAGATTTTCGTCAAATGAGCAGACAATCACCTTTGTGAACAATTGTTTTGCAGAGAAACGCCGTGTACTATTTGGACGGGTTAAAGAGACGAGAGCATCGCTGGGAGAAGTGTGTAGAGTTACAAGGAGACTATGTAGAAAAATAAATATAAATTTTAGGAAAAAATGCCTTGTATCTTCGTTATAAATAAGAAAACAAACTTCAAAAGGAATATTAAAACCAAATAAAATCAATCACCTTCAACAATACTGGTAGTAGAGAACATCACAGAAAGAAAACGGAGAGGCACACTCTTCAGGCAAACGGTCTTTCGGTGTGAATTTATAATAAGCAAAACAAACAGTAGACCACCAAAATTGAGTTTAAAATATACTCTACTTTTCAGTAATCATATATATATATATATATATATATATATATATATATATATATATACAGAGCATTTTCAATAAAATCTGGAACTAGTCCGTCAAGACTTTATTGTTTGCATAAATTTTAAACAATACTTTTATTAAGCTTTATATTTAGTACCACGGGCCATAGGTAGTCTTTTAATTTCTTTATTTGTAAATGGATCTAAATTAGATTTGGCAATTCAATAATATCAGAAATTTGCCATTTTCGCAAATACGTATCAGGCCACATCACTTCCAGTAATTCCGAAAGTGAAATCAATTTTCTAAATTCAAATGAGTGGCCTAATATTTTTACATAATTCGAATCTACGTAAGATGTTGCATCCAACATACTATGGTTACTATGGTTACGTAAAAATAATCTCATGTTTGAATCTAGAAGGCTACGAACCATCCAAAATTGTCTAAAAGTAATTAAGTACAATATTCTAAAATATGTTAACATTTTATTTGTGTGTTCTATAATTATCAGAATTGATTACGACAATTTTTTGCGAAGTAAATTTTTTTTAAATAAAATGTCATAGGTAACACATTTATAATTATTTTCTAAATAGTTATATTAATGTAATATAGTAAATATGATTCACGTATTAGAATATCTGTTAAAATTATTTTATCTTCTAAAATTATAATCATTAGTTAAAAGATTTTTTTATTATTTATTATTCAACTAAATTATAGTATCGTTTTGTTCAAAATTTATTCTTTAATATAATTGTCCAGTAAATCACTCATATAATACATACAATAATGTCGAGATTATAATATCGTTAAGTGTTAATATTATGATCTACCAAACTTTAATTTTATTTGAAAACTAATTAATAATATTAAAATATCCGAATTTATGTTATACATTTCCATTTATATCAAATTATCAACTAAAAATGAATTATATTTATGCAAAGTACTTTTAACAAGGAAATCAAGCCTTTAAAAAAACAAAATAGAAAAGAAGACGCCGATTTTAAATTAATAAAAATAGGGTACCAAAAATTTATATTGCCCTTGAGAATTATAATTTAATTGTTAAAAATAAATAATCAATAGTAAAAAATATATTAATAGCTGAGGAAATATACCTTTAAGTTTAAATTCAACTTTCGACTTTCATATGATATCATATATTCTCAGAAATATTCATGTTATTGTACGAGCCCCAAATCCCATATTAAATTGAAGAAGACACATTTATTCAATCAGAAAGAAATATAGTCCTATATAACTTTTCTGGAGCAAATGTTACTATATTGAACTGGTACGTAGACTTCCGTGGTCGTGGTCCATGCTATCTGCTTCTGGGCTTCCGGGCTGGAACCGTGTCACTTGTATATCTGCCGACGTTTCGTACCCATTTATATGGGACATCTGCAGGGCTGAACTACTGCACGGCAGATATACAAGTGACGCGGTTCCAGCCCGGAAGTCCAGAAGTAGATTACTATATTGAAGTCCGAAGAATCCCATTCCTAAGATTACATGCTTATCAAGCATTATCATTCACTTATAATCAGTATCCTAGTTAAGACATGCTTCAAAATCCTGAAAATCCCAGTTTTTCAAGATAGTAAGAAAGTTTCATTGTCGGATTTCATTTAATGAATACTTGACGAGAATATTTTTTTAAAGAAAGACCTAATAATATTTATTATCAAATTAATTAAGAAACATTTGCTTAATTTATAACTTTGATAGTTTGTTAATACAATTAATGAAAGATATGGTTATAATCAAAGTTTACTTTCTTTAAAGAGTAATATTAATCTTTTCACAGTTTTTCATAGTTGTTAACATTGAAATATTTATTAGTAATATTCCTAATTAATGGTTATTTCTTGCTTGGTTTGGCTATATAGTAAACAATCAAAGTCATGCGCAGACGTTTTGAATGTAAATTTATAGCTAGGCGATCTTTATCACAAATTATGTATAAAATACATGTGTATTTTTTTATTATAATTGTAATCACATTGTTAATGTGTAAAGTATTTAATAAATTGTTTTTCTTATAAATTCATTTCTGTTTTTTACTCTCGATCTCGAGGTAATAGGTGAGTGCACCGCTTTGATGAGATATGGGTAAAGATAAACATGAAAAAATCAATAGTATTAAATAATTTTAAATATTAATTAGTACATTTTACTACACCCACAATTGCTTATAATTAGTTACAAGTTAACTTGAGTCTTAGATATTAATTCACCTTAACCACACATTAATAAAACATTTTTGTATTACATAGACAAATCGAAACACATTAATTTAAATTTATTACACATCTGAAAAAAAAACTTTCTGTCAAATATAAACTTATTTATTTCCTAGTATTTGGCAAGTTAACATGATACTTATATTAAAATAACGTTAATTACATATCCAATAAAACAATAATGGCACATTCGTTAAAAATACATATTGTATTTATTAGGAATGTATCTGTGTGTTATATTGTCATCAATGCGGTGTACAATCCCATGACCTTGAGACAGAGTAAAAAAAATAAGTAAATAAGCTAATATAAGAACAAAGTATCTATTCATTAATACATTTTGTATATGTAATTGTGTATATAGTACACAATTACTTACAATTAGTTTACAAATTTACTTGAGCCTTAAGATATTAATTCACGTTAGTCAATATTAACACACAAACACACTCCTAATAAATACATACATAATATACATATATTATATATAGACATACATATGTTATTATTATTAGTTGCTCTATTTCGGTAATGTACTCATGATATTAACAATAACGTGAAGTTATCACATTTTTTATATAAACTAAGTCGTATTTAATATAAGTATGAAATGCTGGAAAAGCTAGACGTACATTCATTGATAACTTAAATTCGGAGATCGAACTCCTAGAAGTATTTGAAATTTGATTTAATTACTAGAAATTTATTTGTTTCATTTATCTCTAAACAACTGCAGTTCTTTTTCCAATGTCGGTATGTCGTTTTATCTAAATTCGGAAAGTGACATTATTTATTTATAAAAACTATGTGCTAAAAGGCAAACCTTATTCTGAACTTATCCATAAAACTTAGTAGGTATATACGAAAGATAGTCATTGAAACGTAATAAGGTAAAATCAAGACAACGTTACCAACGGTATATATCCACTGAGAATTGAGCCTATTCCGTCACTGACATCAATTTTTTCCTTTCGGAAAAGTACATAACCATCTGTAAAAGGTCCACTCTAATCAAGGCAATCGATTTTAAATCAGTGTCTCATCTTCGGACTCCTCGTGTATTTACTTATATGGTTTATATAAGAATTATTTGTCATTTGTATTCAGTTCACTTTTTATTCCTTAAATGTAACGTCTCGACTGCATTTTTTACGTGTCTAGACGTTTTACGGATTGCTAGTGAAAATATATAAATTATGGCGGATTATATGTATTTCGAATGCGCTTCATTGACCTATACATTGTCATTTTTTTACAGCACCACCGATATTCACTGAATTGCCGCGTGATCAGAAGGTCAGTTTGAATGGAGTCGTTGAATTTCATTGCGCAGCGACCGGCAATCCGCCTCCATCGGTCTTTTGGAATAAGGAGGGTTCTCAACTGCTCATGTTCCCGGAGACTTCACATGGACATATGCACGTTAGTTCCGACGGGACACTAAAGATTCAGGGTGTTCAAAGAGAAGATGCGGGATTTCTAGTTTGTTCAGCTTTGAGTGTCGCTGGATCGAATACAGCAAGAGCTTTTCTTCAGGTAATTTTCGCTTATTAATGCTAGAAAAGTTTAACTTTAACAGTAAAGTGGTAATACAAAAAAATCATCCCAAAAAATTGAAATACAGTACAATCTCGTTAGTGTGAACACAAAAAATCTCGGTTTGTTCAAACTACGGCATAGGTTCACATTAGCGAGGACGAATTAAAAAGAAATTATTTAAAACATGTTTTTATTATTTATGGGTAGTACATTACATGGCACTACTGGAAAAAATGAAGTTATCCTTGTTTGTACTTTCTTATTAGAAACATTTAATAATATAGCTTTTTCCTGAATATTTTTAAGACTTATAATATGACTAATATCTAATTCGTTGAATTCGGCCCATTTTATTGCAATATTTAGAGCTTCTACAGCAGCAGAGTGGGTTATTTCGCTCCTTTCAGACACTTGAATTTCATCATCGCTTTCTCCCGACAATTCATTCTCATTGCCTTCATTGTCAAATTTATCCATATTCCATTCTTCAATGTCTGCTGCTGTATATGCCACTGGTTCAGGTTCTAGTGCTTGTAACAAAGTGATTGTGTTGCGTATTTCATCAGGTTCTTTGGTCCACTTCTGTTGCAAAATAGACAATGGAAGATCATCTTCTTCATTAAATTCGGTGTTGTTTTTATTTAATATCTTATGCCAACATTTGGCAATTACCGATGGATCTACACGTTCCCACGCAGCTATCAAATTCAAGACAGCATCTTTTAGTGACAGATCTTTAAGCGCAACTGGTATGTTTTCCGTTTTAGAAACTATGGAACTCAATAATCGATTTCTGTAGCCAAGTTTTGTAAGTCTTAATACATTTTGGTCCATAGGTTGAATCAGCGGGGTTACGTTCGGGGGCATAAACATAACAAAAATTTTACCATCATTGCTTCTTAGTTCTTGCGCTGGTGGATGCGAGGGAGCATTGTCAAGAAGAAGGATAGCATTCTCTGGAAGGCTTTGACTACGTAAAAATATTTTAACCTACAACTTTTCAAAATACATCACAGAAATTTAATTTTGCATGCTCACCTCTGGAATAAACTGTTGAAAAAACCAGTTCTTAAAAATTTCTGTTGTCATCCATGCAGTTTTATTATTTCTGTAGACAACTGGATTATTGAAATTTTTGAAGCACCTGGGATTTTTTGATTTTCCAATCACCAGCGGTTTTAATTTATGAGTGCCTGTTGCGTTTATACAACCAAGAAACGTTATTCGCTGTTTTGTCATTTTCAAACCCGGAGCAGTTTTTTCGGAAAATGAAACGTACGTTTCTTCAGGCAAAAGCTTCCAAAATAACCCAGTTTCATCTGCATTATAAATCTGCTGTTCAGTTAAACCAAATTCCGTAATTTTTTGTTTTAATTGTTCTTGGAAAGGATCGACAAGCTCTGGTTGAGATGATAATTTTTCTCCGGTTATTTTCAAAAATCGTATGCCATACCGCATTCTAAATCGTTGAAGCCAGCCATGACTCGCACAGAAGTTTCCACGACCTCCATTAATTTTCTCATGCAAACTTAATGCTTTTTGTTTAAATATGTCTGCAGTAACAGGATGGTTTTTTTCGCGTTGCCTGAGAAACCACTTATGCAGAGCACTTTCCATTTTTGGATATTCAGGTGTTCTTAATGTACATTTTTTACTGGGTTTTAAGGTATTACTGACCACTTTTATAATTTTAGCTTTTTTATTTTTTATTGAACAAATTGTGGACTTCGCTACTCCATATTTTTTGGATAAAGCTGTTACACTCGCGCCTTTTTCGTGTTCTTCTATAATTTTGGCTTTTTCATATAATGATAAACACTTTTTCCTAACCTGAGACATTTTACAATACACTTAGCACAAACAACAGGATTATAGTAATGTTCAGCTCATACTACATGTTGTGAAACAGGGACAAAGCAACCCATATTCACACAATGGGAATCCCGGAAAAATACGGGATTCCCCATTTCATTTCACAGGAAAGTATCACTTACAATATATGATGTTCATATTACTGAATAATATACACTGTTCACGTTACAGGATACCTAATGGAACAATACTGATGTTCATATTACTGCGTTGTTCACATTAACGCAAGTTCATACTATCGGGATTATACTGTATTTCTATAACAAATAAATATAGATTTACGTTGTCGAATGGGTTGTTGTAATATAAATATTATATTACAACTATATAATATATTATTATATAATATAATACTGTTATTGACAGTTCAATAAATAAACGCCCCTATTCTTACCTTAAACGATCATTTGCTTCATCTTCAGAGTGCTAAAGCTAACTCAAAAAAAAAAACTTGGAGAGTAGGGGTGTTCCTTGTGAGTATAGCTTTAAAGAAAAATAAGCGCCACAGTATCGTAACGCTGAAAGCCGTTTGCCAATACTGAAAGAAAGGGAATCTACAAAATACGTTCGGTATTTAATTGTCATAAAAGGAGTTCCTTATCTTTTTTCTTAGGTAAAAGAATTCGTAAAACCGAAGTTACTAATTAGTCTGTAAGGAAACAAAGAAAATTTTTAATTCACAGTAAAGACTATAAGTATATTGCTTCTATTAATTACGTGTAGCATACACTATTGTCAGACATGTAGAAAATTTAATAATAAAAAAGAAACTGTACAAAATAGATATGTATTGAAGGAAATGTCTAAGTAAATAAATTGGACCATAAATTGGACTGATTCACAATAATCATACATAGACAAATGTTTACCTGAGTGCCGCTTAGTAAGCATTCAAAAAAAGAAAATTTAAAATAGCACAAGTAAATAGTAAGACTTAATAATTGTCGGCTGTTGAATCTACTAGATATATATATAATGATTTTGTAATTAACAACAGTTTCTGTATTAGCAAATGAACCAAAACTATCGAATATATAGACGTTTTGGTGACGATCAGTAATTAAAATGAATTAAATATAAGTACAAATGCAAGAATTATCAGAAGTCAAAGCTATGTAAAGAGTACTAATCATCGGCTGCTTATAAACTAGCACTTAAATCAAAGCTATTGAATCTTTATAACGTTTCGATAATAGTCAATTAATAAAATAAATTAGGCAGTCAGGCGGTCAGAGTGTACGGTCATCCATTGTTTATAAATTAGCAACTAAATTAAAACTATCGAATATGTAACGTTCTGATGATCAATTAATAAAAAGAATTAGACATATTTACGGATTCACTCTTTAGCCGTTATATAATGAACTCAGTAGTTCTGTTAAATCATTAATATGTAAGCTGGCTTCAGCCTAGTGAACAAAAAAATGTACTATAAGATATAAGTTCGAACGGTACAGAATTCTTGTCCATATCTCACTCCCTTTGCCTCAAAATGAAGTAACGTGCCCAACACTGCTTCGTACACCGCCAATGGAAGTTCTCAAAGATGGTAATTCTATGCTTAAGTGGTTCTTTGGCAAGGTGGTTGCAATAAGGTGGAAATAACACTTCTTTTCATATCGGATGCTAACATACTCTTCAGTAAGGTCACGATTTTTGACCATATGTAAAAACCCTAACGTTACCGTAGAAAAGAGAGAGAAAAAAGAAAGTTAGTCAATTATAGTGCAATAATTAAAATTATCCTACCTCGGGGGTAGTAACTCGACTTTTTGTTCTTTTGAAAAGTCCAAAACAAATAAATCCTAAATCAATACATTGAACGATCGGCATAATATTATTCAAGCAAGAGGTACCTTCCTTTCTTAATTTTATGCACGATCTACTATCATGTTAAACTCTGCCATACGACAGACGAAAACTTAGGTGGAAACGGAAAAGAGAGCAAGTACATTACAGAGAGTGCCTATATGCATAACATAACGTGTGAACGTAGAAAAAATAAGACCGAAAAAAATATAAATACTTGGAATAATTTCAATTAAAGATGGCAACCCATGATATGAACCATAGAATGCGCGAGTAAGCCTTCGCTGACACTTCCCAGATGATGTAGTAATACCAACGAATCAACTAGGCATTAGCCTCTCCCTATTTTTGAAGATAAATATGTAGACGTTTTAAATATTATTTGCAATATTGAAATAAAAGCGATTATCTTTGAAAATAATTTTCTTTAAATGAAGACTACATACAATTTTTGGATTTCTTGTGCCACTGGTCTCTTGAACTCTTTTCTTGGAGCAAACCGTAAGCTGCTAGTTGGCTCTTTTTCTTCTTGAAAGCATTCTCAGTAGCCAACATTAATTTCAAAAGTTAGTGTATTTTTATTCATTAATTTTGTCTAGATATGTCGTTAAATTACATATTTACGTCTATTACGTATTTATTCTTTCCATGCATTTAGTAGTACATTTTCCATAATTATTGTCACTACTATTTGGCACTAAAAGTACACTTTAGACCTTCCATAATTGTTGTCACTGCAATTTGGCACATTCTTTATCGGTATCGCTATTTTGATAGGTATTTCAGGTATTCTTGGAATATTTATTTAACAAGTTATGAAGTTTCAATTTTATTCTAAAACTGTTATAAAACGAAATAATTTCGCTTTCATTTTCTTTCGTTATTGTTTAAAAAATTGAGTTGTTTTGTAATGTTCACTACATTACAACTTTATAACTAAAACTTATAGTCCAACATAATTACAAGGGGAACTACAAAACCCTTGTAATAGAACTTAAATTTTCACAATCTTCCAAAATAATTTCCATTCCATTCTATGCACTTATTCATTCTCCAAACCAGTCATTAAATCAACTCTTCCTCTCTCTATTGTAATCCCACGGTGACCCTGTTTCTCTATGATACCGGAAAAGCATATCCATTTTTTCCTTCATTTACATTAATATGAATTTGGGTGCTTGTGCGTTAGAAATAATTTGGATAGCTTGAAAGCGCTTATACTTGATCGTCAGGGTTAGATTAGTTTTCTCAATACTCGAGAGATGTACTATTTTCTTCTAGTTCCCTTATTATGACGGAGAAACTAATCCGAGTGATTAACGAGCGCTATAATAGGTCGCTTATTTTCCAGACAGCTCCGCCATGTTTCGAATTTTGCGTTGATAAAAGATTTATATCTGGACTTGGTATGGTTGCCTTGAATATAAGGATATCTGGAAGACAGGAGAAAAACATAGATATTGGATATTCCAATGGTGTGCCAACGATTGCGACATCGGAAAACAAGTAGTGCCCAAAAACGCTTTTCCATGTTTACTATTAGAATGTACGTGGACTTCTGAAACAGTTTGCTATAAATTTATGACATAATTAGTTTACCTGAGACCTATCCTAATGATTCTGAAGTAGACTGAGTTGTTTCGTCCACCTTATGGTGTCATCTGTTATAACAGAAGATTTTGTATAGTAGACTGTTTCAGTAATGGTAGTGTGCTGAACTCTGTTGCTGAATGTATTATTTATGATGTATCAGATGTCTCGGAGCTTTTACGTATTAGGCCTCTTGTTGATTTAGTAGTATTCCGATATAGTGTTAATAGATCTAGTTTCCTTATTTGTGAAATTTATATTTCCTCTCATATTTCAGTTTCATTATATGTGAAATTTATGTTTCTCCTGATATTTCATCTGATGATACGGAACTTTTTACTGATACTTTTGAACTTTATATTTAGCGATGAAAGGATTTTAATTGTTAATGATTTTAATATCAACTGCATTCTACGTATAACCGTTTCCCCAAAATCATCCTCACTTATTTTTGTAATATTGTATTTTAGCACTTGATCAGTAGAACAATGTTGAATATCAACAATGGATTTTGTTTTTTCGATAGTTTCAAGATATGGTCTGCCTGAAGATATACATCATCCTACTTTGGATATTAACTGCTCTTAGAAGCGGATTAACTTTCCTTATGCACGTCACAAATCATACAATTTTCGGAGAGCCGATTTTTTGTCTCGCGATCTGTATATTATTGATCGGCCATATTTGGATTTATTTACAAACGTTGATTTGGCTATTGATCGCTTCTATGATATATTTTGTAGGATAAGATGTCTTTCTTTTTATCGATACTAATAAGTATTCATAGGAAGTCATTTTTTACGTCATGGCTTACAACAAAAATTTAACGACATCTAAAATTTAAAGTTTACTACCAGAGGAAATGGTTTCAGTCTGGAAATGAGATCTTTCATTTTGAATTGCTTTTTCAAGATCGAAACAACTGCTGTCTGTAAGCAGTATATAGAAAAAGTTGAAAAAAATATCTGACATTTGGAAATACACATATCACAGGTGGGAACTTCTACAACCCCGAGCGAGTTTTGAATTAAATACGCGACACGGCAAGATATTGTTAATGCACTTGCTATGATGTTTTCTGAAGAATTCCCATTTAACTCAAGTTATGAATCTAAATCTTTACCATCTTTTGCACTCCCTTCAGTATTGGGAGGATGAACTTGTTGATACTTACAATGCCAGTGAAGATCAAATCCCTGCTTTTTTTAATTCGTGACGTGTTTCAGCCAGGCCATTTACATTTCCAATAAACCTAGAAATTATAAAATTGCTTCTCGTCTGGTTCGAGGAGAGCTTATGTAATACCTGTTTGCAAAGTGGTAATAAGCAGGCAGCTTCTTTGGAACTACTGACCAATTAGCATTTTGAACAACTTTGCTAAGGGTTTTGAATACATTTTTTCATGGAGCTAAATTGCAACGTGAGGCTTTCCCTTCATGTAATCAACGCGGATTTATGCCTACTCGTTCTACGATTACTACATTAGTAACAGTCGAACTGAAAAGTCCCCGGTCTACCATAGTAAAACACAGTTTTTTGGCAAAATTCGATTTTATTATTCAACATAGTTGCCTTCGAGGGCGATACACCGATTATAACGTTCTTCCAACTTTTCGATACCATTTTTGTAGTACGAATTGTCTTTAGCCTCGAAATAGGCCTCAGTTTCGGCGATCACCTCCTCATCCCTGCTAAACTTCTTCCCGGCGAGCATTCTCTTGAGGTCTGCAAACAGGAAATAGTCGCTGGGGGCCACATCTGGAGAGTACGGTGGATGGGGAAGTAATTCGAAACCCAATTTACTTAATTTGGCCATTCTTTTCATTGATTTGTGACACGGTGCATTGTCTTGGTGAAACAGCACTTTCTTCTTCTTCATATGGGGCCGTTTTTTGCGATTTCGTTCTTCAAACGGTCCAATAGCGCTGTATAATAGTCGCTGTTGATGGACTGGCCCTTTTTAAGATAATCTATGAAAATTATTCCATGCGCATCCCAAAAAACTGACGCCATAACTTTTCCAGCTGACTGTTGCGTTGCGTCTTTCCACGCTTTGGAGCCGATTCATCGCGTGCAGTCCACTCGGCTGACTGTCGATTGGACTCTGGAGTGTAGTGATGAATCCATGTTTCATCCATTGCCACATATCGACGCAAAAACTCGGTTTTATTACGATTTAACAGCTTCAAACACAGCTCAGAATCATCAACTCGTTGATGTTTTTGATCGAATGTGAGCTCGCGCGGCACCCATTTTGCACAGAGCTTCCGCATGCCCAAATATTCATGCACGATGTGTCCAACACGTTCCTTTGATATCTTTAGAATGTCAGCTATCTCGATCAACTTTACTTTACGGTCATTTAAAATGATTTTGCGAACTTTTTTGATGTTTTCGTCGGTTACAGCCTCTTTTGGTCGTCCACTGCGTTCGACGTCTTCGGTGCTCATTTCACCACGTTTAAACTTAGCATACCAATCAATTATGGTTGATTTTCCTGGCGCAGAGTCCGGAAACTCCTCATCAAGCCATACTTTTGCTTCAACGGTATTTTTTCCCTTCAAAAAGCAGTACTTTATCAGCACACGAAATTCTTTTTTTTCCATTTTTTTTAAATAACAAAAGTAGCTTCACTCTTAATTCAATATCTCAGTAACTAATGGTCGGATTGCTGTCAAATTTTGACACGTTTCGTTTGAAGGTTAGTACTATCTAAAAAATATATGGATTTAATAACAGTAACGCCATGTTTGTAAAGTTATTGATGATTGTGGCTAAGTGGATGTGATTTACGTGGATTTTTTCGACCGTTTAACACCATGAATGACACAAAGTCTGTTAATTTTGTAGTTAATCCGAACTTTCTTTAGCTATTAAAATCATACCTAGCTTAGTTATATATAGCTCAATAGTTTCAGGTCTCATGAATGTATAGTAAGCTCTGGAGTGCTGTAAGAGCCAAACTTGGGACCACTTCTATTTACCTTTATCTAACTTTTTCAAATGAGACTTTAGTCTACGCTGATAATATTAAGTTGTTTTCGATGGTAGAATGTGAAGGGGATACTAATGTACTGCGAAAAATACATAGAACGATGGAGTGGTTTGACACCTATGCGCTTAATAATATAGGAATGCTCCGCTATTACTTACACTCGTAAACTACGTAAACTTCTCGTTCTTTACATAGTAAGAGGTATCGCAACTGCTCGTAATTGTCGGATTAAGTAGTTTGGAGACCTGTTTTCCAATGATATTAATTTTGTGGAACACATTTCCTACATATATATATATATATATATATATATATATATATATATGTAGGAAATGTGTTCCACAAAAAATATATGGTATGTGATGCGTGATACAACCTACATATGCTGAAGATTTTATATTGCGCGCTCGTGCTATCGAAATTGAAATATGCAGTTGTGGTTTGGTATCTGTACCATGCATACCACTGCATTCAGTAGGAACGCATTTTTAAAAAACTGGTGATTTGATTGGATTTGCATCTAAACAGTGAGAAGGTTGGCTTACCTTGCGTTTCTTGACATCTAGATGTGAACTTTATAGTGCCAAATTTATATGAACCACCACATAATAAGTATAATAAGTATGATGCACCATACCCACTGTAGCCCATCTGTTTCCACATAGCACGAGGTATGCATCAACATTTTATCCATTCGCTTTTCACATGAATCTACTACGGTACTCTCCAAGATCTATTATGTGCGAAAATGCTGAATTTTTATACTTACTAATATATTTAGTTAGTTTACATGTTATATTTGTGTACCGTATGTATAAAGTATAATTCAGCTTTTTCTTTTGCATGTATTTGTTAATATTAATTAACTGTTATTAATTTATACTGTTTGGCGACACATACGTTACGTGTATAAAATTTAAAAATATATTATTTAAATTTCTAAAATAATTTGATATTAAATCATTAAAGAAATCCAATTTCTGTTCATTTCAACCAAAGTATTCGTTCAACATTGTCGAATTGGAAAAAGGTCGAGTCGTTATGTTTTCAAGTATTTCTAAGTACCACAAATTACGAAATAGAAAGTTTAAGCATATGATTATGTGACTTCTTTTCTCTTCTATCTTCATATAAATATACTTGATTTGTAATTTATAAAATTTTATTTTAATATTTCAATTAAGTTTAAGAGTCAGTTACTGTAGTTAATATAATATAAAGTAATTGGAAAATATTTATTACTTTTACGTATAACAATTTTTCTATCTTTTACAGGTAACGTCAATGGCAGATCTACCTCCCCCTATTATACAGATTGGACCTGCAAATCAGACACTGCCATTACATAGCGTTGTAACTTTATACTGCAAGGCAACTAGTCCTGAAGGAAATCCGCCTACGGTGCGCTGGCTTAAGGACAACAAGGTTTTACAGGTGAATAACTTACCTGATCGATATTCTATATCACCAAGTGGAACGCTGGACATTGACGGTACGTAAATAAATCCAATTTACAAAGTTAACGTAACTATTACAGGAAAAAAGGTCCTATATAGAATAAATTACCAAATTGTTCGTTCCATGTGCATTTTTGATTCGATATCTTTTTTAACCGTTGCAGAAAAGACACACACTTCTAATAATTAGATTAAAAACATCTTTGGAAAACTTTATAAATTTTTTACTAGTTTCGTATTTATTTATTACATAAATAATCATAAAATAGAACTAAGAAGGGAATAAGAAATTTATAGAAAATATTAAGAACGCTTGAATATAATGCGTGTTTAATAAAAATTGCTCGTCTTTCTTTTCAAATAACTTGGAAACTAGGGACATATTGTATATATATATGTATATGCTCTCAAAATAGTATTATATATTTAAGACCGTCGCGAGTTAGTATTCATAGATGTATTTAGAATATGATCACCAAATCGTGTTGTTTGGCTTTGTTATTCATTTTCTGTAAAAGTGTGAAAAATTTATATTTATGATATATAAGAATTTCGCTATTTTTGTTTTGTATAAGTTTACTTGTATTTATAATAGCACTAATCCTCCATAACAGACCTTGCAAATCCATTGATAGTGTCACCATACAAAACTTTTGAACAATTCATTATGGTCAAACCATTTTTCTACTCTTCTTAGAACAAAATTGCAATTGTTCTCTAATAATAAACAACTATAAAAGTAAATACATTTTTATGGGAGAAATTGCAAAAATTATTTGGTGGGTTACAGCCCACAGCCGTTCATATATATTATTATCTAAATGCCCATGGTGTTAAATCTCATTAATTGTCATGATTTGAGTGTTGGTCATTAGTTATTATATAATACTAGTCTGAGAGATTTAATGTTATCTGATGAATGGGATTATTCTCCGAATATGAACCAACAGTAGAAAATATGTATGGCTTAAAAGTTTACTGTGCACAAGAGAAATATGATGGAAATGATTCCGAAACGGTGCCGACAAAAGTTGTTCTCAATTTGACACAAGATTTATTAGGAGTAGATAGTACCGTATGTGTAGATAATTATTATACATCAGTTGATTACTTAATTAGACAAAAGTACATGTCTTTTGGGAACTTTAAGGAGTAATAGAAAAAAAAGCAACCCCGCAAATGAAATACAGAAGAAAACTTAAAAGGGGGACTAATCTCTGAGGAAAACAATAGTAGTATATTTGTGAAAAAGTGGAGAAATAAACTAGTCATTATAATGATAAATACAAAATTTGTATCGGAAATGATAGCAGTGAGAAAACGTCAAGCAAGACGATACATATACTAAAGTATCCGGTAAGAATTTGTCAATTGTTCTCTAGCTTTTGCTTCATAGTTAAAACCAAATGAAAGAATAAATCGTAAACTAGCAATAGAATTACTCGTAGGTTCACTCTTGGTTAATACATATTGTCACATCGAAGGGTAACCAATAATAAAATTTTAAAAAGAGGTTATAAAAGGTAATAGAAATAAAAGTGTAGAATTTTGTGTGTGCTTTGACTGTATTAGGTTTATTAAAAACGATAACTTGTTTAATGAAAATAAAGGAAGAGCAAATCATGTATTGATTGCAAATGAAAAATGCTAGTTTGTAATGGTTACTACATAGATGTAGAAAATTTGAAAGTAGCCGAAACAAAAACCTATAAATTCAAATGTGTCCGCAGGAAATGTTCAAAATACTTCTGTTTAAAATATTTACTTTGTACACATAAATGTCCAACCAAAAATGTTAATGAATTCTTAGTAGTGTTTATAACAAACAAATAAATACAATATCATTATTTTTACATTTAATTTTTGCTGAAGTTAAAGAAATGTCTTCTGATTTTTAATTTAAAATTATATCTTGTTAAATCCTGCTTAACATTTTTTGCTAAGCAAAAGTAGTCTGTTACTTCGGTGAAGACTGTGTAGGGCTTCTGACAAACAGAAATTATTGGGCTAAAAAGTTTTTTCTTAAAAGTCAAAAGTCTAAAATAATTTTTTCACCATTCGAGGCCGACATTTGGCGATTACTATATATATATATATATATAGCAAACAAGCCCGGACTGAGAAATCTACTATAATTCTATCCGATTTTATGACGAATTTAATTAAATTATTCTATGTATATATGGAAAAATATCTATTTTCAAATTTTGGGGGGCTCCAAACCCGACTTAGAGCTATGGTCTCTTGAGCAAAATTTCTCAGAATCACCTATAGATTACGTTTTTGCTATACGCTTCATCAAAAAAAAAATTAACCCGCCCTAATATGTATATATATATATATATATATTGGGTCTGGGAAAAAGTGGCGTTTTTCCCGATAGATGGCATTGGTTGCCGATAACTAAAGAACAACAAGTCACAGCGACACCACCGACGGCTCGTTTTTTAGATGACCTTCCGAACGTTAGTTTGAGCGTAGAAACATTGTAATCGGTGCAGTAGTTGGAAAGTTATTCGCACTTGAAAATGGAGAAGAATAATGAGAAATTTCGCTATATTCTGCAATATTATTATGATAAGGGGAAGAACGCTGCGCAGGCTTGTGATAAAATTTGTGCTGTGTACGGTGAAGGTACTTTATCGAAATCTGTTGCGCGGAAATGGTTCGCTCGCTTTCGTTCTGGAAATTTCAATGTGAAAGATGAGTTACGCTCCGGTCGTCCAATCACTGAAAAATCTGATGAAATTCTTGAAAAAGTCCAACAAGATAAGCATATCAGCAGTGTCGATATTGGCATGGAGCTAGGCATTGACCACAAAACTGTTTTGAACCATTTACACAAAGCTGGTTACAAAAAAAAGCTTGACGTATGGGTTCCTCATGAGTTGAGCGTGAAAAACATGATGGACCGAATTAACATCTGCGATGCGCTGCTGAAACGGAATGAAATCGAGCCGTTTCTGAAACGTTTAATAACCGGAGATGAAAAATGGATTACGTACGATAATCGGAAGCGTAAAAGATCGTGGATAAAGGATGGTGAGCCGTCACAAGCGTTCGCTAAGCCAACATTGACGCCAAAAAAAGTGATGCTGTGTGTATGGTGGGACTGGAGGGAATCGTCCACTACGAGCTACTTCCAACTGGTCAGACGATTGATTCTCAACTCTACTGTGCACAACTAGAGAGATTACGCCAGGCGATTGAAAGAAAACGGCCCGAATTGATTAATAGGAAAGGTGTTGTCTTCCATCATGACAACGCCCGACCACACACTTCTTTGATGACCCGTCAAAAATTGAGAGAGTTTGGTTGGGAAGTTTTGATGCACCCACCTTACAGTCCGGATATAGCACCCTCTGACTATCATCTGTTTCGATCTCTGCAGAACTCTCTCAATGGAATTAAGTTGGTTTCAAAAGAAGCCTGTGAAAACTACTTGATTCAGTTTTTCGACCAGAAACCACAGAAGTTTTTCACCGATGGGATCATGGATCTACCAAAAAAATGGCGAAACATTGTCGATAATAATGGAGCATATTCGGTTTAAATGAATTCGTCCACGCGCCATGCGGGGACCAGTTGAATTTTACTGAAAAAACGCCACGAACTTTTTCCCAGACCAATATATATTCACATAACTCCTTACACTAATACTAAAATTTTCGAAAAAAATAATAAAGTAATATTACATCATTACATTTAACAAACGGTTTCAACCACTCAACTTATACAGGTTTCGTCAGTGAAGCGGAAAAATTTAAAGACTGTTAATAATTTTACGTTTGAGCGAGGGCGCTGAAGTTAATGATAAATTATCAGTCATTTGACGCCATTTAGTAAACACGGAATAGTGGTCAGGTGCTCATCGTGCTTTCTAAGTAAAAGCGTTTTATAAAAATGGTCACTCCGCGACAACTGTGTGAAGGTTATTTCACACTATTCTATTCACCCAATAGTAGGTGGGTACAAAAGTTCAAAGAAACTGGGTCTACTTTCAATCTAAAGCATAAAGGCGCAGCCAGAAATGTTAGAACGCCAGAACACATTGATAGGATTCGAAATGCTATAACAAGTAGTTCAAAACGTTCTGCAAAGAAACATGCAGTAGCACTGAATATTAGTGAATCATCGATACATCAAATTTTACTTAAGGACTTAAGTTTTAACCCTTATAAGATTCAAATTGTTCAAGGATTACAAGAAGCTGATTTGGTTTCTTGCATGAATTTTTGTCTAGAAATGTCGCAGCGCTTGGATGGTGACGAAAACTTAATCCACCATATCTTTGTGCCAGATGAAGCCCATTTTCATCTAAACGACTATGTAAATACAAAAAATAGCTGATATTGGTGCGCCGAAAACACGCTTTACTTAGATGAAAAACCTTTGCGTAGTCCTAGGGTGACAGTATGGCGTGCCCTTTCATCATTTGGCATTGTTGGACCATTCTATTTTGGACACGAACGAGAAAATGCTTCAACCATTACTGCAGTTCGTTACACAAACATGGTCACAACATTTTTGAGACAGGAACTAGTTCGATTTCCAGAAATTATGTGGTTCTAGCAAGATGGTGCTATCAGTCATACTGCTCGTGTGTCTATTGCTGCTTTACGGGAACTTTTTCCGAACTATCATATCCGAAAATGGAGACATTGTTTGGCCAACTGGATCGCCAGATTTGTCCGCATTTGGCTTTTTTCTTTGGAGTTGGCTCAAAAGCAAGGCGGACGTTGAGCGACCGCATACGTTAACGGAATTAAAACTAAAAATTCAAGAAAAAGCATATCACACCAGAAACTTTACGGCAAGTAATGGAAAATTTTCGAATGAGACTACAAGAATGCGTAGAATGGTGCTCGTCTGTCAAGTGTTGTTTTTAAAAAACATAAAGGCAAATCTAACTTTATTGAAAACTATAAAAACGTTAACGTTAAAATAAAAACTTATATAGACACAGTAGTTTTAAAATTTACTGCTTCAATGACGAACTCTGTATATACTATATATATATATATATATATATATATATATATATATATATATATATGTATATATGTATATATTAGTACTTTCATATTTTTTATGACTAAATTAGGGATTAGTAACGACATCACCAAATTTTATTTTTATATTTGAATTTTACATAAAATTTTAAACCACTTATTGAGATAATTTTCTTGTAAGTACTTTCGAATAATGTTTTAATTTAAATTTTAAAGTAAAACTTTACTTTATTACTGCTTTAACTTGTCAAGCAAATAGTTTGTAAATTGTGTAAAATAGTTGCAATTTTACACAACAAAAAAGAACTCTTCTAATAATTTCTAAAGCGCAAATACCAAACAGTAAAATCATTACTATCAAAATAATATTAATTTTGCAAACGCAACTACAATTACAGTGAATTTAAATGAAATTCTAATGATATTAACTTCTAAATTAAATTAAAAGAGTTTATATATTTTCTGTTATATATATTCTTTTGAAATTATATATATATAAAAAATATTTTATAACGCCCAGAGGAATTGAAATAAATTAGCTAATACAAATATCAGTGTGAATTGTTTTGTGTCCGGTAAAAACTTCGTATTGTAAATCATCATAATAAATTACTCCTGTCTCACAATTTTACAAATTACTAAGAGCATTAGAAAATTATTTAATCAACACCATAATAATAATTGTTGAAATGAATTGAATAAATTTGAATACATATGACAGACGTGATGTATTAATATCGGTCACAAAAATTTAATACCTCTTTGGTGATTATTGAACAATTGTGGAATTACGCATTGAATTGTTTGAGTATTTACATAATAGCCGGACGTGCATCGATCATACCTAGTTTAGACGTGTAATGCAATGAATCAATATGAAATTGTTTCCATTGCTATAGATATGTTTCAATGACCAGGTCGTGTCCCATGTTCATTATTCATCACGTTATACAAGTTATGTATGTACCTATTGTAGTCCATATAATAAATACACGTGGTTTCGGAATCAAATTTGGATAATATTCAATTGATATGTGATTGGTAGTTACAGTAAATTATAAGTCTTTTAAGCTGTTATTAATTGTAGCAAACAGTTTCTTAGGTCCCAACAAAAACTTATTAATAAATAATAACTTTTAAGTAAGTAAGTAAGGTCGCATAATAAATTGTAGTTATCTAACAGTCATTTAAGAAGAATCCACTATTAAATTTCAAGATTTATCTATTATAACTTAACATACATATGTATCGTTGATCTTTTCTTATAGAACTTTAATCATATGTACAAATTAGTAAGTTTAATCTAAATATATGCTTACGAACAAATGATACATATCGTATATGCACTTGGTCTGTTTATTGAAATTCTAAATATTTCACGTGAAAAAAAGGGTATTTCCTATTAATCACTTGTGCATAGATAGCATCTACGAAAGATAAAGATGAAAATTCAAACGAACGCATACAACAACATACGAGGCGTGGCAATTAAATAACGAGACTAGTGCGAGAAATGCTATTTATTGCAAATAAACTTATATTTAACTTTTATCCCATTCAACATATTCCCCCCTATCTGTAAATCACTGTATACTTATCTCCCATTGTTCTAAACAATGCTCTTGTTCACCAATTATCAGCCTCGTCAATAACTCTGCCGTTTTTGCTTTTACATGTTCAACAGACTGAAAAGTGTTCTCTTTTAATGCACTTTTCACTTTTGGGAACAGGTAGAAGTCACATGGTGCGAGATCTGACGAATACGGAGGATGATTGTGCGCTAAACACTCCTTTATAGATAGCGCATTGTGAGCTAGTGCGTTGTCCTGGTGCAGAATCCACCAGTTGTTCTTCCACAAATCCGATCTTTTCTTCCTTACTCCTTCCTTTAGCTTGATCAGGACTTCTTTGTAGTATTTCCAATTAACGGTTTGACCGTCAGGCACCTAGTCAGTCGTGATAACAGCCTTGCTGTCGAAAAAAACAACCCGCATTGCCTTCAATTTCAACTTGTTCATTCGCGCTTTTTGCTGCCTTGGCGACCCAGCTGCCTTCCAGCGCATCGATTGACGCTTTATTTCCCAGTCATACTGAAAAATCCAAATTTCATTACATTGTTGATTTTTGTGAGCAAGTCTGGTTCTCCTGTGAGTGGTTCCATGATGTCAGAGAAAATATTCATCTGATTGCCTTTTTATTTCTGAGTGAGGTTTTTGGGCACCATTTTTTCACAAACTTTTGTCAGGTTTATTAATTCATCATCCCAAATGTGACTTATGTGTTTTTTGTTAATGTTTACCATATCGGCAATCATCTGAATGCTTAGATGCTCAATTTTCTGAACGTTCCTTTTAGTTCATGTAGTGACAGGTCGACTAGGATGATCATCATCTTTTCGACATCTTCCCGAATTTCAGAAAGCAGCTTTAACATTTGTAAACATTCTGCTGGCGATTGTTTTAATTTGACAAGGAATATAAGGTTAATTCTCCGCTCGATTTTTATGTCAACCATTATCACCACATTACTAAGTAACAGTGTTCTCTACAATTAAATCTCGAAAGGGAAACTAAAGCAGACAGAAAATTGAAACTACGGGTTGTTTCTTGGTAATTATCAAGTTCAATGACATTCCAATTACTGCCTCGTTTGATACAGCTGCGCGATGGAAGGAGAGTAGTCTCGCTATTTAATTGCCATATGTCGTATGTACCATTGAATAAACAGTGAGTATGCGTTGAAAAGAAATAGACTCTTTGCGATATCTCATCATCAAACCTTTCCTCGAAAGTCGCATCGGTTTGATAGATATAATATTTTCAATGCAATATTCATAGTGTATTATTATAGAATGGGTAGTGTAATTTTGGAAAGCGAAAATTGTTTACAATATGATTACGATTTATTTAGTGTAGTATACCCCGATAGGCCGGTTCTGCATAAATTGACATTCAACTTGTTAACATAATAGCAGATCACAAAACTAACTTTGTTACTATAAACTTTCCACTAAATCACAAAATGACACCTGACTCTTTAAAGACTAAGGAATGGCCGTCTCTGTATGAAAATCTCCATCCGTTAAGAAAGAAATGATGGCAGTCTTCTTTATTATAAGAGTTGTAGAGCGCGGTATTGGAAACACAGAAGTGTTTGCCCAGACTTTTCGAATTATCAACCTTGTTTATAATATTTCTCTTTTCGTGCTTTTTCGCGTTTTCTGTAACTTATCTACTCTTAACAACGCTTAAGTCTTGATTTTTGTAAATGATTGTTTCCGGTGTTTTGTTGCTTTAGTATTAATGTTAATTATCTAAATCTTATACCGTGCATTCATTTTACCTCGCTACGAAAACTGTACCACATTATATTCGGGTCTAGCTGCCGAATACCGATCAGAATGTAAAGCGGTGGGGCGCGAGTCATTTGAATCACGACTATAACTGACTACTGATCGTACTAGCTGCAGCTCCACCACTAATTTGACTGTAGGCGTATCGATATCGTATTAACGGTCATTCGTGGTTTGCATTTGGGAGAGTGTGTTACGGTAAGACCTTTAAATTTAAATATTTTTTTAATTATATTACTTTAATAATGTATACATTGGAAGAAAAATTCAAATGATAACATGGGCTTTGAAAGGTAATTCTTTACGGCGTATCCAGCGCCTTTTCTCTGAAAAGTATGTAGATCGTCCCTTTCCTGCATTAACAACAATATCATTAGTAGTTAAAAAGTTTAAATCAGAAGGTTGCATTTTGGGATGTAAATGTCATAAAATACGGAGAATAAATAACGATAAAGAAATGCAGGAAGTCATGCTGTGCGCAATGGTCGAAGAAAATTCCAATATTACTATATCTAAAATATCAGAAGAGATAGGTATTAGCGTGGGTAAAGTTCATAAGATATTAAAGAAAAATAAATACACATCCTATAAATACCAAACTCATCAGGAAATTTTTCATGCTGATCAACACCGCAGAATGGAATTTTGTGAAACTGTAATAGAACGTGTAAATGCGAATGAAGACTTCATTGAGACTATCGTGTTTATATATATATATATATATATATATATATATATATATATATATATATATACGAGGATCGATCCAGAAATAAGGTTCCCATAATTTTTACAATAATACAAGATCGTTTATTCTCATCAAAATTTACATCGTTGGATAGAGGACACTTAGCTCTATTTTTCTACATAATCGCCATCTCTTTCTAAGCATTTTTGTAGACGGTGTTCCAATTTTTGTATCCCCGTGTCGTAGAACGTTGCCGCCAGCCCGTTCAGATAGCGTTTCACCTCTTCTTTGACTTCATCGTCGTTCTGGAAGCGTTGCCCACTCAAGTGTTCCTTTAACTTGGGGAACAAGTGATAATCACTAGGCGCGAGGTCCGGGCTGTAAGGTGGGTGGGGCATGACAGTCCATTCAAAGTTGGTCAAAAGTTCCTTGGTTTGACGGGAGACATGAGGGCGGGCGTTGTCGTGAAGCAGCGTTACACCTTTTGTCAGTCGTCCTCGCCGGCGGTTCTGGATAGCTCGCCTGAGTTTTCTTAGTGTTGCACAATAACTGTCTGAGTTGATTGTTGTCCCAGGTTCCATGAACTCGATCAGCAGTATCCCCTTGCGATCCCAAAAAACAGTGACCATGACTTTGCCAGCAGAAGGACTTTGTTTAAACTTCTTTGCGACTGGTGACCCTGAGCGACGCCATTGTTTGGACTTTTCTTTCGTTTCGGGCGTGAAATGAAACACCCACGTTTCGTCTCCCGTAACAATGGAGTCCAACAATCCTTCCCTATCTTCTTGACACTTTTGCAGAAACTGGCGAGAACAGTCAATGCGTTTCTCTTTGTGTTCGACTGTCAGCATACGCGGTACCCATCGAGCACAACACTTGCGATACCCCAATTTTTCAGTCAAAGCTCTTTGAACTGTACCGTAAGAACTCCCAGGAATCCGAGCAACAAGTTCACGGACGGTGATCCTCCTGTTTTCAAGCACTTTGCGTTGGACCATCTCGATCAGCGCCTCCGAAATTGAAGGTCTTCCACTCCGTTCTTCATCGTGGACTTCCTTCCGACCAGCACTAAACGCCTTGCACCACTTACGCACGTGTTGAATGGTCATACACTTGCCGCCATACACCTCTGTCAACTGTCGATGAATATCCACGGGCGGTGTCTTTTTCGCGTGCAAGAACCTAATTACGGAACGAATCTCGCACACGGCGGGATCAGCAATGGGCACCTCCATCACGGACGGATACTGAGCCAAGACTGAGCGGCGTAGCGAAGCGCGGCATGTGGGAATCCGGAGTAGGGAAACATACCTACACAGCGGTGTTGCCGGATTTCGTCTCACACCTGCCCGTGCGGCTGGAGTTCTTTGGGAACCTTATTTCTGGATCGATCCTCGTATATCAGGCTTTATAATAAGAATATAACAGTTTTGTATTTTAATAAAACACAGAATAATTGAGATAGTCGGCTGAAATTTATTCCTGGTACAGTACACATGTTACATTTAACTATGAAATTTGATCTTGTTCATATGACCACCGCGAGCACATTTGCAGCGATCGATTCTTTGAAGCCAATTTTTCACCTCTTTCATACATATCGGCCGGAACGTTGGCAATTTCGCATTCTATATTGTCCTTGAGCTCCTCTAATGTCATTGGCTTGTTGGCGTAAACCAATGGCTTAACTTAACCCCATAAAAAGAAATCATATCATAAACCGACGACTTAATGTAATATCATAAAAATAAATCCATCGGCGTTAAATCGAATAGACGAGGCGGCCACTCGACTGGACAATTTCTCGATATTACACGGTTACCGAACTTCCCCTTCAATAGATCGACTGTTTGGCCAGCTATGTGGCATGTGGCACTATCTTGTACTGATATCAAGACCATCCAATCCTGGCCAAAAATAGTCTTCCAGCATAGCACAACAGCCAACTCCATTGACCATAACATCAACGAAAAAATATGGTCCAAATATACCGCCGGCATGAAATTCACACTACATGGTCACTTTTTATGGTTATAATAGAGTCTCTTGAAGAACATGCGGACTTGTTGCTGACCAACCAAAAGTGAGCTTCATTGATTTGATGAAATTCAGGATTTTCTTCAAACTTTAGCAGAGCCCAATCGTAGAAGTTTCGGTGCTTCAAATGAACAAGAGGCATCAGTTCTTGAAATAATTTGATCTCGTGAGGGTGTAAGCCAAGATTTTTATCCAAATTTCGCCACAATGTGGTTTGAGAGATTCGCAATTCCTGTGAACAGCGTGGAATCGACTGATTAGCTTATTTTAAATTGAAGCACATATGGCTGCGATATTTTCAGTACATCGACTGGTGCGTTATCTCACTGGCACGGGAATACCCAAAAGTGAATATTTTGATTCGATTTATCCACTATAGCACGCATAGCCTGTCTGGTGGGACGATTATTTCGGCCGAACATTGGAGTAAACGCTCTTAAAGTTGTTACAACCGACTCAGAATTGCGGTAGTAATTTCTAACAATGTCCAAATGTTGCTCGTTCGTGAACTTCACCATGATGAAAATGTTAATCTTGACTAACGATTTGACGTTGACAGATCATGACAAATGTTCAAATGTTCTTCGTATTGAAAGACAAAATTGTTATGTCCTTATTGGAAAACCCTATATATATACACAGATGATTTACACCATATGTGGGCAACAACCGGCCCGCTGTAAGATTTGATCCGGCCCGCGAGACATTGTCGTACTATTTCATGTCTGATATCTATCGCTAAAAATTATGAACACTATATTAAAATGCACTACTTTTATACGCGGCCCGCGAACGTATGTGCACATTAAAGTTTGGCCCACAACATGTCAAAGGTTGCCCATACCTACTTTACACAATGTATGCTCTCACTCTCCCTCCTCTTTTAACTAATAAATCAGAGCAAGTGAGTATTGTTAATCAAGTTTTGCCGCTTCTATTTCATGATATCACTCAATTTTTTCAATTGGTAACAGTATTTACGAATTAGTTGGAGAATTGCCTGGTAAAAACACAAAACAATTTTTCTTTAAGAATATCGGTTTTCAAAGTAGTGAAGTCCGCTCATTTTTTCTGGTTCATGATCGTTATCATTCAACTTTGTTGCAAACAATCCATTTTTTCATCCACAATTATGGTTCGTGTCGGCAATGGATTAATTTTTTCACATTTTAGCAAATTATAGAAGTTAACGCGATGAAACAAATTTCCTTCATTGAGAACGTATCATTTCAAGTGATTATAAATGGTCGACTCCAACAAATTAAATCTCGTCACCATTTGATTCACATAGTAATTACCCTTGATCAGCTTCAACTAATCTTCCAGAACGAGATGCATACTTGACATCGAAATTTTGCAGATCAGTTTTAGCACTAGCGTTCTGTTAAGAACTTCACACAACTTTATTCTTGCTTCTACTGCATTTTTACCATTTTGGTAATGAAAAAGCAAAATATGGCGATAATACTCATTTTAATTTTCCATTTTCAAAATCCGGAAAAAAACAGAGCATCGAAAGCTTTCTCTTTATAAATAAGAATATATAATGCCAATAGGCTTTAGAATGAAGTTGACTGATTAAAAATACAATTAACAATTTTCAAGAGAGCAAACGAAATTTCTTTCGGACCCAAGACACATTCTACAAAGGTTGTTTTTGAAGTACCTATACTAATTTACTTGCACGTGCGAGTTTTATAGTTATTATAATTTAGAGCAATTTAAAATCCTGTAAGGAGGGCAAACTAGTATTTCACGAAATATTATCTCCTTAGAATGAAAGCCTACCATACAATATATTACTAATAATATAATCTGTCACTAATATACACTGCCGGAGAATTATAGAAGAAAGTTTAGAATATTATGCAAGACAGATAAATTTGTGTTGCAATGTATTTATACGAGGCGGATACATCTAGTTAGTATATGGACAACCCACTTAAGCCCGTACATAAGCCACGAGAAAGCACTTATATTGTATGTGCATGAATATTCCGAGACTATTTTATCATTCATAGGTACTGTTAAGTCTTAAGCATGTCTTTCTCCACTATCTGCAAACATACCTCTACTAACCTCGCACAAAAGTCAGACCGATTACTAATTAACAGTTTTGCTTTTACAGATTTTGTAATGCACACTTAATTAGTGCGAGCTATGATATATCTAATATCCTACAATATTGAATTGAGTATGCGCCAATAAAAATTAGAAAATATTTATAAAATGAATCATTAAAAAACGTAAAGACTGTTGTTTGACACCTGTATAGTATTTTTGGTTGCCTACGCGCTAAAAGGTACTACTTCTACTGCTTTTTTCGCTATGTAATTCATGTGATAATGAATATCCTAGATAATTTTATTAATTATACGTACATAAGCATATAATTTCTCTCTTTAACAATATGACACAGATGATTTCTTTAGCCCAAAATGCGAGTATAAGTTGTTAAGTCTAATTAATACTTATTACAAACTTCGTTTTGAAAAAGAATAAAAAGAAAAATGAGCAAACTACATTTTTCATTTACCTTATTTCCTGAGTTTTTTATACTTTAATATATTAACAGAAATACATTGTATATTTAAATACATTTCAATCTATTTTTTCCAGATTTGCGTTTAGAAGATTCTGCTTTATATACATGCACTGCTACATCAGAGAGCGGTGAAAGTTCTTGGGCCGCCACCTTAAGTGTTGTAGAAGGTACCTCAGTTCCACTTCATAGAAGTCCAGATCCTTCAACTTTTCCACGTGCGCCATCAACACCTAGAATACTGAATGCTAGTGAATCAAGCATAAGCTTGTCCTGGGAAAGTGACGAAGAAGAACCCGGCCTAGTTGGTTACACCGTAGAATATTGGAGTCCAGACTTGCAAACTGGTTGGGTAGTTGCAGCCCATCGATTTCCATATCCTTATATAGATGTGCGTGAATTAAAACCTGATAGTTCGTATGTGTTTTTTGTGCGTGCCGAAAACGCTCATGGTTTATCGCCAGCAAGCGGTGTAAGTGCAGTTGCTAGAACTTTAGCTAATTCTCGGACAGTGTTACGCTCCGAATTAGACACTGCTAGAACTATGTTAAGTACGAAATTAGTAGAATTAACTGAAGCTCATCCTCTAACTTCTAGTTCCATAGAATTAGCATGGACACTCAGTGCACCCGATTACGTGGAAGGCCTTTACATACGATTTCGAGAGCTGTCAGGAGGTTCGCATAATTACAATATATTAACTGTACTCAATACACGTAGTAGTAGTTATGTAGTTACAAATTTAAAGAAATATACAAAATACGAATTTTTTATTTCTCCGTTTTATAAAAGTGTGGAAGGTCAACCTTCAAATTCTCGGATTACACAAACTTTTGAAGATGTGCCCTCCGCACCTCCAGATAGCATCACAGCAGGTGTTTTTAATGATACAGCCGGTTGGGTTAGGTGGTCACCACCACCACCGCAGCATCATAATGGCTTGATTATGGGATATAAAATTTTAATTAAAGGTAGCGCGGTACGCTCGATGCAAATGAATGCTAGCACCACGTCAGTACTTATAAGTAATCTTACGACCGGCGCTTTGTATAACGCCAAAGTAGCAGCATTTACTAATGCAGGAATAGGCCCTTATTCAAATGCTGTTCCTTTATTAACAGTGCCTAGAGCTCAAAGCCCGAGAACATTAGATCCATTAGTACCTTTAGTACGACAGACTTGGTTTGTGGTTCTTTTAGCAATGATTGCTTTATTTCTATTAGCCGGTACTGGTGGACTGTTATATTTGAAGAGAAAACAATCTTTAAGCAAACAGCTAGGTCACTTAAATGTACCGGTTGTTAACGCCACACAATTAAATACTAAGGAAAGCCTTTGGATAGATAAAGGATGGCGTGCCGCTGATTATGATAAAGACTCATCAATGCCCCTAGCGCAACCGGCTGATTATGCAGAAGTTGATACCCGAAGTTTATCCACATTTTATAATTGTAAAAAGAGTCCCGACAATCCTACACCTTATGCAACTACGATGCTCCTACCTCCACCAAACTGGTCTGAAATTATTCCTCCGCCACCAGATCATCCTCCTCCAGAATGTCCAAGAGATAATAATGCTCCATGTCCACCACCAAGAGGTGGAAGCAGTTGTGGTAGTGGTGGAGGATACGCATGCTATGCCGTGCATGTTCCTAGCCATTCTGGCAGTCAATGCAGTCGCACAACACAATATCCGAGAGCTGGTTCTTGTAATAACTGTGACGCACATTGTTCTTTGGCAAGTGGAAGCTCAGGTAGACGCTCAAACCCACGAGGCCACTGCCACGCACCTCACAACTGTGATAGTACAAAAATTTGGAATAATCAGCACTGGGAAGATGGAGACGCTGATGTTGAAACAGATAGACATTCTTGTTCAAGTAGTCACGATACAACATGCTCATGCAGTGAATCATCTTGCCTTTACGCAGAAGCTGGGCCATCAGTTAATTTAAGAGCAATTCCTCAACACTGTCAGATGAAGCGATGTGTGAAATAAAGCAAGGATTATTGTCTTTGTATTCGGTGATACTTAATCTTGTGAATGTGGACTAGCCTCCGATACATATCTAAAGAGAAACAGCAAAGCGCGAGATGACTAAAAAACTTTCATATCAATCAACGACTAACTGTGTCCTAATTTTGAGTTACTAGTCCGATAGTTGTTTAGTTACCAATTAACTCGACTATGCGAATCGTCTTCCTGCAAAATCGACTTTCAAAATACTGGGAGACAATAAAAAGCCATGTCATCACATCCACGATATTACGATGTGTCACAGACATAGAATCAATAGTTTTTATTGTAGATGTATAATATTCTCGATTCATTTTTATTATTATTATCATAGTTTTCAATTTTATTCGCTTTTGTAATATAACCAAAGAACTGTCTGGACCCGAACAGGTTCCATCCAATACAATCTCAGACTGAAATCCTACTTTCCTTAGCAATACTAAACACTTGTATCCTTTATAAGTAGATTTTATATAAATTGTGATTTAGGATATAAAATAATTTAAACGTGTATATAGATTTTGTGAGCTTGTATATAAGAATTGTTACTACAGTGGTATATATAATGACTATTTGTAAGTTTTTGTAGAGACATTGTGTAAGATATGATGTAGATATTTATTTTTGTTCTGTTATTTATAATTGAATAAACTGGTACTTATATATAAAATAATTTCTTGTTTCATTTGCTGCTTTCGTAACCAATTTTATTCATTCAGTATATTAACTTAATATGTAAGATATGGTAAGTACAACTTATTTACTTAAACGTATTTAGATTCGCACACTGACAAGATTTTAAAAAATTACATTTATGTGGAAGAGAATGTTAGACATTTTAAACCACAAAAAATTTTACTGCACATTTTTATATGTATTCTTGATGTTCAGCTACTATTTTTTGAAATGTGGTTCGAAATCTGAGATACTTTTATAGTTAGAAAAGATATGGCAAATGTTAGTACTTTATATGAAGGCCTTTTTCTCATTGAGATTAAATTATAATAATAATGTAGTACTTTTCAATTTTATATATTATATGTTCGAATGCATTATTATTATAATTAGTTAGCCTGGAATAGATACAAAAGTTCCTAAATTATTTGTAAAGATTTTGTGACATTTCGTTCAACGCATTCAAATGGCAGTAAATTGTAGTTCTAAGTCAAAAACCATAAAAGTACTACGGAAACGCTCCAAATCTCGGAAAACTGCGGAAATAACTGCTTATCACAAGTACAAGTTTTTGAACGGCGTGGACGATATAGAGAAGGCGGAAGGTAATTTTGCAATAAACATTCAGGCCGATCAGTAAGCAATGACCGAAGAAGATATCGAAAAAATACGTAAGTTCGTGAAAATTTAAAAAAAAATCAATTAGAGTTCTATAAAGTACACAACCCCCACAATCCACAATACTCGCACAAAATTTGCTCATAGATAATTGTTGAAAATTAGCGAATAATCTTAGTAAAATCCTCCATTTTTTAATACCTGAAGATGGCAATGAACATTGTTTTAATTTTCAACTTCTCCAAACAAAATTGTTGCATTTTTTTTCATCTATAAATTGCCATTCAGCAGTTGCCTTTCATTTTTGTTTCTTCATTAATACTTTCACAAATTTAGGACGCATAATTTTTGGTCATTTGCCAATAAATATGGAACTAGCTTCGAAATTTCGAGTTTTTCGATGGTATAGAAATCCTTCTTCTGGATAAAAGTATATGCAAAAATAGTTAAAAAGCCACAGAAGCGGCTTGGGCTCTATAGATTATCTTAAAAATATCTCAAAATCTAAGCCCGTCTGATAATTGAAAGAAATCATTAAAAAATCAAAGAAAATCGAGAATAATCCTATTAAAATCTCATTTTTGTATCAGGGAAAGTAAGAATATAAATAATCTGATTCTACTAGTATAAACTAATTTATCCCAAGTTTTAGACAAACTAAGGAATGCCTTCATTATTATGAACATAAATACGATTAAGGGCAAAATATTGTAATTGCCGTAAAAACTATTATATGTTATTTCGTACTATTTAGAAAACATCGTTGTTAATACGCTTAATATTTACGTTCAGTTTAATAGAAAAAAAGCAATTCTGTACTACTATTTAGAACTATAAAGACTAACATTCTTGGCAAGAAATTTACTACCTAAATTAATGGATACATCCAAAAATTTCTGATCTGATTGCATTTGGGAACCAAATCACTGTATCCGTGATCAGATCATTAAATGAAAGGCTTGATATTTAGTCCATTGATTGGGAAACTATAAGCATCAAGGGATTTTCTTGAAAGCTGTTGTTACATCATATTTTTGGAAAAAAAGGTCACAAACTCAAACTAATAAGGATATTTTGTTTTAAAGACCTTTTCGTATATAATCTAAGATGAAAAATATCACAGAATCTCTTGCAATATGGCACCATAATAGAAAAATTTATTTTATCAGACTAGCAAATGCAAAAAATTTAACTTTTGGAAGATATGTATAATGATTGGATTGGTTGTAATACATTATTGTAAAGATTAGCTACACTCAAAGCAGAGTTAGTATACAAAGGATGTTGCAATGGTTTTGAAACAGAAATTTAATTTCCAAAATAATTTCTACTGCATTTTATATTTTGAAAGCTTTTGCTGTCATTTACCAGTAGTTAGTTCTTTGGTGTCTCTTAGCTATACACATATGTATGAAAGATCGCATTAATTTAGTCTTAATTTCTCGATTCGCACATTATATAGTTCTCGAGATAGAATTGCCAGCGATATAATCATAATGCGAATTCTCGTAGTGGGGATATTATGTCTGGAAAATTTGGCGAAGTTTTCACCTTGCACTTAATGGTCAGAACTATAACACGGTAATTATGGATAGGTGATATGGGAGTTCTACAGCATTTTTTGTTCTTCGAAACGTGTAGATCTCTAGGAAACATATTGAATACAGTTCAAACTTCAGGCATTAATATGTCTTCAAAACGCAAATATTGTATATAATATAATGTTTGATAACCCAGATTGCGATAATATTATAGATATGAATGAATTTAAATTCGTGAATATTACTTAGTCAAGGAATGCACTTTTATTTTAGAAGCATGCATGAACATTTTTTAATTTCCTAAAAGTTTAAATAAATTGACAATAAAAGTGTTTCTTATGCTGCAATCGTATTTTAGGACTTTTCGTCAGCTTGCATTAACACGTAACTAATAAAAGCCAAATATCGTGTGTGATTGTATCTTGCTGACCTTGTGGGAAAATTATGCGTCCTAAGTTTTGTTTGTACAAGGCGAGCGTTTCAGTATGAATTGTTGCGGTAATATATTATATTCAGTTTATTTCTTTAAAAGATATTTTATATTTTTATATATTTTTTTTGCTTCCTGTTTATTTATTTTATTGTTAAAATATAAAATATCCTTTAAAGAAATAAAGTGAATATAATATACGAAGACAGAAATTGCTCTAAATTATTTTAAATTATTCACAGCTGATTTAAAATAGCAGCATAGAGAGCATCCATTATAATAACACAATTTGAAAACATGGTTTAACGTCTCATTAATATCTATTTACTTTCTAAGAAATTAGGATTGATCTTTACGTTGATTTTATAAATAATTTTGCATAAATCTCGTTTTTATTTAATTTAGCTGTGATTACTAAGGTAAAACTAACACACTAATGTAAATTATTTATTTCTACAAAATTTACATATTAAAAATTTGGTAATTACCTCAATATGTTTTGCTAACGTAGTGAAAAAGTAAGTGTTAACTTTTAAATATACATACAAATAAAATATTTAACTAAGCAATGCTCCTGGCGACTTCTCAAGTATTTATTTTTAGTTTAGATATCTCCTGAAAGATTTGTATAATAATTTTCTAAAGATTATTATAGCTATCAAAATTTCTTAAAAATTAATTAAAGCGTTTTCATAATATTAATAAAAACCTTCACACTTATTATTAATTTCACTTATTGTTCTTTAAAAGAGCAAAAATATTCTATTTGAATCGCACACAAAATAAAAAATAATGTAATTTCTTCAATAATACTGAAATAAAATTTCTGTAGCTCCATCATTTTATTTAGCATTGCGAAATACTTGCCTATTTCCAAGACTAAATAATAATAATTTTAAATATTTATAAATTTAAAAATAATTAATTCAAATACCAAATGACAAAACACACCATCACAATGTGTAATTAATAACTGTTTATTTTGGTATTTTTACATTCGCATTTTTTTAAGTAAATTCCATCGTTTAAAACTGTTCTATTTTTTTACAATAAAAATACTCATTGTTCTCTTATTTCAAATGCGCTTGATAAATTAATTATTGACTGAATTATTGTATCTCTCTGATGTACGCTTATAGAACTTTCATATAAAATAAGGATATGCAATTAGCGCAAAACATTTTAATATCACAAATAAAATACTGGTTGCATTTAAATTCTTGAAACAATTGAAAGTAAGATTCCATGTCGTTGTGTAATGATCTTTCAAAATTTTTGTAACAATTTCATTAAAATTTAGAATTATTAAGAAATTGATGAATGAAATGTGGCCCAAGAATGTAAAACACAGTTGCCATTCATCAGAAAGATGCACTGAAATAATTAAGGATAATTTGAAAAGAATTTTTGTTTCCTGTAACTGTCTCCTAAGGATGTGTTACTGAAGCAAATTCAAGTTAAAAAATGTCTAATGAACATATGCCCAACACTCTATCGTAACTGAGCTACAAGCATTTGTAGCTTTAGATAATCCTGCTAATGTAGGTACGTATTATGTACCGCATTTAAGAATAAGTCGCTTTATGGAATTAGTTGTTCAAAATGACCAGCTACTGAACACATTAATCCAGCTTTTCTTAGAATTGAAGAGGTAGCTCTGATAACATTTAAAATGCGATATTTTTAAAATTAAATTCTACTTTACCATAATAAAAAGCTTTTGATTACTAATTTATTAAAAAATAAATTAAATGTTTAAGTTGATTCTTCAGTCGGTTACTCAATATACGTACTTTGACTATGTAAAAAATAAGTTATAGTAGTTTAAAATTTTGTTATTTTTTTTTTTAATTTATTTGTTAGGTTACTATACAAAACGTAATCATAGGGTGTTTACTTTGTTCATGCATTGCAACAATAGTGAAGGCAAGTACATTTCCCCATATTAGTCGAACACCTTTTATAGTAAATATATAAAAAATATAGTAGGGCAGTTTGTACGGTAAAGATGCATAATGTTATTCATTAATACTTATATTTTCACTTTAAAATCCGTTAATAAACTTAATAATTCTAGAAAGCGCCATATTTTTTAGTTAAAGTTGACGCTTTAGTTTTTCCTAAAATCTCACTAAGTCGTTTCAACTCTATGATTGTTCTTGTTGGAGCAGAACATGGTAAAGAAAGAAGTTACGACGACGAATCAGTAATTTAGTGAGCTTAAATAAAACAAAACATAAAGTTTTTACTAAGATAATTTATTTTTCAACGCATTCTCCTCGTAACTTGTGATATTTAAATATTTTCATTACTTTAAATAAGGAAGTTCTATCAAACTCTTCGAAATATGTTTCGAAATATTAGTTTCAGTGATTACTTCCTCACTCTACCCAAATATCTAGTTACTGAGTCGAGTTTTCAAGTTGATAAAAAATAGAAAATAAAGGGGAGCGAATCTGACAAATAAGCTAAATGCGTAAGCAGTTCGTAACGTAGTTATTATTATTATATTTATTCTGTAGAAAAGAAAAGTACTAGCTTCTTCTTTCAGTAAACATTTTGCATTGTATTCCATTTGCCTGTTGTCGTTTTAGCTTTCTAAAAACAATCTACAAGATCCCAAATGATAATAGTCATAATGTTTTCAGCCGAGCTTCATTTCGAATGTATACTAGTGTATCCAGATTTGATCAACCATTATTATTCGACGACAAAAGTTTTTCGGATAATGCCTTGCCTTGCGGGTCGAAAGGCGTTCTCGTTCGTGTTCACAGTCAATAAGTACGGCACTCGTGTTGCACTTCATTTTCTCATACACAGTTCATTATGCAAAATCGAAAACACTGATCCTTATAAAATGCGAAGTCTCTGCTCTTTTGCGTAATATTATTCGACGGCCATCTAGCATTACATCGTGCACTTTTTTAATAATTTCTGTACTACACGCATCTTTTAGGCGTCCGCTACTTTGTTATCTAAATATACTGGTCCGTACGTTTAAACTCATATGTCCATCATTTTATGATTTCAATCGATAGAAATTGGTACCTGTAAACAGACCGAACTTTGATTTTATTTATTTTTAAAATATGAATTTAATCACTGATCGGTACTCCATTTTTGCATTTTTGGAGGCCATTTAAAAACAAAACAAATTTTGTTTTAAAAATTGTCAAGTTAGAAAACAAAATTTTTTTAATGCTACCTTCTTTCATCTGCCTCACTAATAATTGATCTATTCCCATAGTTACATCCACGAAATATGTGGCGTTAGTCGAAGGATTAAATGTAACTATAAATTCCTTTATTTCCAAACGTTAATAATTCGCGTTCTTCTTCAAGTTCTGTACTTTCGACATTTAAACAATACGAGGGTAGTTTGACAAGTAGTGAGAATGGAAAAGAAAAACGAATTTTTTAAATACAAAATAATTTTTATTTTTCAATATATTCTCCTAAAAGAGCAATACATTTATTCCAACGGTGCTCCAATGCCCTTATGCCATCTCTAAAATGCGATTCCGGAAGGCTTGCAAAATACTCATTTACGATGATGATAAGCTCGTCGTTAGACGAAAATTTCTTTCCACCAAGTGCCGTTTTCAATTTTGGAAAAAGGTATAATTCGGAAGGGGCTAGATCCGGCGAATAAGGCGCATGCGGTACTAATTGGAAATGCAACTCGTGGATTTTGAGCATCGCAACTGTGCTGGTATGCGAGGGAGCGCTGTCTTGGTGAAACAGTATCTTTTTCTATGCAATTCCTGGCCGTTTAGCACGAATCTCAACATTTAATTTTTGTAGTTGTTCTGCATAATATTGTCCGTTTATTGTGGCACCTTTCTAAAGGTAATCAATGAGCCAAATGCCCTTCGAATCCCAAAAATTTATGCCATCACCTTTTTTGCCGATAAAGTGGTTTTCGCTTTCTTTGGAGGTGCAGAACCACGTTCTAACCATCGTTTTAACTGTTGTTCAGTTTCGGGTGTACTGTAGTGTGTCCAAGTTTCATCGCGAGTAACAAATCGCCTACAAAAATCAACGAGTGAACTTTTGATCAGTCGTAAGCAATCGTGGCACCCATCTTGCCAAAAGCTTGGAAAGGCCCGATTCTTTCGTTAAAATGTGGTGTACGCGTTCTGTTGAAATGATTACCATGTCTGCTATCTCTTTCACTTTGAGTCGTCGATTTTGCGTAATAATATTATGGATTTTTATAATCATTTTCTTAGAAGTCACGATTTTGGGTGCTCCAGAGCGCCCTTCATCAACACAGCTTGTTCTACCACGTTTAAATTCATTTACCCATCTACTTATTGTGGCGGATGATGGAGCAGATTCACCTAATGTTTCCCGTACCTCATCTTTTATTTCGGTAGCTTTCGTACCCTTAATTACGAAGTATTTAATCACCGTACGATACTCTGCTTTTTCCATTTTAACAAAACGACGTGTTGCTTCTTTTTCAATCAGCTGTCAAAAATAAACTAATCAACCGATTTATCTAAATATCGGAATGTAAACATATAAATAAGCAACCTAAATTACAGTGCATTTGTTTTACCAATTAGAGCGCCACCTATGTGTCATTCTCACTATTTGTCAAACTATCCTCGTATTATGGAATTATTTTCTTATAAAACGCGCATGAGTATATAAAATGTTAAATAAATTTATTTTCATCATTTATTTTCGAATTGCTTAATTATAAATTATTTAAAAATCCGTAAATTTTGTAAACATTCAGGTTAGAGAAATTTTGTATTACTTAAGAATAAGTAGAAATATTTATACCTAAATTATATGTATATAAGTGACTAATTAATGTAGCGAGGTACGTTTTCAAAACCTTATTTATGCTTGAAAGATAAACAAATCGAAGATAATTATATCATGTTAAGAGTTAACAAACATATGCAAACAAAGTAACTCGCTTCGGTTTTCTATTCTGCCAACGCAGAAGTATTTACACAAGGTAAGTCTCAGAGGACGCCCTTCCACAAGAAATTATAACACAAACCACGGAAGTTAATGACATTATTCTACAGGGATTGAATTTAAATCTATAACGGAGTCGGAAACTGTTAAAGTTTGCATTTTTTTCTGATAGAATTTGACAAATATCAAAAGCTTTGCTAAAATATTGTAAAATAATTATTGTCAGTCTTTCTAATAGTGCACAGTGCAGTAAAATATCTTTGCTGTTTATAGAATAAATGTGTTCTATTTTATTAAATACTATGCATAAGTTACGATTTTTCTAACAACAATAATGTTTGATATAAAATAGCTTTGTCTGGGAAACGTCATTTAGTGCACCTTATTTATTCATAATTTATTTAAAACTTCCTTATTATTGGAGCTCTGAAGTTGGTTGAATTAGAAATTTGAGATTTTTGGTTCGATCGAAATGATGAAAACAGGAAAGCAATTGAACATTTCCTTTCCGAGATATTCACAAAACATATTTTAAATTAAACACCCTGTATATTTTTACATATTTTCATAGAAACTTGAACAAAGAATTGTTAATGTATTACTACAGTAAAGCTACAAATAAACTCTATTTTCATCGGCGTTACAGGTTTAGGTGTTTATGGTCCTTGAATTTTTGGCGAGAAAAACTTATGAGTTTCAGCAATATAGCGATTTCGTCAATATGCCGATATGCTTTAAAAGAATATTACCATCGCTCATGCGATTAAAAGGTCAATCAAAGTTTCGAGGGAAACATGTTTCTTAAAATTAACAGAGGCGCTTAGTTTCTTTACACGACAATGTTGAGTGTAGGATGTAACTATGTTTCCAAACATCAGGCAAAAACCATTAACGAATTGAAGGTTACTCCAACGAGAACACATTTATCATGTGTTTGCTCATTATCTGTAAATAAATGGAAAGTTTTTCAGTCGCATCCTATACTTTCCTTATTTTTAAATTACTTACATATTATGTTTATAATAGTACCACAATAAAATTTCCTTTTTTAATAAATAAGAAATAAAAAGACAACTTTGAAGTTAAACTCAAGAAGCTTCCGTCAACTTGTGATGCCATTAATTCCGGTGCTTCATAATAAAGTGACTTCCTTTTTATACTTTCTATTTATCGCAAGTGACCCAATACCTGCTTTTACTAACAATATAGCAATAATGTCCCCAGATACAAATGCACAAAGAGCACCTGAAAACACATAGCAGCACGCACTGATGCAGAATTTACTCAAATAAAATTTACCACCAAACGAACTCTGTCTCCATTCACAGGTTACCAACAACAATATACCCCTACCAATTGCAGGCTAAATACCTTGAATTCCGTTTTGACCAAAAACTGATATAGGTATACTTGTTGCGTTTTCCAATCGGACAAAAATCGTTATTATCTTTGGAAAACAGGCTGTTTCTATATAAAACTCATCAAACCAGTTTGGACATATGGTAACAAACACTGCAATATACCTTCAATACTAAAATTTTGAGAACTTCATCAGAACTCCTACGTAATCTAACTAATGCCAAGTATTATATAACCAGATCTAACACAATTTCTTTCACATTCCATATGTCAATGATGTTATTACGACCTCATCTATAAGGAATAAAGATCGCTATAAAATTCATGAAAATATCTTCACCGTTGGCCTACACCATCAGCAAATAATAAACAGAAAATTGAAAAAGCAATAGCTAGAAAACTTTATTGATACTGAAGAAAGATGGTGATCAATTTAAGACAGAAAGCAAGACGTTTCCTTATTTCTAAGAAATTAAGCAGAAAATCAATATTCAGATTAACAGCTGTAGGTGTTATATTCAATTTCTTATTAATGAGTCAGTAAGTCTAATTAGAAAATTACTTATTTTTGGTTTCAATTGTTCCTTGTCCTTTAATTTTATTAAGACTCAGGTTTATTTTATATGAAAGCGATTTCAGATAATCTCGTTAATAGTTGAATAATATTTTCTTTTTCAATTTTTTTATTTCAACTAGACTAAAAGACTATCAATTAATTTTTCTGTAATAAATCTTAGTTTATTCTTATTAACTAGTCCCAATAATCCAATAATGTCGTTCACATTCTTTTCATTTCTATGTACATACATACATTCGACTGGTTTGGTTCTCTTCAATCTCCAGACTTGATTTTCATTTTCTAACAGTTGAAGAGCTTTTGTAATAGCATGAAAATGTATGTCGCCTGACTTCCTGCCTGAAAATCTTTTGATTTTTTGCTTAACATTTAGAATTTCAAGATCTTGATGTATATCAGACTTAATGGCGCATTAACTATATTTTGCAATACTTTGTCTTGGAAAATATTTATACTTTTGATATTATTGTCACTGGCACATCCCCACAACTGCATACCACATAACCATATAGATTTTGGTTATAAAAGTATCTTGTTATGAGCCAATAGTATTTCCTGTATTTGAGATCAAGCTCGCCTTTTTTCTCTTTTACATGTTCTTTTCACTATGGTTTGACATTAAATGTTATGTCTCTTGTACTACCAATACATGTATGAAAGAAGTGGCTCTGGTGTTTTCTTATTGGTAACGTTTAAATATACAAATTTAAATTCGTTGACCTTAATCGTCCATTTTTTGATCCAGTAACTATTCTGTTGGATCAGATATTATCGACGAATGAAGTTTTGTCTGTATCTTCCAATGCTGCTAAGTCAATTGAATCACAATACTAAATAACGACAAATTAAACAAATGCTAGAGATGTGTCGACAAGATATTTATTACTTAAAGAATATAGGAATACATACTTACAGTATTTATATATTTCGAAATTTCATATCTTTCAAGTAAGAATTGTTGAATTGTTTTTAGATGCATAGATAAATAAATTTTCTCTATAAGCTATTATATAGGAATTTCGAATAAATGCATTTAAATTACAAACGCTCATTCATTTTACGCCTTAATTTATTTTTTAAATTACAATTAATTATTTATTGCTTACCTTAAAATTCAAATTGTACAATAATATAAAACACAAGCACTAGGGAAACCCAACCCATTAATTATTTAAAATTCCGCATCCCTGAATTTCTATTTGTTCAACGAATTCACTAGATGCTTAACATAAAATCTTGCGATGCGAATATAACTATGTGTGTGTATACATGCATACCTGATTTAGCATAATTTTCGAGGACTTAAATGTTCTAATAAAACATAGATATTTTAACGAGAGATTTGTATTTATATTTCAGAACAACAAATCTGTACATATATTCGCAAAGATACTTTTATAACCTCTCTACTTCCGCGCACGTAAATCATGTCTATGCTTCCTCATTAAATTTGACTAAAGTACAAATCTATTTCGTCAGTTAATTAACGAAGCACTTGGCTATTTATGTCCTATCCATTTGTACCGTAAACCATTAAGTTTAAACAATATATATTCCACATATTCACTCCCATTTCATGTACATATGCTGTAGTTTACGTACATTGGAATTTCAAATGTAAAAGTTACATTCGTATTTTAATATCTCATATAGGAAACCACAAACAGTAGTTCTAATTTTGAACTTAATCCTAAGTAAACCGAACAATACATTTTCGGACAGCTTTTGGTCAGCTTTTAAAATTTATTACGGTACCGGTTTATAACGTAATTAATTACTTGCACTCCCTCCTAGTGGTGGTTGTCGTATTCATGAGCTAAATTAATTAAAACTCCATTCGTGTCGTGTGAAATATTTCAAATTAAAGAAATATTAAAGGCATGTCAAGTATGTAAACTGCGCAATTAAAGGTGTCAATCTAGTTTGCTTTTGAAAGGTAAATATTGTGGTAAAGTTCTATATTAGTATTCCTTATACATTCTGTTAATAAGTCAATGAAATACTGAGAATGTATAAGTATAAATAAATTAATATAAAATAAACACTGTAAAAATAGAATTCACTTCGTTAATATGGTTTAGATAATTTTATTATCTAACAGTAATACAATTAGACGAGTCGTACTTATGTAGAGACACCCGTTCACTTTGATAATGGCATTTATAATATTGTAATTTTTTTAATTTTTAATATTTAAATAATCATATTAAAAATAATTTAGCAAAGCTAGCAAATAGAATTTTGTTTGTATTACCTACACAATTTTAATTTATAACAATTTCGAGTATCCCCTCAAATAGGGTGGTGCTTTCAATAACATTTGCTAAATACTTGCAGTAACTTTTTCTTTGTATTTACTTCATTTTATATTCAGTAAAAATTATTTCTATGAATAACTATTTTCGAAAAGAAAACATAATAATAGAGAGAGGTACCTATGTTTTATATTAATATGCTATACACAAGCGATCGTATGCGAATGAACCTAACTCCCGAATTCATCTGATTCGCATTCATTTCTTACAACCTGGAAAATACGACCAGTATACAGTTTTTTTGCACGTACTTTTGGTAATAGGTAAAGCACACTAGATTTCTTGGTATGTCAGTAACAATGAACATCATCCCTTTTCGAATCCGAACTCCAACAAATTAGGACAATCTGCTGCAATAAGTTTTAAATATTCTTTATATTTTTTTTTCAATTTGAGCAGTTCAGACACAAACTTTGCTGAACATTCAATGTCCATTATCTTAGGTAACTTACTTTCAATTAACTTGCGCTAGCATACTCTACAATTCCTCGTATTTTATTTGAAAGAAGAACTGTCATCTATGCATTTCCATGATTATAAACAATGGTTGTATGTATAAATAGGAAAACTTAAGTCCTTAAGAAAACATTTTCGTAACAAATATGGTGTTTGCATTCTGTACGTGTATGAATACAATCCGTTTCCGGAGGCTAAATTATAGATAAATTCTTTAATTCTAATTTTAGAAAAAAAATTACGTATGCCTAATTATCTGTTGCATTAAATTACATTTACAAAATTCAATTAGGAAGTTAAGGAATTTGTTTTTCTATTTTTACACTTTGGTTAATTCATGGCTCTTAAAGATTTATGGTTTTCTTATCTCAACTTCTCAACTGCATATCTGCAAGTACTAAAATAGAATAATTGCGATCTATTGATTACCATACATATTTAAAATATCATACAAAAGGTTCCACTGTAAATTCTGGACTAAATATATTTTCTGCATTAAATATATATTTTTCTCTTGTTCTTATTGAATAATTGCTGTTGGTGTTTTTATACTTTCTCTAAATGATTATTATTTGACAAATTAACACTCTTTATACAAGGTGAATCTGATATAAAGAGTGTCAATTTGTCAAATAATAATCATTTAGAGAAAGTATAAAAACACCAACAGCAATTATTCAATAAGAACAAGAGAAAAATATATATTTAATGCAGAAAATATATTTAGTCCAGAGTTTACAGTGGAACCTTTTGTATGATATTTTAAATATGTATTTATATATATATATATATATATATATATATATATATATATATATATATATATATATACACCTTGTATACATATATATATATATATATATACACACAAGGTGGGTCTGTGGCTGAATTATTCTTTATATTATGTCTACACACCAAATGAAAGTTTAGTTAAACTTGTTTATTTTTTATATTTGTATTATTTAAATCTCCTACGTTTCTTTAAACATCAGAACAAGTCTTCCAGCAAACTAATTGGAATACATTATTACCTTCTTGTGGAAAAAAGCATTCCCTACTTTTTGGCTTTTTTCCTTCTTCTGCTTTACCTAGAAGAATTATTGCTACCTCTGACCATCTAATCCTAGCCATTAGTTGAGACAAGTATTCCTACGAATTTTTAAATTGTGTAGAATCTTAAAAATATTTGGTTTTGGCAAAATTAGACCTTCCATATATCTAAAAGAAATAGCAGATATGTAAAAGGTATATGTCGTGATATGTTAACGATTGCCAAATTCGCTTTTAGTCCTCCACTTGAATTAATTCTTTCAAAATGACATGGAGAGAAACAGTCCTCTATTTAAATTTAATACTTCCAGATAAAAGCAGGAGTACTTCCATATGACATAACCCCGGAAGATCGACGATTGTGCTGGGGCGCATATACTTATATTGCGGTTTTCGTTCAGTGAAATACTTGTCGGTATTTGAGGCACAGAAAGAAGGAAGAATTCTACGATTCTACGATATGAGAAGAAATTAGTAGGAAGGCTTGCTTTCAAAAATATGTACACTCGTTAAGTATAATAAATAATCCTAAAATCGAGCCCAAACTGGTATGGGAATGTAATGAAGAACTGGAACTAGTTCAGCGAGAATCACAGGAGACGAAGAAATTAAAAGCCTAACTAGCTCCTTAGAGATTTGTATATTGGGCAACATCTATACTGGAATTACCTAATGGCACAATATAGAACGTAGTGAGAGAACAGACAAATTCTTTATTGGTAGGACAACAACAAAATTTGCAGGTAGAATAGCATATCTTGCAAGAATGTGAAGTACTGAATCACAATAGCCAGACCGTTTATAACCTAAAGTAGGCCCGACAATATACGGAATTAGAACCGGCTTGAATCTGTTCAAATTAGTACAGGGGACAAAAGTACTAGATTCGATGCAATAAGTAATATTAGCGAATCCACAATAAGCCAAATAAAGTTGTAGGGCTTTGATGATTGTCGCAGTCGAATAATCTGAGAAAGAGAAAAGTATTTAAAAAGAGCTAAACGACACCAACAGATGTGTTGAGTTTTGCTGTTCGTATTCTTGCTTCAGGTAAAATGTAGTTTTGTAAGGATTTTTTGACCCTCGAAAAGTAAAAATTTTTCTTTACACTCCTATGAAAATAATCTCTATTCAGTAAGAAATGATACAACAATATATTGTTCCGTGCTATAGGAAATATGCGCTATAGTATAACTCTTAAAAGACGCGGTTGCGTATTTAATTCAGGAATATATTACATAGGATTGCAGTTTATGACTAATATTATCGGCTGGTTTAAAAACCTGTTACCGTACTAAATTATTAAAATTGTAAGTAGATTACGTATCATATCTTATATGGTTATATTAAACGACGTTGTAACGACTAGTAGTATAAATATGTATATAGAGGTCACTTTTTAGTACGCATCCCAAGCTTTTGTACAACTTATTTAAGGTTTTAGTCGAACAACGTGGTTTCTTTGAAAAATCACTAGCTATCCTCCTATGTATGATTTGAATAGAACGTATTCATCGCAATTATTTATACCTCATTCCTTTCATTTTTCTTCATTCACAAATAAATTTTTGATTTTGTTCTAGCTTTTTACTTATTTAACGATTTTTACACAATTTTATGGTAAATGAGTTTTCAATTAATCTCATTGCTTTATGAATTTGTTTATCATATTTTGTAATATGTTTATGGTTAACTTACCTAATTACCATATGTCCTGCTATATATATGTATGTATATATACTTAATATAGAAACATTCAAAATTGATAATAAAGTCTAGGATGTATTTCGTTTTTACTTTCAACATACTTGCACATTTATGGTCTATATTGTATGAATCACTTGCATCGTAAGCAAATTTATGTGCTCCTTTTGCATAGACGTATTTTCCTGATTTATACTATATCATTTTCGCGATTTAAAAGAGCAATACAGAAGTACAAAACATTAAATAATAAATTCCGACACTGTTCCTCTTTATTTAAAGCTTAGTACTTAGCAAAGCTGGCAGTTACATTACAGCTAGAATTACAGTTAAATACGTGCGTTAAGTGCTTTCTATATATAAATACTAATCCTCAGATTTGTGTGCTTACATTCACGCAGATTTATACTTCAAGTCGTAACTATATATTATTATACCACTCTAAATTACATTTAGCATTAACAATAAGTGCATATAACTAGTAATAAATAATAAAAATATTTTAAAATTTATTTATAAAAAAAAAATACATACGTACATATATTGATCTTACAAAATAAGGTGCAATCAAACTGTCATATACAGATACAACAGGCAGTAATAAGAAAGATATTATAATAAGGGTGTTTAATACCTTCATATTGAAATTTACGATTATTTATAAACGAGCAGGTCGTTGCCATTTAAGTGTACTACTGAAAACAAATAACGGATATTTTATACGATTGTTAAGAAAAGTAGTACCAATTAATATAACACTTACCAATATTTCTATAAATTAGTTTCAACCTTTTAAAGCAAATTAATGAAGAAACAGACCTGTCTGAACTGCATATGAGTTAAGCGATCGTTGCTGGAGAAACGCATTTCCGCACGCTCTTCGGTCAGTATTTCGAGCGGATACACATGAACACAAACGGATTCACGTCAAATAGGTTATTAGGAAAGTGGAATAACACAACAGTGTTGCTGATGTGTTTGGAGTGGGCCAAAGCGTAATTTCAAGTCTTTGTAATGGCTATTTGGAAACTGAAGGCCAACATCAACAACACTAAGAGAGCTTCGATACCTGTTACAACTGGCATATAGAAATCGCAACTTGGTTGGAAGTGAATTTACTGCTTTCATTAGAAGACTGCTATCAACGACTGACCACCATTGTTTTGCATTCATCTTTATTTTACATAAAACGGCATTACAGTATTCATAAAAAAAATGTTGTTACGTATGGACGGCTGTTGTTAATTCAGGTTTTGCTTTAAATCAAAATAAATCTTAGTTCGAAATTCTTCATACTATTGTCCTAAAGTTTATAGAAGAGACGATAGATTTTTGTTATATTTCGTAAAAGTTATCTTTGCGTAATAGGGGTTTAAATTCCATTAGTTGAAATATATAATGGATTCAAATGAAAGTATTTAATTCAATATTTACTTCAGTGAAAACATGCACTTAAATCGATATTTTCTCTGACTATAATATCAATATATGCGGCTATTAAAGTTTTAATACGAGATTTAATGGTTAATCAATAAAGAAGTTATTTAAGTCAAAATGCTTCAATATTGCTTAAATACCATATTATAATTACTTATGATGCAATTGTTTATTCTTTAATATACTGCAAGATTTCCGCCTTTTATAATGTTGATTTAGTTCAGAATATACATAATCACATTAATATTATAATATAACAAATTTTATTTTAATTATTTTATTTATTTAAACACAAAATTTAAATTAAATAATTAGTGACCATTCACAGATCACATTGTTTTGTATATCTTCTATTTGATGAACAATTTCATTAATTGTATATTATAATATTTAAAAATTCGTTATGTTTTTCAATATTGATGGTGTTTTTTGGTTCTCATGAAAATGGGTCTCTTGAGGTAAAAACCCTGGAAATATTTAAATAAAGTGAAATAATCTGCAGCAAATTCATTTCTGTGGATATTACTTACGAACGTCTACGTTTCCAGTATTTATCATTAAAGTTTTCAATTTCTCTTTCGCACCAGAGTCGTCACTTTCGCTACTTCATAATAGTTCAAATAAAATAATATAAGTAATGCAAAGTGAGAAAAGCTACACACCTGCTTAAAAGATATAATTTATATATTGGTGCATTATCACTTAAACAGAGCTATTATTTCTATTAAATAACATTCACTGCGGCACGATAAAACTAGACAATTGACAAACTGTGCATTGTATGTATATGTATGTATATACACGTGTATATACAGGTTAGGTACATATATGGATCTACTCGAATATTTTTTATATAACTACTTGGATTTTATTAAAATGTTTCATATTTAAGTAAATGCAAGTAGGGGATATTGATATCCGAAAGAGACTTCCTATTTATCCGAAAATTATGTTAACTTTTTGTTACATTTTGATTAGCTTAACAGATAAATTACAATCCGTGTTAACATTATTATAGTAAAGAGGCTGTATAATATTAATTATATTATGTTCTTCTGTATTTAATAATTTGTTCCTTTGGTTAATCATAGGTGTATTCAACTTTCATCGCGTTTGTGTAATACCCTCGCTACTGTATTATACCTATAGGGTCCACTGTTATCTCTATTAATTATGATTTCTTTCGTCTCTCTGTATTTACCATTCATTTGTATTAGGTAATTATGAAATAAGTACTTACTAATGCATGTTTGATTTTGCCCAATATATTAAAGGCTTTTTTTAAGTCCCATTGTTTCGTTCGTTTAATTAATCTTGTAAATGCATTTTTCTTTATAGCTCTTCCATAAATGTTTGTGTTGTTTACATCTGTCATAACCATAGCGTAGTTATGTCAATTTATCGATCTAGAACTTATGTTTTAATTTAGTTTACATCTTTTTGACTGTCCTTAAACGTGATAATTTTTCTTTTCACTCCACATGTTATCGTTATTGTTGAAGTTTTAGGGATTATGTGTCCATGTCAAGTTTCGTGCGCGTTTTCGCAAATCATTGAACTCCTGTTACATTAGCGTACATTCGTAAAGTGTTTTTCTAGCAAATGTTTCGTTTTTTCAGTTGTTTATAGATTAGTTTTAAATCTCGCTTCATTATTATAATTTTATCTTTCTCCGTGAATTATTGTTATTGTGTGATTTTGTTTAATTATTCGATGTCTTTCATGTCGATTTGTTTATTTGATTTCGTAACGCATGTTCTATTTTATTTTGCATTCGGGTGCACATGTCTTGCTTGTGAATTTTCGAGATTTGCCAAGTTATAAACATTTTATATCAAACTTTCGAACATAAAGTATGTACTTCAACGTGTTTTACTATCGGAATAATTCTGGATTTGTAACGTCTTTATGTAAACGAACTATTAACAAGGTTACTGGATTCAAGGCGTTCGCAAGTAGACCCTTCGAATAGAAGGGTGTTAAGTACTAATCGAGGTCAAATTTTAAGTGCTAATCAAGTATGAAATTTTAAGTATCAATTATGTATAAAGATCTAACACTTATTTAAGTGTAAAATTTATATCTTAAAGACGTTATCACGTAGTTAGACTGAACATCGTTTTTTTTCTTTCCTTCTTTTTGAAATTTAGTAACTGCATTTAAAACAACTACGAAGAATGTTTTTTCTTCATAGTTTTATTATGTTTTAAGGATTTTTAATAACAATATTTGCGATAAGAGAATTACAATTTAACCCCATTCAAAGAGATATGTAGGTATATATCATAATATGATATAATATACATTAAACAAAATAAAAAGATATTCATTTGATTACAATACATAGGCAATATCCAAGCATTATTACGAATAATATTTTTGACATAAATTATTACTAAAATTTTTATTTATTTATAATCCTGATAATTATTGCAATAGCTTTTTTTAATTAAATCAGTACTTATCAATTACGTGGATATATATATTTATATAATAATAATAGTATAATGATTATGTGATATAATATTCACTATAAAAAATACAGGGGCTGTTTTTCACTTACAAAAATTACTTTAAAATGCAGTATTATTTACAATATTTCTAAGAAAACAAATAGGTACATTTAAATTATCTTTTATAAATTTTGGGATTTTCAATTTGCTTAAAATTAAAGCAATTTACAAGATTGCTCTGAGAAACATTTATTTGGAACGCGAAACGAAAGCGCAAGCGTTCGCTCCAACGGTTCTTTTCCACTAATTCAGTCGAATGGAACTCCACACGTCTCTGATTCTTAGTAGCGACAGCTGGATTACAAGCAACATGCGTATGTCAGACACGAACACGGTACAAAGAAGATCCAAGAAAAAATCAGCCTATGTGTAAATATATACATGAATTATTTAAGAGATTGTGCTTTTATCCCGTAAATAACACATTAAGTTAAAGTTCAGCAATTTAATTAAACCTTTTTGTAATTCATTAAATTCTTAATTGATTTGACAGAGATTCACAATAATAATATTCATTAAAAGTCAATTTTGTAGAAATATGTGCAGATAATTTTCATAAATTATAAAAAACAATATTTTTGTTTAAATATCATTATCATTTATGACTTGAATGGAGTACACTTTCCAATGGCAATAGATTAAACTTTGTTTTATTTACATTCTTAGGAGCCAACATCTACTTTTTAACTTAACTCTATTGAATATTTAATTCGCCCAACAGATTGCAACTACAAAGTCAAAAAAATACTGTGCAAACGAAAGTAAATATAATGGTATAAACTAAATATAATTGTATAAATAGAAGCATTATACACAAACAATGCAATTAAAGCTATAAGATAACAATATCAAGTCAAAATCGTGAAATTTAAGTTTGAGGACACCAATACTATTAAAATGGGTGCTCAAATAAGACGTTAGAATTTTTGTTCATATGAGTTCAAGGAGCTTTACATAAGACTTTCGTTCTAGTTCTTGGATCAAAAAAGTTACAATAGTACGACTCGAACCTTATGGACCACGATATTTAACTTGTAACAAAGTAGAAGGAGAATCTATTATATTATTGAACCAAGCAGCACAGTTGCCTATAAAAGACTAGGAATGTAGTCATGTTCACAAAAAAAATCAGATTTTAAATAATTTAGTGCCGAAAGAACTTTCATTATTAAAAAAAGGAAGTGCATGAATATATTAGAGTACGAACACGAAAATGCAAGGTTGAGGCATCAGCTATTGCACTCGACTAATCAAAGAAAGCAGTGAAAAATATTTCCACAATTTTGCCAGAATTAGAATTTTTGGATAGCAAACAGAAACTTAGTGTTTTTCGAATCATTATACTCATAAAATACTTTCAGATCGTTTGAAGTATAATAGGCCTTGTAGGCAATTTTCTATCCATTATGCAATCTTGCGAATTCTAAGCCCAAATTATAGCTTAGAATTCGCAAGATTGCATAATTACCAACATTCATATATGATAAAAATGAAAATAGGTAAGTGAAATTAAATACAATTAAGAAACGAGTAAATGAGAGGAACTGTTTACAAACAAGCAAAATAATTTATGCTTAGTCAATGAAAAGTATATATGCACACATATAATTTTATTAATAATTATTATTAGGGATTAATGGACAAATAGGCTATAATTTCAGGATCGCGAATGACATAACAATGGCAATTATATATGTATATTTCATATTATTTAATTAAAGCAGACTGCTTCCATACTGATACTGATACTCCTCTATATCTTGACTATCCCTGGCAGAAAATTAAATAAATGGATTGAATAGTGCTCTTTATTCGGCACATGCCTTATACTGCTTACATTTGTCAATGCTTCAATACCAGGAACAATATCCTATTACTTAGTTAATATTCCATAAACAATTACATTGACGCAACTTATTGCTAATATATGTTAACATTCAATTTCATTTGCAAAATATTGAAAATTTGGACGTCGAAGAAAATTTGAAACTGAATAGCCTCACATAGGTTGTGGTGCTCGAAATTTCGAAACATTAGCAATTCTATAATATTTTAAATTTTAAATATTAGGACTAATGATTTTTATCACTTTTCAAACTTTTTATTTCCTAATTTTATTGAAGTGTAACTATATCTACATTTCTGACATTCCTGAATAATAAGCAAAATAAATTAATTATTTTATGAAATATATGAGTTCTAATAATTCTTTACTACAACGTACTCGTATAATGCTTGAATTGTATAATACAATATTTGTAGTATTTAATGTCTAAAATTACGTCTGGAAGTGAGTCAGTAACTTGGTACAGATACTAAAGATTCCAACAAATGCCCATGAGATATTCATACGTACATACATAACACGTCTAAGATTTTTGTCTAAAAAACAATTCAATATTACCCAAAGTAGCAACTACTATCATTATTTAAATTCAAGCTCAAATTTGTTTTAAGTAATATATTTATTCATTTATTTTATAAATTTAAATTTCGTGAATGGTTTGGTTAAACAAAACTAATAATTATCAAACAATCGACCTATAAGAATGTTAAAAGGAATCATTCTAATATTAATAACACCCTGTCTACTACATATGTTTCACAGATATCACTGATCTTCAGGCAGACTTGTGTCATTAATGAACGATTCCTCTAGCGTTTATCATATCATTCCGATACAGAAAGATAATGGGTAAACATAGACTCCCTCTCTCGTCAAACACAAAAATGTGTTTTGTCGTTCAATATATTTTTGTGTTTGACGAGAGGGGGAGGCTATGTTTATTCAATCGACCTATATACGTATAAGTATGTATGTATGTAATAGATTTTTCTATTCGATTCTTCGGCGTCTCTCCATTTCAAGGAATATTCCAGCCCTTTTTGTTTAGAATATTTCTATATTCAGTTCTTGTACGCCTTTCATGCACTCAATTCTTATCCGCTATATATGTATATTTCACCAGTCTCCGATTATAATAGATATGATGTGTCCCAACCATATAAGCTCTTGTTGGTTAGTTGGTCAAACACTAAATCACTTCGAAATGTTATTCTTCCTTATTCGGTCCTTTCTTCTTTCACCTAATATATCACCTTGTAATTTTTCTATTACCAGCCATAAACAATAAATTGTACAGTGAGTTATTTTCGACACCAGCACCAATTATTGAAAGATTTCGAACAGTAGGAAAAATATGGATTCAACCGTATGCAGAATGTGATGAAGTTGAAGGCGAATAGTTTGTAAAACAATTCAGTTCAGCAAATTTATGTAATTTAAAAATCTATGTCGTGCGAGGCAATATTATTGATACTAACATTTATACACGAAAATCGATATTAGTGTTGGTTAAGGCACATTTGTTATTTTGACGCTTCGTTTTATTGTCACAAGAACAGAAAGCATATAGATTGCTAGCATAGAAACTATGATATTGATCAACACTCTGAGTTGCCATATCATAATGTCAATTTATTTATATATTTTAAGCTTTTCGATGCTCCTTGCTAATTCTAGGATATAGATCTGTTGTAGGTTTCTCACTTCCATTTTTATGAAATTTATTCTGTTTTTACGAGCTTAGATACTTCGTCTGTTGTAGTTATAATCTACATGTTGAGTTGCTGGGAAAGTCAGGACGCATTTTTGTAGCAAATGACATTAGTTCGTCTTAGTAAATGCTAGAATCATTCTTATCTTATTATGCTATGCCATATGACACCTAACAGTCCTGAATTTATTTTCGAAAAAATTTGAGCGATTATGCGAAATTTTTTACAAGTTAAAAATCGAAGAACAAAGTGCACATTTTCGTCACATTTTAGCCTTTTACTTACTCAAAAGGAAGAACGTGCGTCAAGCTTGTGAACAGTAGTGTAAAGTTTAAGGTGACAATGCTTTAAAAAACGCCAATGCTAACGATAATTCACGAAATTCAGTACTGATAATTTTATTCTTAACATCACTCTTCGGTCATAAGGGCTTACTGGGGTCGATGATAAGAAAATAGAGAAGTTGATCAAGTCACGACCATATGAATGATTAGGATATGTCAACAAGCTTGATATTTGGGTTCCTCAAATTCAAAGAAGTTTATATCACGGCACGTATACATATTTACGATATGCTCCTTAAACGTGAGGAAAATGAAGCTTTCTTTATGGCGACTAACTAGTGTTGAGAAGCGGATTGTTTACGATAATGTGGTGTCAAACTTGTCTTGGTCCCGACCTGAGGATTTTCTTCAACGTTATCGTGTGATAACATCAGAGGATGTTATGATGTACGTCACTTACATTTATATGCAGGCGCAAGGACGTCTGTGGTCAGTTAGCAGAGCCTTGCTGGACAATTGACAGATCAACAGGTAACGAGCCGCTTTTTTAGGTTAAGATTGACAACTTAGAAACGCTTTCGGTAACTCTAGTTGTATGGCAAGATTCAATGAAGGTCTATTTGTACTTCGACTTTAGGAAAAGTTTATGTTGCTACGTTTATCGTGCTTTCAACTTCTCTGTATTTCTTAATTTAGTTCTAGGTATTTTTGTATGTCGTTTGTACGATATAGGTAAAAATAACGTGAATTTACAGAAACACTTATTTACGAAGAAATAATTATATTTATAAATTAAACAAAATATATTCTCTAAATCAAAGACAATCATATGTATTTACGTTAAAAAAATAAATGTAATACACTCTTTGATTCAATATTGATAGGACTTTAAAGTCAAATGTCACACGTAGCGTCGTAAATGAGCAATCTTAAATTCATGCACATGATTTACGAGTGAAATAATTTTAGCAAATTATTATCTATAAATACGGAAAAAGACTGGAATCTATCTTTCAAAAACTAAGTTAACTAAATCGAATATAACTTAGTATCAGTCCACAATAGCAAAACTATGTAAATATTAATTCACGGGAGGCATAAAGGCATATCGACGGAACTCCATCGTGAAGTATAAGTCCGATCTGCTCGTGATTCCGAGGACGGCGGCGGATTAACAATCTTAGGGATATCAAACGTATCAAAGTCGCGACGTTACTGTGGTCGGTTCGGGACCTAGGAAAAGAAAACGCGAGCATGTCCTAGCAATGCAAGATGGGACGTACTTCGCTCGTGGACAATGCCCTAAGTGAGTAGAATCCACAGCCGTAAAAGCGACCAAAAAGATTCTTTTAGTCGAGGAGCACATGCTGGACAAGTTTGCCACCGCAAGGGCAACAGTAATTTGTCCGATTTGGTAGAGAACTTAATCATTGTAAGTGCAAACAAGAGCTTTTATATTAGCATGAAATTCACTGCCTTAAATAGTGTCTCGTAGTCACGAAAAGTTGAAACTGATCTAGAGGAAACATACGCATACTTGGCTTAATATTTCACGCGTACGTGTCATGCCGATGTCATCGACGGATGAAATTTATACAATCAAACGAAATTTAATCCAAAATTGAAATTTAACTTACAAGTCGAATACAAATTTATATACAAAACTAAATACTAATTCTAAAAAGAACATTGAACTACTAAGTTAGAAACACATTTAAATGTTCAATTGCTTATAAAATTACCTAAGGTAATGCACTCAATGTGGAGTGATTTTAGAGATGTGGTTTTTGAGCTCCTACCAACGCACGAGAGAATCAAATCATCTGTGTACTATTGGCAATTGAACAGTTTGAACGAATACATCGTTCAGAAATCCGCAGCTGGTAATAGTAAGGGAGTGGTGTTTCGTCACGACAACGCGAGATCGTCCAGAAGTTTGATTCTCCCTTCAAAAATTATTAGATTTTGAATATAATGTTCTGTCACACCTTTTATACTTAGCCGATCTTGCGTCTTCAGATTTACACTTATTTCCTTCCCTTCAAAACACCTTGTATGATGTAACGTTCAACTCATTAAAACTGTGAATCAACACCTTATAAAATTTTTCGGCAATAAAGAGAGGTTCTTCCGTGATCGAAGGATTATGATGCTCGTCGAAGGTTTCAAAAGGTTGTCGAAAAATGCCAACATGTAATTGAATGATATTTTCGTATTAATAAATAACTTATGGGAAATATAAGAAAGTAGATCATAGGTTTTGCGGAAACCCAATACTATATTATAATCAATTATTTATATTTATATACTATATAAGTACATATATACACAGTGTATAAGGAATATTGTGAATTGTTGGTAATACTATATTGTTCATAAAAACATTATATTAAAATACTTATAAAATGCACCGCGTATTTTTTATCTTCTTTTTTAACTTATTGTACGTCTTTATTATACGTAAAAATGTATTTTCTTTATCAATCATACTTACCGATTTTAAATGAAAATATGATTTAACTTTCAAAAACTATCCAGTGGTTCATATTAACGATAGAATGAATGCCATTGCTGCATTGCAAAGTTTCCTCTTATGTAAACATATATTACATTTCGTTACATTTACAATAAAGTTAATTAAACAGCAATACATGTATGAATTAATTAGGCTCATGTAATTCTGTTCTACCTATTACCGGTTTTATTGATTTAGACATGCACACTTTATGGTATACATAATGGCTGCCAACACAAAACCCTAGGGCAATTTTAAGCGCCAGTCGTTATTGTCTGATAGTTTAGAGTCTATTAGTACACCATATATTGATGGAAATGACTCACTTACAATAGGTAAATAAATTGCTCACTGAATGCAAAAATTAATAGCTATATATCAAACAGAATCGATAAGTAACTTATAATAATTAAGTTGATTCCATGAGTCACAATAACTTTGTGCTTGTCAGAAAAAACTGCTGGTGGAGTAAATATACATATAGCCTCTTTAGTATTTAATATAATTTATTTTTTCGATTTGTTACACGCTATAGCCATTTTCTTTCTTCCGTAGAAAATAAATAGTGTTTATGGACTACTAAATTTGAAATAAACCTTTTAATATTTTTCCATAGTATATTCGATAATTATAAAGGCATAGTCGCTCTTTCTTTGTTATATGTAACCAAAGTATGAGATGAATGCAAATAAAATTCTGTTTAATTTGTATTCGAAAAATTTACTTTAGTCTAAAACGTACACATATGGGAATTAGAACTTTTAAATTTGATATAATGCTGCTAGAATAATTATTTAATCTACAGCATTCGCGAGTTCTCCACAACTTGCTTAAGATACTTCACATATTCGCATCCATTTTATTTGATTTCTTTCGGTTCTATGATAGATTATTAGAAATATTTAAATGAATATAGAAGATAAACTAAAATTGCGAAAAAATAGATTATTATTTTTCTTCTATTTTCTCATTTACCCAAGTTTCAAAACAGTTTATTATTATTACATTGGAAATATTTGCTACATATTTTCTTTTGTAGATTATTCGCCTTAGTTTTCAAATATTTCTCATGATTTCAATTTGGAATATGTCAAAATCTAACGATAACACTACATATCTCTTAAATTTCAATACCGGTGTTATTAAAAGAAATTTTTACTTTTGAAAGAGGTATTTCCTTTTTCATTTAATGGATTGCTTATGTTTTATCGGGAAATTTGTAATCTAATTAATCACTATTCGTGATTTCGTATCTAGCCCATTACACAGTAATAACAGATCAATAACTTTTGAAAGTTAACAATAATAGATAAATACACGCATTATATTGTTATAATAACAAGGGAAGATTTGAAATTGAGAAAAGGTAAAAGAGCGTAAGCAAAACACATGCACGTTTCCCTGCAACATTGGCTCCTGTCCCAGCCAATCAATGAATGATAATAAGAAGAAATATATCCCAACATATAGAAATAGCCAGAGCGAATACACGCGCCTTATACAAAATGCCAGAGCAATCATACACATTGAAACACAAAGCACGGAACCAATCACGCCCAACTAAACAGGGAAGAAAAATATCCCCAGCACAGTACAGGTACAAGTAGATCTTATATATATATATATATATATATATATATATATATGTTTATGGTATTTAAATAGATTTGAACACGTCCAGAAGAAGATGAGGCAGAGCTCATCGAAACGTCAAGTAGCTAAAAGTTACTCTCAGAAGCAGGACTAGTATTTGACATAACTATATATATACATATATATGTTTGTGGTGTTTTCTTCTTGGGTATTTGACAGCATATTGTTTCGGTTCTTATTGGAACAATTCAATCAACGTTTAGACAGATCTCGCTAACCTTCATTTGAAGCAGACGACGTCGTAAATGTATAGATTCGCCTAGCGTGTGAGTTAATATATCCGTCCAATGTTCTGTTATCGTTTTTTGGATTTCTGTTGCTCGTCGTTCTTCTAAAAGCGATTTCCAAGTTTGCGTTAAATGTTCCGCATTATGTTACTTATGTTACGTGGTTCGTTTTCGATCTCTCTTTTCTCTCTTATTAATCTCTGTCGAAATTTAGAAGTTTTACTAATACGTGACCAAATGTTTCAGCTATCTTGCTATCTTCTACATCGCACGCGATTGAATTTGGAAGTTTAAACTTTGTAAGTATTTTAAATGAATCCATCAACACTTCTACGACTATTTCAATTGCAAACTGTTACTGTCAAAACATAAGCTTACGCTTTGTGGCTAGCCGTGTTGATTGGTCATTAGTATACGTTTTAAATAATGTGGGTGCTAAAATGGCTTTTGGAAAGATTACTTTGTTGCATTTGCCGATCATATCAGTTTTTCTAGATAATCTAAAATGTATCTAGTGGCCTCTAGAAGTGAGCCTATTTTTGTAATATTAAAATTTTTAATAAGGTCGGAGACTCCTTTCATAAGCAATTTGTGATTAAGAGCATCATGAGCGTCATTAAAATCTATCATAATCACGTTCGTAACTTTCATTGCTACAAATTCATTCTGAACATGTCAATTAAAGATTGTTAAATAAAATTTGCACATCTACGCATCTCACAAAAAACTGCTTAAAATATAAACTTTTTAATCAAAATATCTGGGGAGAAGGACAGATATGAATTGTCTTAGATGTTTACCAGAAGTTCTCATCCCTGTCATCAATTTTCTGAATTGCTTGTTCACCTGGTACTTATAGATGTGGCGAACATTTTTTTGCAAAAAATTAATTTAATTCTTTCTAAAAAACTGTAGTAAGTACTAAATACTACACCTTTGGTTAAAATGTCAAATTTATTTGTTAATGTAGAATTAGTTAAGTTTGATACCTGAATTACTTTAGATGAAAGCATAATGTTTCGAAACTGTAATTATTGCATATCCTACTAATACTCCGAACATCTTCCATACATTTCTATCGTAAATTATTGCAAGATGTTCAACAGAGTACGTTGAATATCTTTAAAGGAACATTACAGTAGAGAATAAACAGAAAACTATTCATGCAATTGGGTAGTATCCAAAGTATTTATCGGGTTTAAAATGTCACGAAACCTCTCTCATTGTCTTTGTAATTTTATTTAGAACCACCCCCGAGTGTGACAATCGAGACAGCAATAGAGGGTGTCGTAATTGGAATTCCATGTAATGTACCCATTCCTACTATAACCCAATGAAACGGCTGGTATTTGTCGTTAGAATTCAAATGTTTACTTGATAATTTTCAGAAGTGAGACTTGGTGTTTCGAATTTCAAGAAAATAGAAATCGTATTAATAGACGGCAAATAATACTAAATAACATTCTATAATGTAAAATTTACATACATGTAATTGTATACAATTATTTTCCAGCGAGTAATATAAAAAAATTCATTAATTAAAAAATACTTTTTAATAATTGTTAAACATTTATATAAATTATTATTAAGAAAAGTAAATGTTTACCCATAATTACGTTCGTTTATTAAATGAAATTTGAATAATTCGTTCGCATGTGTATATTATAATATAGGTTTTGTTCTTAGAAGTGATAATAAGAGATAATATATTTACTTTGTTATTTATTATTAATTTGTTAAATGTATACATTAGCAATTTCATTTAAATGTGAATAATACACAATCTGTCGCAGAGAAAATCGAACCTTTTTAAAATAAAAACAAAAGCTTATACTATTTTGGTAAAATTCATTTATTTTATTCAAAGTAGGCGCCTTCGGTTTCAATACAACGTTCTGCATGGTCAATTAACACGTCGAATGAATTTTTAAGTTGATCTTTAGAGATGTCATTCAAGATCGCTTCAAGGTCGGTATAACGCTGTCCTTTCATCGGCAAATGAAGTTTGGAGAATAGACAGAATCAAATCCGGTGAATACGGTGAATGGTTTATGGTTAAAATGCCATGTAGCCAATGTAGTTAGAAAATCAGTGATAAGCATCGAGCGATGAGATGGAGCATTATCATGTAACAAACGCTAGCACCATTTTCACGATATCGAGGGCACACACGACGAATATTCTGACGACATTTCGCCAAAAGACGCTTCATAATACCAAGATAATATACAGCATTGACTGCTTGATTAGTTGGTAGAAACTCTTTGTGCACTATGTCTTTCGAATCATAAAAACAAATCCACATTGTCTTGACTTTTAACTTCTTCAAACGGCTTTTTTTCGGTCTTTCTTAGTTTGGATGCTTCCATTCAGAGCTTTGGCGCTTAGTCTCTGGATCATATTGAACGCACGACGTCTCATCGCCAGTTACAATAGAATACCTGAAGTTTTCGTCCTTTTTTGAGTCTTTAATCAAATCTGTGCAATGTTGAATTCAGCTAGGTTGTGTAGTACAAACCTTGCACAAATCTTTCTTAGTTCCAAATGATGTGTCAAAATGCAAAGAATTGAATCTTTGGAAATATTTAATTCCATTCCCACGTATCGCAATGAGGATTTCGTCTCATTTCTGATAAATTCACACACAAATTCGATGTTATTTTCCGTAACCACTGATTCTTTTTCAGCAGGATGTTCGTCGTCATTTATGCCGGCACGACCGTCTTCAAATCGTTTGTACAACTCACACACACTCGAACGTGATAAACACGCATCATCATCCGTTTGTTTCATCAAATTAAACGTTTCGGTAAACGATTTACTGAGTTTAAAACAGAACTTGATATTTGCTCTTTGTTCAAAATTCATTTTTCAACCATTGCCAAATACACACTGTTAACGAGTATTTTATGCGTAATTTCTCTGATCGTAATGATGCAAATGTCATGATATTTTGACATAAACTTTTTTAGTGAAAGATCTATCTTACCTACGCATACTTTTTTTAACAGATGGCGCCACTAAGAATTACTATTTTAAAAATATTCCATTGTCGCTGCTGTGTAATGCTAGGTATTCAAGCAATATTATCACTTTGTATTTTTTCATATTTACGCGAAATAGCTAAAAATGCTCTACTAATAGTAATAATAAATATATTTATAATAAATCCATATATTAAAATACAATAGTTATATAGTATAAATTTAAAAAAATAATTATTAAAATAATTACAGGTGTATGCGTGCGATTTTAGTCGGTCAGAAACTCTTCATTGTAATAATATTCTCCAAGAGCATTTCTTTACTTTGCTTTTGAAATTTTTGGAAAACAGTTTTGTTAAGCCAATCTGTTAGCCTCAACTCACGTCGCTTGCGTATAGAATAATTATTATCGTCTTCATTTATAGTGCCCTTATACTGTTGTACTTACGTCATCGAAATGGAAATCGATGGAAAGGTAAGTATTTTTCTGTTTTTAAGTAATAGCTTTTACTATATAATACATAGTTTACTTTGCATAGGTATTTAATATTCTTTTCTGAACCAAAAATTGAAGCTCTAAGCGCTTCACGGATGGCAACTTGTTTTAATCCCGCTCTAGCAAACAAAGTGGAAAATAGTTTCATAACTATCTAGTTCACACGTTAATGCTCCTTCAACTTACTTTACCGCTTAGTATAGGTCCACAGCATTACGAAAGAATTTAATAAAATTTTAAATTTCGATCTATTCCTATTATTGTCGCTACATCATTGGATAATATAATAGATATTTACTACACACTTAAATTTCAAAATTTTAAAGAAACTTAAAAACAGCAACCGTGTTCTTTTAATATATGGCGACGCATTAGCTTTTTTTAGGTAGGAGCATGTCAATAGTAATTTATGTTACATAAATTCCATCACATCTCTCTGCTGTTACTCAAGACGCGTGATCGTAGATTTCGGCAATTAATCCAAGAATAAGAACATTCTCGGGAAAAACGGTATCAAGACAACATTCTAACAACGTTATGCAGATAGTTGCGATTACTGATTTTGAAATTAAGATAAATGATTGCGTAAATACAGGTATAGAATTATTAATTAAGCAACATATTCAATGCTGTTTATGCTTAAAAACCTTTTATTACTATGTCAAAGTGTCTTTTATATTTTTGAAAGGCCTACATATAATTTCTAATCAACGACTGATATAAGAGGAATATTCTATTCTATAAAAAATGTCAGAAAATTTCTTTATTTTAATATAATTTTGAAGTCTTCCAATTCTAAAGCTATTTATAGGAAAGAAGCATATGATGGAAGACACCTATCAATTGGCCATTTCATTCAATTGAAAAGCTCTATGGGAAGATTGCAATGAAACAAATACAAGAACATTTCCTCAAAGTTTTGTAGGAGAATCATAAAAGAACGCGTGAACAAAAGCTGGTTGAAATATTAATGTTGGTGTATGTAAAAGACATTTTAAATTGCAAATTAAAAAGGGCTCACAAAATTTATTTCTGGAAATGATGGATTTTTATTAATAAATATAAAATGAATTAGTCGAATCGACCGGAGATAAATATTTTCAAAAATACTTCGACAATACATACACGTAATTTATAAAATTTCTATATGCGAGGGTGGTCTGAAAAGTTTGCGACCTCAACATGAAGAGGACGGCACTTATCAATAAAAGCAAAGGAATGTGTATCTATTGTCAGGTACTCACCAATCACGAATCAAGAATCAACAAAAAAGGTATAATCTGTCTGAGTGAAGCATTGGCAGCATTTACATTAACAATCAAATAATTTATATAAATAAACATTAACATTAAACATAAATATACGTTTTATCTATAACCTAGAAATATGAAAACCATTGCAAAAGGTGTATTCAGAAAACTAACCAATAAAAAATTATTAAAAACAATAGCGAATGTGATTTTTAAAAAACTGAAAATTAAAAAAGTTAAGTAACCTATCACCGGTATATTAATATTGAGAGGTTGGTTGACCAGTCCATAGAATGATGAATGAAATTCATGCCATCATTAAGTACTTGTTCTTGAAAAGCTTATCACCAACAAATATTCATAATGAGTTGACGAATGCTCTGAAGAACAGAACTCCTTAACTTTCCACTACAGTTAAATAGATTTGTGCTTAAATTCACGAATCCACCACAACATGGTGGACATCCAAAATCTGCACTATACCTGACATCGTTGAAAACGTGCATGTTATGGTGTTAAAAGATCGTCTTTGCATTGATGCGAATGAACATTTCTTGTGAACGTTTGAAACGTTTCACAAAAAACAAGATAAATTTTATGCGACGATTTATCACCACATATGAGATTGAAAGGCGTCCTGATTTAGTAATGAAAAAAATCATTTCTCACCAAGATAATGCCCGGCAGTGTTGCTATGTTAAAAATTAGCAAATTAAACTTCGATTTGTTGCTGTAGATTTGGCACCGGCGGATTACCATCTTTTACACGCCCGAAAAATATCTTGTAGATCAAAACTTTTTAACAGGCAACGATGTTAAAGCTACTATGATTTGCTTATTTTAACGAACTTGAGAATTCTTAATTTTGTCAAGGTTTACAGACTGAGTCATCGCTTGTCTAAATGTTTCAAGGTGGCAGTTATGTCGAGAAAAACGCAATTTCAAACCGTCAAATGCTCTTCTTTATTTTCTTACTACGCACTTTTGAATCCACTCTTGTAAATTGAAGCCAGTAATCGAATAGCACAGCTACAAGCGAAAGTGGTTTCCGACTAAAAAAATCATCAAAAACCACGTTTGTAAACTTAAACAGTAACAAAAGAATACCATATACTTAGAATAAAAACTTTTTCATCTATATCTGAAAAAAGCATTTAATAGTGGCCTCACAGTAAAAATACGGAAACATATTAAAAAATAAAGGGATTAATTATGAAAGTACAACTAATACTATCTTTCGAAATTAACATTATATTCTACATCTGCCACCTTTTTGACTATGTTTTAATTTCTAATATTAAATTTGAAAGTTACAGTGATGTAAGTAAACTGTCTAAATGCAAATTCAAGATGCATCCAATATTGAGTTTTCGAAAGAACTAATCAAATATAAAATTTTGGCTAATATGCATAATACTACTTCAAAACGAGCATCAAAAGTTATGTGTAACCAAGACCATCAAAGACTGTAGCTCCAAAACTGATCAATAAAATTAATTATATTGCTGTCATCTTGATAATTATATACCTATTGAAGGTATGCTAGTGAATTTTGAGTACCTTCTGAAAAATAAAGTTAACTCACAAATATAGGAAAAGCTAGGTACACTGACGATCTTAGAATATATAAAACAAAGAGGGGGAATTGATAATAACAAGTCTTGTAGAAAAGTGTATAAAGAAGAAAAGGATGCTACTAGATATACCAGGAAGTTCTGCCCGTTTCGGTTACAACAAGTTTCAATAAGTATGCACATACTCATTTGACGTATATTTGACTCTCTCATTTTATCACTGAATGTATACATATTGATGTATGATTCTTGTTAGTATTAAGTGAGATATATTCGTGTATCCATGGCTGCTTATAATGTTAAATTACGCTACTGTATTTTGTACGAATTCCAACAAGGAGGAAATGCTACAGAAGCGTATATAAATTTATTGAAAGTGTTTGGTGTATGTACAGTATCTAATGGAACATGCAGAAGAGTTTCGAAAAATTTCAAATAGGTGATTTTGACCTTTTTGAGAAGCCACGCTTTAGGCGACCGTCTTTGGTTGACGACGATACTGTCAAGATGATATTAAAGTAGAATAGATTTTTAGTACCATCGGAGATTGCGGAAAGACTTGATTAAGCTCAACAAACCATTTCGGACCATATTCAGAAACTAGGATTGGTGTGGAAATATTCGAGATGGCTGCCATATGAGTAAGTGCATGTCTCTGTTGCACGGCACAAAATCGAACCCGTCTTGGACCGGATGATAACTGGGGATGAAAATTGGATTACCTATGAAAACATCGTAAGGAAAAGAGCACATTGTGAATCTGGAAAAGCCACCCCCTTCATTTTAAAAACCAAAGTTGAGTTTGAGTAGAGAATGTTTTGTATATGGTGGTACATTCAAGAACGTATACATTTTGAGCTGTTGAAACCGAACGAAAAGCTAAATTCGGAGAGGTACTGTCAGCAGTTGGCTAATTTAAGAACAGTACTCCAAGAGAAGAGGCCGACGATGTTCAATAGGAAGAACATCATACTGCTTCATAATAATGCCAGGCCACATACTACTTTGGGGACTCATCAGAAACTCGCAAAGCTAGACTGGAAAATTCTGTCTCCCCAGATCTAGCACTTTCCGACTATCACTTATTTCTGACCTTACAAAATTGTTTGCAGAGCAAAAAATTCAGAGACGTAGAAGATATCAGACAATCCTTCAATTTTTCGCCTCCAAGGATAAGTCATTTTTAAAAATGGGATATACAAATTGTCATCACGCTGGCAAGAAGTCATAAATAATTATAGAAGTTATATTAATTATAAAGTTCCGGTAGACCTGATATAATTTATATTTTTAAGAAAAAAACGAAAATCTTAGAATGAAGTAAAAAATTAAAAGTTGGTAAAATGAATATCAAGTGTTGTTACATGACTTTACAGATAATGGTAGAAGCATAAAATTGTATATTGCGAAAAAAAATTTAAAGATATAATCAAATGTAGCATTATTTTATTCTGAGGATCAAATCGAATTTATTTAAGACTTATTGGAGTTTACATTAGTAAAAATAGACGTCTTAATTTTGGTTTATTCTTGTAATAAATCTGTATCGCGTGACACGAAAAATTAAAACACAAGTAATAAATTCGGATTTAGAACTTGGTTCTGCCTTTTTCTGTTTAAACATCTTGTCTCATATTTTATTATTTACCTCATGTGAACACACCTGCTACCGTCATCCCTTCTATTTTTAAGGCAAAAGAATTTTATATATTTTATTAGTAGTTATAATCAAATCTCTAATAAGCCCTGAAGACATGTTTTATCGAACTATTATTATTTTCAGTAATATAATTATGTTATTATGTTATGGTCTATTTCTTTAAACATTAAAAAGTAATATATACATAATTACAGTAATATTTACACATTTTCACATTCGCTTGAATTTTTAATTGTATTAATATTAATGAGTCTCGTGGGACACAAGTTTATGTTTTCGAATACAATTAATACACATACACAAACTGAAAGCAAATTAATATATTCAACTGACTTTTTACGAATTGGTATTGCATGCATTTATTTATTATTTTGGGGAGTAGGAGATTAAAATCCTCAAGAAAATTATTTAAAGAAAATATCTTTTCATTAGCTTCATATAATATTCTTGTAGTTTACATGGAATTCATTATATTTTCTCTCATAGGTACGTATAATATATAAGACGCATGCTGTATAAAATGAATTTCAAATATTTCTTCGTTGACTGCGTCAGTACAAGCAACGACCGTAATACTTGTGGTAAAGGCGCATAGTCAATGTTGTAGCTAAAAATGATGGCAACAAGCATCACGGTATTCTGTAATTTAATAATATACATGTGTGCGCTCGTTTCACTTATCACTCTATGGAATCATGTTTCTCTCCTTTACTAAGCTGTTGTTACTCACTGTTGGATTCCAGTGAAATTGCATCCGCCGCTTCTGGTTGCAACTGATATATATTCTCCGTGATTATGAATTCCACCACCGCCATCTTTCGAAGAGAAAAAGACATAAAAATCAAATTGCAATTTCGGAAAGATTATTCTTAATTTATGTTGGCTAATTATTGATGAAGTAAGGAATATACGTTATATAATTAGTATCCATTTTTGTACAAAACAGTTGATTGAAAATTTTCAGAGAGTATCTGGAAATAAGTATAGGTACAAATTATATTACAATGTAATTAATATTTAACTTTAATTTAAAATATGAAGTCAGAATTACAACACCGCAAAGCAAAAGAAATATTCGAGTATTGAATGTTATTTTTACATAATTACTTTTAAAATTTCAGTAGGATATTAAATGCTAAAAATTTTTGCTATCTTCTTTTCATAAATTTGTTCTTTATTTACAAATACATTTCACTAATTTGTTATATGCAGTGCAATTTATAGATTTACATACGCATTTATCTATGTATATGCAAATGTATAGTAATATATTATATAGGGAAGGAGAAAATCAGCCGCTTCACTCTCTTCTGTTACATGCTCTTTTTTTTTGGAAACGCTCATCTCCTTTTTCTCTGCTCTTTTGAAGAGATGTGGTTACTCAAGGAATGGAACGGCACTAAAGCAAGAAATGGAGTAGAGATGAAGAGAAGAAGTCGAAGAAAAGGAGGATGGAGCAGGAATGAAAAGGAGCGACAGCTGAAGAAGTAAATGGAATGAGGATGAAAGGGAACAGTCACCAAAAAAGAAGATGTAGTGGGAATGAAGAGAAGCAACCACGGAAGAAGGATGGAGCAGGGCTAAAGAGAAACAGCCATAGATTACAAAGGAAACTACAAAGTTTTGGAACAGAGCTTTAATTTCTGAACTCTGTCAACATACAATAATTTCTACTACATTCTATGCACATGTCCATTCTTTAAAACCAATCATCAAACTAATTTTTCCACATTTCTTCGGAAAGTTTGGTATATTGATCATCTCACACAAACTAATAAAATCCTAATTTCAACCTGTTTCTCACATGGCGAAATAATACAAAGTTGCATGGTGTGATAAAAGATTATTTAGTACCCACTCCAAGGGTTAGTAGATTTAGATAATCGCTTTAATTTCTTTTCCATATTACTTAGATGACGATCAACAAAAATTCAGCATTCTATGAAAATAAATTTCAAATTACAAGAATGTAATACATCATTTAACTATTATTAAGTAAATTTAATACTCTATAATCCGAAATCAGGAAAATATTTTGCAGCTTTATCAGAAATATTTTTATGACCAAACAACAAGAATGAACATTGAAATATGAGATATGCTAATAAAAAAGCAAATTTAGAGCATTTCTGGAATTGAACTTTCGCAATAGTTCGAGTAAGAAATATTTCTTCCAGAGTTAAATTTTAAAATGTAGTTGCTTATTCTACAAGCTTTTGATTATCATCCAAATTATTAATAATAATAATATAATAATAATAATGACCTTTATTTCCAGCAGGCTAGTAGCCCAATAACAGGAAAATGCAAAATTATAAAACTGAGTTTGGACATGTGTGCAATAGATATAATAAAAATAAATGCTAAATCAAAGTAATGTATAAAAGTAAAGCAAGTGAAATAAAAATCATTACAAATATATCTACAGTATGCATGCTAGGCAAACAAATCAATAAATTCATTGGCACATCTGTTCAAAACGTAGATAGGCGTCCTCCTTAGGGCATTAGTCCGCGCCCTTGGCGTCACAAAGGACACATTGCACCTGGAGTTCAGACGGGGCACTAAGAAACGCAAACGTTGCAGTAGTGAAGAACAGTCAACACTGTTACCGAGTAAGCCACGCAACATTTTACCACAAAGTATGGGTAATGGGTAAGCAAAGACAGTCCTGCAGTCCCGCACCAAGAAAGCAGGAATTGAGTCATCACCAGTAGAAAACTTGTCCGGAAACGAGCCCGTTACACCCATCAGCTCCTCCTCAGTTGTCAGTAAGAAGGAGTGAGGCAAGGAACCAGTATATGAATCAATATATGAATCACCATGCATTAAATCCAATGGGGATAATAACGAAGAAACGAAAACATCTGCAAAGGCATTTACAATTTGGTCCGAGTCAACGAAGGTGTTCCCGTTATTATCAGAGACCCTGCTCGGTATCCTGGAATAACGCCTCCTCGATCGCAAGAAATTCCAAAGATTAGACATATCAGCCTTTAGTGAATGTTCAACCACAGTTAGATGCGAAGCATAGCTATCTCTTATCAGTCTCTTAATGCGGGCCCGCAGACGCTGAAAATGATCGTAGAAATAAGGATTACGTGTTTTTAACCATTTTTTATGATAATAAAATTTATTTTTAATGAGAGTTATGTTCTCGGAGGAAAACCAAGGAGGATATCTAGAATTACATTTCCTTTTGTAAGGCACACACAAATCCAGAACCGAGTACAAAACATCATAAAAGTCAGCCAAAGCATCATTTACATTATTATGGCCCTCCAAGAAGGACCAGTCGACTCCCAACAAACAATCATATAAGGCACAATAATCAGCCTTCCCAAAGTTATACCTAACATTACTCGCCGAAGGAAAACTTCCTGCCGAAGGAGCATACAGCGAGTGGAACAGTATCTCCAGACTGAGGTGGTACGTCATCTACAACCCGGCAGTCAGATCACTGAATAAGACACGGGGAGATAATATTAGAAAAAACCAAATCAACTCTCTTGCCATTCACATTAAGTACGTTATTCAATTGCTTGACATCGAGGATGTCAATAAAGTTTTTGAATATAAGCGTCCTGTTACACTGATGATCATCACCAAGACAGAAATTGGGTAGGTTAAAGTCCCATGTTAGAATAACCAAGTTATTCAGCAACAAAATCTCTAAAGCAGAAGTGAAAAGCTCCAATTCCTCAGATGAGGCATCAGGTGGTACATATGTACATAAACAAGAGCAATAATAACAGGAGTTCCAGCCATAAAACATCTACGTACCATTAAAACAACAAGTGGGACCAACATAAGAATATGGGTCGCATCTATGATGCGAAAAGGCACATCGTGCCTAATCGCCAACAAGACACCCCCATCCCTAGTGCGATTAAAGGTACCAAAGTCTCTATTATTGCGAACAACATTATAATAATTTGTAAAGAGTTCACTGTTTAACACAGAGTCATTCAGCCATGTTTCAGTGAGTAATACTAGATCACTAGACAGGTTAATTAAGTTATTATAGAAAGCATGGGTCTTGGAGTTCAAACCTCTGTTGGATGAATTTTTCGGTCTGTGCTCCACAATCGTCGATATGCCATTCACATACCCAATAACCTCACCGCCAGCGACGCGTGCATTCATCTCAGCCCTAACCGATCTTAAAAAAGCAGACTGTTTCGGAGTACGGTCTGAGGCAATCGAGAGATGAGAAAACTTTTCTGAGAATTTGATTTTTTTAATCTTTCTAAATACTGCAATAACGTCGTCCGGGGAGGAGAGCCACACCCTGATGGGACAAGCACGCTGTTGGCGGGAGGGATCAAACTTTCCCAACCTAATCGGTTTAATCTGACCACAATCCACACCAACCTCTCGAAGCATGTCCTGCTCCTTGATAGTGTCACGCTGGACCTGATCCTCTCTTCAATGCTTCGGAATATAATAATATTTTGTGCCCGCCTATTACGCTCGCAGACCTCATTGATGGTCTCAGCAACAACTTCATTTACAGATGCTCCAGTGACTGGGGCTGCAGAACCAGTCAAACCCTTAAACCTTTCCCTCATGTCACGAATCTTCTGCCTGAGTTCAGTAATCAAAGCCATCAGCTTGGGAATCTGGTGAACGCCCTTCTCACACCCGACGCATATGTATATATTTCAGTCCACGCCTAACATTGGACCTGAGAGTGCAACAATTAACTTACACATTAATGTACTATTTAGTGTCATAAAGGGTATTGTTGCTGCAATTTTATAAACTACGCATGTACATTGTAACCTTTAAATGGCACGTACTTAAATTTTGAGCTTGTTACAAAAACTAAAAGTTAAGTACGCGTTACGCATATTGAATAAAATAAACAATTTAATTTTAAGTTAAAATTTTAAAAATGATAGATTTGAAATTGTAATTCCTATTGTATTGTCTTTACGATAGTTGCCGTCTATCTATTTCACATAAAGAACTTGTCTTTTTTTGTTTTAGGTTTTTATCGTTGCGTTATTAAACTTGTTACATCATACTTTCTCAATTTGTATTATTATGTTCATTTCACATAGGACTCATTTTTGGACTTATTATTGCATTATTTATTTATGTTATTTATAAAAAAAATAAATTTAATTTAGTGTGTTGAGTGTGTTGTGATGACTTATACGAATAATGTAGAAATTCATATACTTTTCCAAATTCGGCGGATTATTATTTTAAAATTTTATTATTTTAAAATCATCACCAATTAATGACATGAAATTGCTCAGCTTAATTCTTGGGCTTTCTACAGGATACTATATAACTTTTTCCAGCCAGTCAGCTTCGAAAGCTACATTATTTACTAGCCCATTAAGTAAAAACATTTTCTTTTGGTCTAAATACGTTGATAATTACAGCTAACAAGTACAAAAAGAAAACTTAACTCATTCTTAAACTACATTAATTCCATACATATCAACATAAAATTCGTATTAGAAATTAAGCAAATAAAAATTTTAATTTCCTAGATTTAACAATTAAAAGAATATATAAATACCATTTTGATATAAAAAGAACACAACTGCAATTTTTTCAACAATTTTATTTATATATAATAAGAAAGCCTGTAGCTTATTCTTTCAACATAATTACTACCAATATTAAGGCACATAATATCGTACAACTAGCTTTTGAATTCCATCCTTATATAAATCTGTCGTCGATAATTTAAGCGATCTTCCATAATTTCAAAAAGACCACGTCTTGAAACTTGTGGACCCTTCAGTAATGCTGGACGGTCGCCCACCACACTCCTTATTATAAACATTAGTGTGGCCATCCTTAAATATTCTAACTCATTTTCTTACTTTTCCTTCGTTCATAATGTTTTATCCATACACTTCACTAATCTGTCCATGGATTTCAACCTCTTTCACGTCCTTTGCATGCAGAAAAACAATTTTATTTCCAAATTTTACGTCGGACATCTAAACGCAGATCGTAGTGTGCTTCTGGAACTGCCAGTAATATATACGACGATTAATACTAAGGATAATTACCGGCTATAAATTTAAATGAATCAAGAATAATAAACAATTATACTGAATATAAAAAAAATTTCCTTAAAATAGAAAATAATTTGTGAGATGACGTATGACCTTTTCATTTTTATCCACCATTTTGTCAAAATTTCCTGTTTGTTTTACAAAACGCTTTTATTTCATTCTCGGCGATTATACAATAGGGCACCACACGTGTTATAAATATGAATGCAAACGCGACGACATTATACCGAAAATTCATTGAACATTTAAGAAATATAGTATCTGCAAACTTGTTCGATGAATGTTCTTGAAACTTCACATAACGTAAAAGATTATAGCTTCGATGATCATAAAATAATCCTATCGACAAACTTTATAGCTGCAATATATCATATACACTTTCAAGAGCGTCCGCTACAGATTTAGGTTTACAGAAAACGATTGCTCAATAAATTAAATTAATTGATTGAATATGCATAATTTATCGCTTCAACTTATGAATAATTAATTTTGTACATGATGTTAGAAATTAATAATATGAAAGCAGGCGTCATACAGGACCAGCTTGTTTCTGATTAATAACCTAATTAATTTTCTACATACATCGCTTTAGAAATTGCTTCGTTGTCACCCTATTTAACATGAACTTAGCTGCGCGATTATTTTCTTTTGTAAATACTATGAATTACTAATTACTAGTTAATTTTGCGACAAATAGCAATGAGTAAATAATTTATTTCGAAGATACTAAATTAACAAACGTTTGTATAATGTCCTTATCTACACAAATTTTAGGTAAAACAGTAGCGAGGAATATTTACTTAACAAATTTAATATCTCATTGTAAGTACCAAGACAACTTACTGTATAAAAACGAATTTGTAATTAGAATAGGCTTTGCGTTTTGGTACCAAATCCGTAGGTATATTAGAAGCTTTGCATGAAAATAAAGCAACGAACTCTTTTTTTAATAAGTTATAAGGTTACAGATAAAACTGTAAACTTCATGTTACACATTCTAGAGTTATAAATTTTTATAGCTTCAGCTATGTCAGTTAAGGAAGTAACTTTAGTGATTTTCGATGAAGTTTAAAGACATGAACAGCCGATAATGTCATAAAATATTTGAGCTATAGATTCATATGCCTTTATTTTATTTAGAATAACAACAGTCAAGAACAATATTGGAAGTGTGTGCTAAAGTGTTCGTGAAGAGTCAAAGATATCATTTCTTTGACGATCTCAGGCATTAGACATTTCCAACACCAGTTTAGAGAAAATTTTGTAAAAAAATCTTGGTCTGCATGCTTACAAGATTTATTTAACTCGATAATTCATACCAAACGATTTGTTAAATTTTAGAGAAACTTTAAAACGATTCCGAACTTCATAAGTAAATCATCTTCAGCAACGAAGCTCTGTTCTGGCTTAGTAGTTTTGCAAAACTGCTGTATTTGCATTCGCCTAAACTGAATGTCTGGAAAACATTTCCTGTTGGAGGAGTCGTTAGAACTTCCTTTCTTCGACGATGCTGGGAATTCCACTATTGTGAATGGAAGTCGCTATTCCTAGATTTGGACGACATAAAGTTGAACAAGACCGTGCCATATTACCAATTAAATAATTCACTTGCCGAAAGAGAAGTTTGGTAAATCGATTATTTCTGAAAAGAAAATAGTCAATTAATCTCTATATTCATGCGATTTAACATTGCTCATTAATTTACGTCAACAATATAGCAACATTAAACGACTCGTAGATCAACTTTAGACTTTCACGTTTCTGTGAAAAAGTCATGAAAAATTGGATTCAGCGAATTCATTCCTGTTACCTCTTCCGTAAAGGAATGATATTGTGTTCCATCAAAAATGGTGTTAAGTAGTTGTACATTACCCTGAAGTAAAAGTTATCTTATATTTCTCACTGAATCTGTGCATTATTTTACAAACAAAATGCTCTTTTAATGAACAATCTTTTATTTCGTTTCGATTCAGATTCTGTAAGTAATTATTAGATTTTATAAATTAATACCCCCTGGTACGGGTAGACCCTCAATACCACTTTCTAAGGTGTATCTATAAATCATGAATTTCAAATATTATAAACACAACTAATGTCTAGTCTACAGACTACTAGAACCACATTATAAAGACAGACAGTAGGGATACTCGGCGTCCTAACGCATTATTCAGTGTGAAAACGCGAAATGTCTAAAAGTACTACATGATTTTCGTTCATAACTGTCTTGACAAGTATTTTCACTTCGTTAGTCATTTTGTTTGTTTACGATCAGTTATTATTATTCCTATTTTCTATTTAGTTAATTATTTACGATCTATTTTATTATAGTTTTTACCGTGTTTACATTTTAATTTAATTTTCTTAATTTATTTTTATATACTACTTTACTTTTATATGCATATGGTATTTTTTTAATATATGTAATTCAAATAATCGTGTAGGTATGAAACATAATAAAAATGAAAACTATTATATCATTTTAAATACTTTGCATATGTAAAAAAATACCACACACAGAGCAACCGTATAGTATTATAGAATTTGTGAAAAACATTTCAAAGTACATGTATAGGCCTGAAAGAACAAAGTATCTTATTTATTTGGTTATACAAATTCTTTCTTCACTTTCATCGTTTGCACCAAAAGACCTTTTCATATTATTTTATATATAAAAAATATCCTTGATGTATACAATGGAAGAAATGAAAGTGTTAATTATATTTTAGCGTTTCCTTATGAATTTATAAACACAGAGTGTCGTTTTCAAATATTATTTATATTTCACAAAGGTAATTAATATTTATACAAAGGTGATTTTCTTTACATTAAGAGATATCATACATTTTTATGTTTTCCATAATCATCAATAATATATAATATAAATATTAATATAATAAAAAACACAAGTAAAGTTGTTCTTAACTCTTATCAACATTTTAAATTAAATCATACGAGTCTAAAGCAGTATCGAATCTAAAGCAGTATTGCATGCGATTTCAATACAAATACACGTCCTCTAGACATTAGTTGTGTTTACAACAGATTGTTTACAACATTTGCAAACATTTTTTACAACATTTGTAAACATTCTATTGGCGATTTTTTTAATTTGACAAGAAATTTCAGGTTAATTCGCTGCTCGATTTTTATGTCAACCATTATCACGGCACTACTAAATAACAGTGTCCTCTACAATTATAGCTAGAAAAAGAAACTAAAGCAGACAGAGAGATGAAACTACGGGTTGTTGCTTGGGAATTATCAAGGTTAATGATATTCAATTATGCGGCTGCGCGATGGAAGGAGCGCAGTCTCGTTATGTAATTGCCAAACATCGTATATACAACTAAATAAACTGTGAGTATGCGTTGAAAAGAAATTCTCATTGGCATGTCCCATTATCAAACCTTTCCTCAAAAGTCGCATCGGGTTGATAGGTATAACATTTTTAAGCAATATTCAATGTATTATTGTTGAATGGATAGTGTAGTTTTGGAAACGGGTAATTGTTTGCAATATGTTAGCACTTATTTAGTGCAGTATACCCTGATAGGCAGGTTCTGCACAAATTGATATTCATACATCGGCAATTGGCATGATTCTGTACGAATATAATCGAGTGAAAAAGGTTTGTTCTCTTTGAATACCCAATGCGGTAACCAATGAGCTGACGAGCAAGATACCGCGAGATTCTTGAGAAATTTAAAAATTGAACAACTTGTCACGTTAACATCTTAACAGATCACAAACCTAACTTTGCTGCTGTAGACTATTCACTAATCGCAAAATTTGACAAGGATGAAATTCCTTGCCAAATTTTAAAAAATCGCCAACAGAACGTTTACAAATGTTAAAGTAGGTGTTTGGTGATAATGTTTTCACGTGCGCAAGTTTTCGAATGGCTCAAACGGTTTTCTGAAGGTCGGGAGAGGTGAAAAATGAAGAACGTCCTGGTCGACCTGTGACTGCAAGAGCTGAAGAGAACGTTCGGAAAATTAATGAAGTTGTGCGAAAAGGCAGACGTCCGAACATTCAGATGACTGCCGATATAGTAAACATCAAAAAAGAAATAGTAAGACAAATTTTGCATGATGAATTAAACATGACAAAATGACAATCGGGTGAGCATTCACTCTGACATCATGGAACAACTCACAGAAGAATCAGACTGCTCACAAAAATAATCACATGTGATGAAACGTAAATCGATGCACTGGAAGGCCACCGGAACGCCAAAACGGAAAAAGACACGAATAAGTAAATCCCAATTGAAGGGAATGCTGAACGTTTTTTTCGATATCAAGAGTGTCATAATGACTGACTGAATGGAAAGAGTAAGGAAGAAAATACCGGATTTGTGGAAGAACGACTAGTGGATTCTGCACCAGGGCACTACCTGTTCCCAAAAGTGAAAAGTGCATTAAAGGGAACACATTTTCAGTCTGTTGAACACATAAAAGCAAAAACGGCAGTGTCTTTGAAAAGGCTGACAACGACAATCTAGAGCATTGTTTTGAACAATGGAAAACACGTATACAGCGGTGTATATAGGAGAGGAAAGTATGTTGAAGGGGATAAAAGTTAAATATAAGTTTATTTGCAATTGATAACATTTCTCACACCAGTCTCCTTACTTAATTGCTGCGCCTTGTAGTATAGATTACCTGCAATAAAGTTTTGGCTGCCGATACTTTTATATTGACACAACTAATATATGTTACAAAATTTTGTGTATATTTTAACTAACCTTAATACAAATTGCATTTGTTAGTCATAAATACGTATACTTTATTAAATTTTAATGCACAGATAATCTACTCTAGTTATCAGATATCTTATTGAAGTTTCCACTTTTTTTAATACTATAAATATAGTCGTAAGATAAATAATATAAATATTACATCAGTTCATATTTAGTTTTTATATTTTCCCACCCGGAAAAGCTAATAAGGCTTAAACATCTTCCAAAAATTTTGTAGACCTTCATAATAGTTAAAGTAGAAATATACTACACGTAATAAGTGAAGATTTTTCCTACCGCCATAGAACAGTTAGTGTCAGTCAATATGTTTACGAATTGTATACATACGTTTGCACGAACGTACATGTATCCACTTATACACTATGCCCTATAATATTGAAATAGCGGAGAAACTTTTCTACACGTAAATGCAATATCCACGATCGTTTCCGTTTAAAAGCTCATCTTACCCAGTAGTAGTAGGCATGCACGTACTTCGCAGGACTTATATAGCTAGAAGTATCTGATCCACGAATCGTTGTGGGTTGGGCAAAGTCATAATCATACGTCAACAATGTTGCGGTTAATAGCTCACGTATATAAATTCAAAAATAAACTATACCCACGCCCACTCATGTGAATTACTTCAGATGCACATCTTCCGCTTATGTACGGAGCCAATTTACCTAGGACCTCCTTTCAGCATTTGTCATAAAATATGGAAATTAGTTGCAATTTTTGGTGCACAAGTTTCTCGTATACAAAAGAGGCACCGTAAATAGAAGTCGTTTCTATCTTGCATTGTTAAGTTATGGAGATTCCTCAGAAGTTTTATTAAAATGGCTTTTTATGAAACTTCAATTATGTATACTATGAGGCAATACACTGCATATATATTGTTTTGTTTTTTGTAAAAACAAAAAAGATATATGATACGAAAATGACGTAGAATGATTTATCTAAAACAAATATGACAGAAATGTACGTAAAGAACTACAGGACGTTTCTTCTTCCTTGCAGATTCCATTCTAAAGCCGTATGTGCTAGATACATCTATATCTCTTTCTCATTTCTGTAATTATACTGCCCTGCTTTATTGTTATTCAGAATTCTAAATATTATTTCCGACCACCTAATCGAATAAATACTTTTTAGCAACGATTAATAAAAAGCTGCAACTCCTGTCAAGTAATTTTTGATGATACATATGCTTTCGATCCATAGAGCAGCACTGATTTTATAATTGCATTGAATAGCTTGACTTTTATTATGGATGTCAAATTCCTTGCATGTTACAATTTATTTTGAAAAATAAGCACTACTCGGGTTACATTTATTCTATGTATTTGCAATCTCTTTATTTGTATCGCTATCGTAACATACTGTGTTGCCTAGATAATTAAATTCTTGTGTTTCTTCTATTATTAGACTGCCTATTGTACGAGAGGAGTATAGATTTCAATCTAAGATCTAAATTTAATCAAAACTCTCTTTATAGCCTAAGGATATCAAATATTGTATTTTGTTCATGAAAATAATGACAGCTGTATCGAATATATTGTCGGAGGATGTTCCTCTTACTGTTACATAATGAATTGTTATTAAACTTTCATGTACTGAAGGTGAGAAACGTGACAACATTTATCAGCGGTTGCAAACAAAATTTGATGAAGAATTAATTGATATATAGTGTGTCGCAAACGTTTGTCAACTTTGTCTCATCTTGCAAGACACGCTGTTATAGTTAATAACATAACGATTCGAGATAATGAGCTTACTTGGAAGAATAAGCTGATAAAAATTAGTTAAACGTTAAAACAAGTTCGAATTTCGCAACAACTTCTTCAACGTTTTCAAAAAGAACGTGATGGTTTTTCAGTCCTTATAATTATCGCAGATGAAACTTTTATGCACCATTATATTCCAAAAAGTAAATAGATCAGCATGGAATGGCATTACTTACATTATCCACCGTCACCAACACTTTGCCTGCCCAGCAAACAACGTGTTACCTATAATACAGCATTTTGAGAAACCTACGCTCCGATTGTAGTAGATTTCCTAAAAGATTGATACTTTGTCAATGCAAAATATTACAGTTAACTTCTTGCTTAAATAAGCCTTGGAGGCAAATTCAAGCCTTACAAAAAGGAAATGAAGGCAGTACGAATTTGGCTGCGTACGCTACTAAAAGATTTTTCTAGTTGTATTCGCAAGTTGCCAGATCATTGGAACAAATACATAATAAAACAAGAGCATTATATTGAAAAATAATGTTTATGTCGCTATTTGTCTCTTCATATCTCTGTAACTGACTACATTAACAAATATTTTCTTCATCTTGACTTCCGGGCTGCAACCGTGTCTTCGTCAATACTAGCACCGACTTTTAACAGTCACGACTGCGGAAGTTTACGAGCCACATTAACACATATTTTTTGCTTAATTTTCGTTTTTTATGAGACGCTGTTTTCTCCTAAGCACAATTAACTTTTCTTGGAAACTTCTGATAACAAAGATGACAGTAGAACTTACAACGGCTACTCTCATGTACAACCCTTGCGGTAAAATTACTGTATATTCCTCTTATAGAAAAATGTTTTTTTTCTTTCGGTATCCCTCGATTTATCAATACTATCCACATATGAATACCTTCTACTGATAGAATCAACCGCACGCTTGAACTTAATTACTTGTTCTATAATAACTCTAATGATATGATCAAAGCAAGAGTACTCCCGCCTAGTCTCTCCATGTTTTTTTCTTTTATACCTTGTTTAGTAGGACTCTCATTCTTTGTTGAATCGTAATTTTCTTAATTTTCACAGTTTTAAATTTCTTTCCTTGAAAATTTTATGATCACATACATTTTCCATATATATATTCTGTATCCTTCCATGTTCTTTAGTTTGTTTTTCCAACACAATGTTTTTTTCCAATACTTTTTTTCCTGGTAAAAATAATCAATCATTATTACTATTAAATATGCGGCAAAGGAAAAACAAAATGTAAATAACGATGAAAGCAATGATGAAATATTAATTTCGGATATGTTTTAATTAAAATGCATAACTTCCAATAAATAATACATGCAAAAATTTGTAGTTAATAACGAATATTAAAATAATTCTATTGAAAATATTTATTCACTGAATATTCATAGAATTTTATATTACTACATGTCGAAATATTAAAAAGTAATATGCTAACAATTAAAAGTAACTTCTTATGGCTTTTGGAAAAGATAAAATTATTAAAAAAAATTAAAATAATTCTATTGAAAATATTTATTCACTGAATATTCATAGAATTTTATATTACTACATGTCGAAATATTAAAAAGTAATATGCTAACAATTAAAAGTAACTTCTTATGGCTTTTGGAAAAGATAAAATTATTAAAACATTACGCTTCATCAATAAATACTTGATAAAAATTTGAGTAGATTGATTATGTACGATCCTATAATTAAATTTATGGTAAGTGTTTATTATTTTAAAGTATTTGCTTAACATAATGTATATCTTTCTTTTTTAATCTTAGTCGTTTTGTTGTAACTACGAATTTTATTCTTAGGAGCGGGGGGGGGGCATAATTACATTGAATAATTAACTATGTGGCATAAAGTTAACCGTAGTCCAAGAAGAGCAAAAGACTATATGAAAAAAAAGCTATGGTACTTAACTAATGGTTTACTAATTAATAGCCAGTTAGCATATTGATCACCTATGGCTAATGGTTTAACGAGCTCTTAATTAAGCTAGAATTATCAAGTGCCTAAAGGTAATATTTGAATAGTGAATCGTGAACTATTTTCTAAAAGGCCCTTAATAAGTTAAATTGCAGCTATCTAATTTATGAGGGTAAAATTTAAACAATAAGCAATTACTAGCAAGTAAATTAGAGTTATCGACTAAATTAGAGTTATCAAATTTGGTACGTAGACTTCCGCGGTCGTGGTCCATGCTATCTGCTTCTGGGTTTCCGGGCTGGAACCGCGTCACTAGTATATCTGCCGACGTTTCGTACCCATTTGTATGGGACATCTTCAGGGCTGAACTACTGCACTGAAACGGAAAATGAATTGTATCAAAAAAGATTGCGGAAAACAGCTTGAGGCTCTACGACTAATCTGATTCTTCGAACGCAGGCTCGAGACATTTGAACACACATACATCACGAGCACGCCAGCGCAATATACACACCAAGGGGCGTTAGCACTCATTCTAACATACGGACATATAAACAATACATATCTACACGCGTACTTGCACGAATACAACCATCCTACAAGGAGACGAACATGACGACTACGTAGAAAGATTAAGTGGGATAAAATAAACTAAGTATTTAGAGTTTTACTATTCTATAAGCTTGCAGTATGAGTAAGAGACAGGCTACACACGCCTCATATAAACACACTCCTCACCTACACACACAGATACACACACAGAGAGAGACACGCACACACATACACACGACACACAAAAAGACACGAAACACAGATACGAGCGACATATTACACACGACACAAACATATACGAGACATATACCGGGTGAGTGAATTGTATACTTGTGGAATTAACTTCAGAGCAAATTTATTGAGTGAAGTAAGTACCTGTTTCTCTATTGTCACAGGTCCTAGAATCCTAGGAGGAGAGGCGGCGGACAGATTTCACCAGGAAGAAAGTCAGAAGGGACGAGCGCTGACAGGACGATGGTGACGCACTATTCGACTCTCGGCCTGAAAAGACCACTAGAGGACGCACTCGCGGGAGAGACCATGTAGATATTTGTATATATGTGCGTGTAAATAAAATATTTAAGGAGTGGCGTACTTCCGCAGGTTAGGAAATAAATTGTAAATAATTAGGCAGAACCTAAGTTAGGCACGCGCTTTGAATTAGTTAAGGCGTAGTTTAGCTTTAAATAGTAAAATTTGGGGACGAAGATATTAAGGTTAGGATATCTGGTGTGGTGCCGCAGGCAGGACACCGGATCTTCAGGGCAAGAATTGTCATATTAATTAAGTTTATTGAATAAAGTATCTTAAGGATTGACTCGTTAGACAGCGTTCATTATTAAAGTTGCATATTTAGTTTACCGCTCTTTCTGAAACAGTTTCAGTGCAGTAGTTCAGCCCTGAAGATGTCCCATACAAATGGGTACGAAACGTCGGCAGATATACTAGTGACGCGGTTCCAGCCCGGAAACCCAGAAGCAGATAGCATAGAGTTATCAAATTTTGTGAGTAATATTTAAATAGGAAGCAATTTGTCAACAAGCCCTCAATTAAATTTGGGGGTTCCAAATATACGAAGTAATATCTAAATAATAAACAGTTCATAAACAAGCCCTTGATTAATTAAGAAAGAGCGGTAAACTAAATATGCAACTTTAATAATGAACGCTGTCTAACGAGTCAATCCTTAAGATACTTTATTCAATAAACTTAATTAATATGACAATTCTTGCCCTGAAGATCCGGTGTCCTGCCTGCGGCACCACACCAGATATCCTAACCTTAATATCTTCGTCCCCAAATTTTACTATTTAAAGCTAAACTACGCCTTAACTAATTCAAAGCGCGTGCCTAACTTAGGTTCTGCCTAATTATTTACAATTTATTTCCTAACCTGCGGAAGTACGCCACTCCTTAAATATTTTATTTACACGCACATATATACAAATATCTACATGGTCTCTCCCGCGAGTGCGTCCTCTAGTGGTCTTTTCAGGCCGAGAGTCGAATAGTGCGTCACCATCGTCCTGTCAGCGCTCGTCCCTTCTGACTTTCTTCCTGGTGAAATCTGTCCGCCGCCTCTCCTCCTAGGATTCTAGGACCTGTGACAATAGAGAAACAGGTACTTACTTCACTCAATAAATTTGCTCTGAAGTTAATTCCACAAGTATACAATTCACTCACCCGGTATATGTCTCGTATATGTTTGTGTCGTGTGTAATATGTCGCTCGTATCTGTGTTTCGTGTCTTTTTGTGTGTCGTGTGTATGTGTGTGCGTGTCTCTCTCTGTGTGTGTATCTGTGTGTGTAGGTGAGGAGTGTGTTTATATGAGGCGTGTGTAGCCTGTCTCTTACTCATACTGCAAGCTTATAGAATAGTAAAACTCTAAATACTTAGTTTATTTTATCCCACTTAATCTTTCTACGTAGTCGTCATGTTCGTCTCCTTGTAGGATGGTTGTATTCGTGCAAGTACGCGTGTAGATATGTATTGTTTATATGTCCGTATGTTAGAATGAGTGCTAACGCCCCTTGGTGTGTATATTGCGCTGGCGTGCTCGTGATGTATGTGTGTTCAAATGTCTCGAGCCTGCGTTCGAAGAATCAGATTAGTCGTAGAGCCTCAAGCTGTTTTCCGCAATCTTTTTTGATACAATTCATTTTCCGTGCAGTACCATCGAGGAATGTCTCTCACACTAGGCGCAAAACGGCGCTCCGGTCCCGGACCTGGAATAGCGCACCCGGCCCAGGGATCTTCGCTTCAACTTAAGTAGCATGATCGTCGGCTACAGAGACCTTGACGGTCACTCCCTGTGTTGTCTTTCCGTTCCGCTATGCGGGAACACGGCACAAACTACGTTCGTTACATTCGCATGTTTGGCGCCGCGATGTATGATTATCCGTGATGCTCTAACAAGTGACAAGTGTCGCAAGACCTGCAGGAGCAGGCCTCACTGGAACCCAGCCAAGGTTTAGCACAAACAAGCATGACCCTAGGCACCAGAGAACCACACCTAAACACGAAATGAACAAAACTAATGTATCGATTACCCAATATCTCATAGTCGTGGTTAAGCCACTGGAATTTCAGCCGCGGCGCTGAAAAATCTTCACGATTCCTCCATTTCGTCGTCACTGATGTCTCCAGATTGCAGGGGCTATCTGTGCCCGACCGCTGTTGCCATCCTCGTTTTGCAAATCCTTAAGACAGCAGATTAAGCTCTGTCTTCTTTATCAAATGGAAACGGGTTCTTCGTAAAAAAACGCCAATCCAGTCCATTTGTAATTAACTTGCAACCACTGGTAAGGAAGGACCTTAAAGTCAAAGTAGAAAAAAAAAGACGAAGAGAAAAACTAGTCCGCTACGTAATACAACGTTTGTGCTTACATACCTCACGATGAGTTTGGAGGGTTAATTAATGAGAATAAATCTTCCTTCCATTAAGACGTCAATGTCTGTTCCAAAATGGAACTTTGGATTACATGTTCGAGGTCTATCGACTTATTTAACACAATCCAACTATAAGTAACTAAATTAATTGATAGGCATAGTAAATTTGGTACGTAGACTTCCGCGGTCGTGGTCCATGCTATCTGCTTCTGGGTTTCCGGGCTGGAACCGCGTCACTAGTATATCTGCCGACGTTTCGTACCCATTTGTATGGGATATCTTCAGGGCTGAACTACTGCACTGAAACTGGCCCAGTTTCAGTGCAGTAGTTCAGCCCTGAAGATGCCCCATACAAATGGGTACGAAACGTCGGCAGATATACTAGTGACGCGGTTCCAGCCCGGAAACCCAGAAGCAGATAGGATAGGCATAGTACTTTCTAACACAATCATTGTAATATCTTTACTTAAATAATTATGCACAATCTGCATTGAAATTGAACCTTTCACTAACGGACGACAAACTTTCATGCTGCTCTAATCGTGACTCGCCCAGAGAAAAAAAAAGGCACTGGAAGCAGCATGATATCGACTCATTATTACGACAATTAATTACAAAATACTGGAGATAACTTCAAGTAAATATTATGACAATAATAATACAAATGCGCCAAAAAAATGAATCGAAGAGATCTGTAGCCCTTCATTGGTATTAATTATAAGCTTACACTGACAAGTACAAGAGGACGGCAAGATAAAATAAATAATAAATAAGACAAAATGAGCATGTAACACATGGACTTAGTAAGTTATAATGAGATGGGTCCTTAATATTTTATTTGGTTTCTAGACAGTGTCTTAGTTGCATAAATAACACGAAACTTTGATTTGGTTGAAGGTACTAACAAACAAAATTTATCAAGTAACACAATCGCTAAATTAAGTTTCATTTGTATAAATTTAATACTTTTGTTTCCTCGTTTAAAGAAAAATATTAATAGTCTAAATAACTTTTAAGATTGTTATAAATGCTGGCATATGCATTTGGTAATTTCAATATTTTTTGAAAACGCTATGAATTATTTTCTTAAAGTCAACATGTTAACTAGAATTTTCTTAAGATTCATTTATCTATAGTTAAAATAATACTATTGCAATTATTGATTTTTGTTGTAGGCACATATGGTGAAGAGACGTGTCTTGTACAAATAAATAACATTACAATGTCCGTAAATATTGTATATGCGCATATATTTCAATGTTTTAGAGATGCGGCGCCATTTAAAGCTATCATTTTAATTAAATTTCTCAACAAGCGCGGTAAACAGATCATGTATCTACACTATAAACGTGAACTAAGCTCGACTAATAACATATTAGTGATTCATACATTATCCTTATAAAGGCAAGGCGCAGGTTGTCCTATAATTGAGTATATGCTTTAGCGAACCAATACAAGCCGGCTTGCTTTGAGAATATCATTTATTGGGAATGGAAATTATTTACGGGAAATGTATAATCCGGTTTAATAGATTTGCATGCAACTCTATGTAATGTCTCACTCATAAATTTTCTCTTGTTCTCTTAAATTACGAATTCATTCATGAATTAAGAACTGATATTAAATATAATAATATATTTTCAAATAGAAATATTATTAATATTAACACGTAAAACCTTCTTTATGATATTCAACATACGCGGTACCCACCTTGCCGAATTTGCTGTACTTTTACTCTTCTGTCATGTACATGACATTCCCACTTTCGTATTTATTTCATCTAGTGTTAGTCGTATGTCATTTTGAATACGCCGACGAATCTTCACAATGTTTATATGCTTGCCTTCAGACGATGTTGTGTGTGACAAATTTTCAACATTTGCATAGCCACTAACAAGTATTTTTTACCAGACTGTGCTAGTAGTATATCGTGAATTTCTGTCGATATGACATTGGATTACGTTCACCATTCGGGTTCACACTAACGGGCTCATAATTGTCAGTACTGTGTAGGTCAAGTCCTTACCTCCAGGTATACAACCTCTACTACTTTCAGTCATTCAGTGTTTTCGATTTGGAAAATACAAAGAAGAGCTCATTCAAATTTGGCAGATCCTCATATAATTTCATTAACTATTTTCCAGCACTTCTCTTCCAATATTGATTATTATTCTTTTTCTGTTACATTTGCTTGCTTGTTGACGCTGCTTCCAATTAGTGATATTTAATTTATTACCAAAACTACTTATCATTTACTAATACTGCGCGTTTACTTCCAACATTTAACATTTTATGTTCTTCTTTCCTTCCTTTTACAATATATCCATTGCCTATTAGGTTTCGTTTCTTCCTTTTCTTTAATAATCTCGTAATCCTTTTATCTACTTGTTTCTATCCGTTGTGCCAGTGACATAAATTTATAAATTTCTAATTCTTTTTCTAGACTTTATTTGTCCTATTTCTTATTTAGCTGGTAAATGAAATATTAATATACAAACAAGAACGTTATTTCAATACTTTTATACAAATAAAAGTCTTTATTAAATAGTAGCAATTAAATGAATCTTCAAGTATATATTTGTTAAGGAAGCGTTTATTTCTTTTCATAAAATATGTATGACCATGATAAAATAAAATTGATCATAAAAACATACATCGTACATACAAACTATGAAGAACTCGCATAGATTAGCCTGATAATGTTCTTATACATTTACTTATTTATGTAAATAACAGCTTCGTATACAGACTTTTATAATGTCTTAATAGCTCCAACATTTAGTAAATTAAAAAACAAGTTGTATAATCCGAGCGAACAAATTTAAAATTATAATACGAAGAGAGTATTTAATAACACGTAGAATTAAATTTAATCTCTATACTTTGTTCAAATAATAATAATTTTATACTTTAGGAAATTACAAAATTATACGAAATTAGATTTAACCGCTATATTAACGTGGAAGGCAAAATCGTTTATAATTCCTATTGTCAGAACTACAATTTCCGTAGTCCGTCTAAAGCTCTTAGTGAACCTAATGTTAATGCTTCAAATCTCTTCAAGAAGAACTAAGAAGAAATATGGTCTTATTCGAAGACGATGTCTCCAAAACGTCTTATTTTGTTTGAATATCCCAGTTATCTACTTGAATTTAATAAGTGTGCGTATAGTAAAATACATATTACAATAATATTCAAATAATATTCATGTTTCTACATATGTAACTGTAAACCCTTGGAAATTATTAACAAGAAAGAATAAAGGTAATTAGAATTATTAGAATTATAAATATGTTACTAGTTGCATACCGGTAATTAATTATGATATGGAGAGGTTAAGAGGTGCTTTCATTGTTTTGGTTGTAAACTGACACTCGTAGAGTGTTAATTTGATCTTCGCGTAAATTGTTTCGCGGTTTATTCTGTGTAGCTCTACTGCAGATCCATATGTGACACTGTATTTAACTACTGCTGATGAGATACGTATCCAGAATACAAATGCTGAAGTAGTTTCTATTTTTACCTTTTTTATGACCTTTTGCTACACACTAAAAATACATAATATTAACAAGAAACATGAGAGACATAGAAGCAGAGGTAAAACAAATAGCAGCAGATAATCCAATATATATAATTTTTTCTTGTAAGAAACAATGCTCACAGTACTTTTATTTACATATTATAATAACCATACCTTTAATATCCATACTATTTTATCTAATTTACAACTGTGGTAACATTTCAAATTTGAATCCGTTAAAGAATAATATTTACTAACTATTGTAATTATTTACGAATCGGGTAATTATTATCGACGATTAACTTGCTTCTATTGTTATAACGATTACATTAAAATAAGTATCACATATCATGACATATCATTTTAAAGTATGTATAATACTTTTCCCAATTAAACTTTTATTATTTCCAATTTTTGGCGTGGCTTCCTGTATCAAGATTGATTAATTTTAGCAACAGTTACTTTTCGCCCCACTGATTCTTTTAAAAGCCTAATCTTCTCTTCTGACAACCCCCCGAAACATACACACACCTAGGGTGTTCGCGCTTTAGTCAATGTCTATCGTCTTCACGATATACAGTTTTTTGTCTAGAAATATATTGGGTTGGCAACTAAGTACTTTCGGTTTTTACTGATAGAGAGCGTTGCTTTATTTTTTGTATAACGTATGTTAGTGCTGTACTTTACCGTTTGTCGCGTGATACTAGTCACATTGGCGTAACTTTAGAAGCAAGTAGTGCGTGATTTTTATTAAAGCTATTAGTTGTGGGTTAATTTTAAATGGAGTGCAGAAACGAACATTTTCGTCATATTTTACTATTTTATTTCCGTAAAGGAAAGAAAGCTGCTGCGGCTCACAAAAGATATGTGAAGTTTATGGTGCTAATTGCTTAACAGAGCACACGTGTCAGAATTGGTATAAAAAATTCCGTTCTGGAGATTTTTCCCTCAAAGATGAGCAACGTTCTGGTCGGCCTACTGAAGTTGATGATCAAAGTCATAATTGAAGAGGATCGTCATATAACTGTTCGAGAGTTTTAAAATATCTTGGGCTAGTTAAGAAGCTTGATATTTGGGTACCTCACGAATTGAAAGAAATTCATTTAACACAAAGAATCAACTTTTGCGATATACACCTTAGACGAAATGAAGCCGACCCTTTCTTAAAAAGAATCATCACTGGTGACGAAAAATGGGTCCTGTACAGTAATATAGTTCGAAAACGATCATGGAGCAAACACGATAAACCAGCTCAAACCACATCGAAAGCTGAATTGCATCCAAAAATGATCATGCTGTTAGTTTGGTGGGATTACAGAGGTGTTGTGTTTTTTGAGCTGCTTCCCAGGAACCAAACGATCAATTTCTGTTTTTTACTTACAAAAATTAATAAAACTGGATGAAAAAATCAAAGAAAAACGGCCAGAATTGTCAAATCTGAAAGGTGTAGCTTTCCACCAAGATAATGCAAGGCCTCACACATCGTTGGCAACTCGTGGAAAACTATTGGAGCTTGGCTGGGAAGTGATGCGACATCCCTCATACAGCCCTGATCTAGCACCATCTCATTACCATTTATTTCGAAATTTGCAGAATTCTTTGAATGATAAAACTTTCACAAATGACGATGACCTTCACTCGCACCTGGTTCAGTTTTTTGCTGATAAGGACCAGAAATTTTATGAGCGCGGAATCATGCAGCTGAAAGAAAGATGGCAAAAGGTCATTGAGCAAAATGGAAAATATATAATTGATTAAAAACTATTCTTTGTTTAAAAAAAAGTGTTTTATTTTATACTACAAAACCGAAAGTACTTAGTTGCCAACCCAATACATACAGATACGTAAGTTCACGTATCATTCAATATCTACTTTACTGATCGTTATATATTTTATTTATATAACTTCATTACCAGCGACTTTATTAAAATCTTCGCAATTAACTAATTTTCTTTAATTACATATTATCTTCACTTATCTTTATCAGTACTTTATGAGGCTAAAGTACTAATAAAATTTGATAATGTTTTATTTAATTCCATTTTGAATTTACAAATTTAAATAATGAATATCCTATTTAAAATTTCCCGGAGTTACTTTAATAATTTTATTAAAGATATATCAGGTGGGATAGTAAACGAAGTAGGTGGACGATAAACACACAATTTGTTTTATCCTTGGTTTGTATTTTGCATCGGATAATGTGTGTATTGTAATTAATGTATCTGATATCTTCAGTGTTAACTGATATATTTATTTGAACACAAATAAGAAATCAATTTGCAATTTCAAAATAATATCATGTTTTGTTATAAAATACATGAGTCATAATTTATAAGATAGGTCGCCGATGACCATGATTATTATGATTAATTTTGTGTATATTTAATTTATTTAATTTAAATTCCATCCAAAGACAGAGTGTTAATTAAATATTATCAATTGCTCTTCACGAATGTATTTAATTAACCATGCTGAATGTAATGAATTATAGTTTTTGAGTTTTAACCAATTATTTTATTTATTTATTATAAATGAGAGCATATAAGTATATGCGTATAATATTATTTTTACAAATAACACCATACAATTTTAGAGTTTTGAATTAATAATTATTAATTTCGTCTTATTATAAGTGTTTATATTGTAAATAAAATCGTTCCTGAACCTGCCATTTTTCCTGTTTTTCTTTCAAATTAAACAGGATAGCATGAAGAGCTTGACAAATAGAGATAATGGTTATGAAAGATATTAACGAAATGTAATCAACATTTGAAACAAATCTTTTCTAATCTATTATTCTACGTGTTAAATACTAAGAAGATTCTCGTTGATTGCATTCATTGTCCTAAAATGGATTTTAACCAGTCGATAAATTTTTAAAGCTTAAAATAAACTCGTAGAACTCACATCAATATTACAGTTGCATTGGAAACCAAACCGAATTTCAAACGCTGTAGGATGTAATTCACATATGTATTCACCTATCAATAACGTCAATTATTCTACAACACTTTTGGATTAAAACGTACTCTCGTGTACATTAAATATTCAATGTATTTAAAAATCAATTGACTAGAAACACATATAGAGCTCAAATAAACGTAAAAACAAATTGTTTTTCCATGACCATGTAGACAGGCAGCTTATAGGATTTTACACCACTCTACCTTGCTTTTTCACATTTAAACAAACTGCATTGGGGAAAATTAGAATAAAAACCCATATATTAATTAAAAATCGCATTAAATACACCACACCAAAAGTTTCGTAGGCAGGGAACCAATGTTTGTGTAATTAAGTTTTAATTTATTTGAAAGTGTAATACTAGCTGGCCACAAGTATTTAAATGCAGGAAAAGTTTTGAATCGGATGCGCATAATTAACAAATTTCCGCTTGGCTTGTAAAACAAGTGCTTTTTTATCTGTATTTCAGTTCAGATTCCATACATATTTAAGCAATTTATTTCCTTGAATGGCAAATTCAATTTTTGTTATTGCATCAAAAACAACAGCCGTGACAAATTTTTACTTGACATAAACAATAATTGCCTGAGTATATACGAATAATACAAAAAAAAAATTCTTTAATTTTTTGAGTAGAAAGAAAGCAAATTTATATGTACACACGCTTTTTCATACATATGCATATGCAATTTCTTCAAACTAAAAAGTATCGTTTGAGTTTACATATATTGTATCTAGACTGTTCATAATTATTTCCTCTATTTAGTATTGTTGTTTACTGCTTTAATTTATTATTAATTATTATTAATTTGTCTAAAGTTATTGTTATTAATTGTTTCAGAAGTTTATTTGTTTAATATTATCGCTCTGTGATTATAGTTAATTATAATTATATTTATTTAGATTATTCGTCCTTTCTATCTTATTCGGAGTTATTCCTTTATTATTGCTAAAACGGTGCTTTGCGCGACATAATCAAGAAAGCAATCACGCAGGATTAATTAATAGCAGATAATTGGGTTATTGAAGACTGGGCTATATCTGATGAAACTGTGGACAAAAAAATTCAATATCGCCTACTTCGCTTGTCACATATGCAAATTTAACAGAAGTGAATATCTCATAAGATTAATTATTACATGTAAATAGATTTTTCGCAAGGAATCAGTCATAATTATAAATTATATATTAGGTGCGCAACTAAGTTCTCGCTGTTTTTCAAGAGATGGCTCCAGTAGTAAGTGCTGGTCGATTGTGACATAACCGAAACGTCATGAACTAAGCTTAAACATATGGTAAACAAACCGCTTTGATACATTAGTGATTTTATTTTTGCATGATATACTTTTGGTTGTGCGAAAATGTCTGATTTTGTGACAAATAATCGTCATTTGCGGGAAGTGTTGCTTTTCTTCTTTCATTCGAAGAAAACGGCGGTTGAAGCGCATCGAGAACTCTAAAAAGTTTACGGAGATGCTGCTCTAAGTGAAACATCGTGCCGTGATTGGTTCCATCGCTCCAAAGACGGTGATTTCGATGTTGACGACCGTTCGCGTCAAGGAAGACCAAAAACCTTCGAAGACCCTGAATTGGAGGCATTGCTTGATGAGGATTCGTGCCAAACGCAAAAAGGGCTTGCTTCAGCATTAGGAGTTACCCGCCAAGCCATTTCCCAGCGATTGCATGCGTTGGAAATGATTCAAAAACAAGAAACTTAGGTTTCTTATGATTTGAAGCCAAGAGACGTTGAGGGTCGTTTTTTCGCCTGTGAACAACTGCTCCAGCGGCAAAAAAGGAAGGATTTTCTTCATCGCATCGTTACGGGTGATGAAAAATGGATTCATTACAGCAACCCAAAGAGAAGCAAATCATGGAGACTGGCTGGTCATGCTTCTACGTCGTCGGTTCGGCCGAATATTCACACTGCGAAGGTTTTGCTGTGTATTTGGTGGGACCAGGGTGGTGTTATTTATTATGAGCTGTTGAAACCGAACGAAACCATCACTGGGGAACGGTATCGAACTCAATTGGTGCGATTGAGCCGAGCACTGCGCGAAAAGCGGCCACAATACGAGCAGAGGCACGAAAAAGTGATTCTACAGGATGACAATGCTCGGCCTCACGTTGCCAAACCCGTTAAAACCTACTTAGAAACGCTGAAATGGGAGGTCCTACCCCACCCGCCATATTCCCCAGATATAGCGCCGTCCGATTGTTACTTGGCTTGATTCGTGGATAGCCTCAAAAGACGAACACTTCTACCGTGACGATATTCGAGCTCTGCCAGAAATATGGGAAAAAGTTGTCGCTAGCGATGGGTAATATTTTGAATGATTCAGTTGTAAACATTTTTTCACAATATAGTTGCATTTTCATCAAAGAAACAGCGAGAACTTACTTGCGCACCTAATAGATTTGTCCCATCTTTTCCTTTATCTCCCATACCTGTGTGTATAAGATGGAGATGTGGATAAGTTTCCTCAAAATTGGATTTCTACTAAGAATGCAATTTTCCATTTAGGTAATAGTACTCACAAACATTACTGAATGTAGCTTTAGAGAAGCAGTCACTCCTTAAATAGTTGCAAGATATAGGAGTTCAGTAAAATGCCACGTATTCCAAGTTTTTTGTAAAGAGATATTGAATTAAATAAAGAGCTTAATGCAATAATTAATATGTTATTAAATATATATATATATATATATATATATATATATGTGTGTGTGTGTGTGTGTGTGTGTGTGTGTGTGCGTGTGTGTACGCATTTATTACGTATTTCACTTTAATAGTTTGAAATAATTTCTTAGCCCCTTTGGCAATGGTCTTAATAATATAGAGCAAATGCTTTTTCTTTTTAAGACGTATTAGCTTGTAAAACAATTATTTATTTCAAATTGTACTGTGACATAAGCTTTAAAGATTCTAAATGTGCGCGATGAGAGAACTGTTATGTGCGATGAGTTCATGGATAAGTGCACACAATAGTAACCTATTGTAAAGCATAGGGCATATAGTATTAATATCTCTACGAACACTTTTGTAACTGATTATATACCACTATTAGAAAATACAGTTATACTTCTATACAAATACTTGTATCTACTTCAATTGCTTAGAAAGTGGACGACGTTTTTATCATTAATATTTCCGCTCTGCGGTCGCTTATGTTTTTTCTGTTAAATTAATATATAAGTACTTACAAAACAATAAAAAAACATTTTTTTACATCGAAATAGATAATGTAGTAATTATTATCATTGAACGTTCTAATAATTGTTCGAAGGGTACTCAGTTAATATAAATACAAAATTGTAGTTTATGAATTTTGTCAATGAATATAACAGATGTTTACTGTTACGTTATGTTTTTAAAGTGAAAGTAAATTATACAAATACTTGATATATTTAAATGTACTTTATTAGATCCCTTTAACAATGCGGTTTCCGTATTTAAGTAAATTCTTTGAGAGTGGTAAAACATACCTAGACAATATTGTTAGGGGAATCGACTGAAATATAATATAATAAAATAAATCAAGAATTTTTTAAAAATTAAGTTAAACGAATATAAAGAGGGAATTATTTTTATACATCGTATATTTATATTATAAATATTATGTTATAACTAAAAGCAAGATTATATAAGAATCAATGTTATGTTTATTTCCATGAATTGATTTCCTTTGCCTTAAAACTTGATAACATTGATCGAGTAGAACTCCACCCAGAAGAAGAGAAGAAACAAGTCGGGGTCATCTGAAGCCCTCATTTGGAGTGCTGATTACAGGTTTGCAATATCACTTATATTATTGTATTATATTATTATTGGAAATAAGAAACCTTAAAAGACGAGGGTTATATGAAAATTATTCTTATCTTGCTTTATTTTCACCTGTTGGTGGGTCTGTTTTAAAGAGAAAATACTTTAGCGGATCTAAGACACTGTCTTTGAGCACTTTAGAATTTATTGAATATTATCTGAATATATATTCATTAACCCTAATTGATTTTTGTGTTGCTTAAAAAACTAATTCAGTGTTCTACACCTTGTCGAACGTTTGACCTATATCCAAAAATGCTTATGTTGAAGACATTTTTGCTGAAACTCTTAATATATTTTGGGAATGCTATTAGCTTTCTGAATGATAAAGTAGTTTTCTTTAAAGCCAAATTGATAGTGGTATCTATTTTTTTAGGATTTTAATCTGAATTTATTTTAAGGTTTGAGAATACTTTGTTCTAATCTTTACTAGGTCATGAAGTTAGTATTAATTCAGCAGCTTTGAGTTGTTTTGGCCAGTGATTCAGTCTTATCATAACGTTAAATATAAGAATTATACTTTTCCTTAACATTTAAAGGATTTAGTAAACTAGACTTTTCTTCATTGTTCTAATTTGTTATCGATGTGCTGTTGTTTTATTTTGCAAAGAAGGTGCTTTAAGTTTGCAGATGTTTTATAAACTTGCATATCTAATTATCATATCTATTGAAGTCGTTAATGTAATTGTATAATGATTTTTAATTTTACATTGAAAATAATTATTCTATTGATTTACTAAATTATGTCTGTAGTATCTTAAATTATGATACTACTTTATTTTAAATTTAATTCTTTCTGGCATGAATTTTTTAATCTCTATTGGAAAATGTTAATTCTGATGCTTACAAGAAGCGTTACATGTTCAATTACTTATTTAAGGACATCAGTTGGTGACATTAATGCCATGTAAATTTCTTTACCATCTTTAAACTTATTTGCTATTATACTTCATAAATTTTTTCCTATATTCTACCGAATTTTATTGTGTAGAATTTGATTTTTTATGGATAATATAATTGCATTAATTACTGACATTTTTTATTTTCATAAACAATTATATATACGCAAGTACAAGATTTATGATTTTTATGTTTCTTCTTACTTTTCCTGTTAATTAATTATTGCAATTTAAATCTGTAAATAATTAAAATTTCGTTTCATCAACACTACATCAAAGTAGTCTAGGGCTGCTTCGAGACCTTTACATGGTAAATTTTGCTATACTTATTATTAAGTTTATTTTCTTTCATTTGGTATGATATTTCGTATTAATTAGATACTACTTTTATTTTTATGTTGCTGTATATTCCTTTTCACCTTTGTGGCCAACACAGTAGACTGAACTAGAGTAAAACATAAAGCGTAAAACGTAAATCTGTTTCCTCTTTTTATGATATATTTTGTTTATTCATAATGAATACAAATTGTTCATGCAGCAATATGTAGCATTGTGGAAATACATAAATCCGTTTTTAGAACAGTATATAAGGTGTTCAAAATAATTGCTTGTGGGTTTTTAGTATCAATACTTGCCGAATACACTCCAATACTGGAATTTCTTAGACGTGTTATAATAGCTTTACATGATGAGATTAAGCGGTTTGAGTAACTTCATCTGTCGGATACTGAATGGATACTGAAAGAGTTTACTGAGCGCGGGAGGAAGAAAGCTAATACCATTATTTATGAATGAGCCTGTTGTGTAGAATACTGCATCGGTAAATGATGTCTTCAATGCCATGGGGCTTACAATTCCTCTATTAAAACTTATAAAGATTAAAAAATTTGTAGCTAATACTATCGATCGATGCGGATCAATAAAAGTGTAATTGACTTCAGAAAATAGCATCTCAAGAAATCTAACAGGCTATAGACAATTGGAAAAGTTTTTCTATATCAAATGACCGTACAGTAATCCGGCGTGAAGTGTTTAAATATAGAAATAGTTTTAGAATCAATTAGCCATTGGTGAGTATAATTTACGTATTAGAGTACTAAATATCAAAACATTATTTTCCCTTGTTAAACTAATAAATAGGTACTGCCATTAGTAATTTATATTTCACTAGAACTTCTTCTTTCTAGTCGGCATTTACGTGCCTGATCTTTTAATTGTTCTTTGAACTACTACTTATTTCAAATTCCGCATATCGGCTTGGCGATAACGATGTATTACGAATTTGATAGATTCTATGCAGGTTTGTCAATATAATTTTTGTGCATCACAGTGAGTTTCCTTTTGCTTTAGAAATATAGATACATGCCACTAATAGCTGTTAGTTTTGATTTGGAGTCAGTAATAACCTTACGGCAATTTAAAGTCGGAGTTAACTCGCGATATAATTTTCGCAAAGAAAATTTATTGACTTCTTTGTATGGGAAGCTCGTTGAAGCTAACTGCTTTTTTAACCGTTTCTATAATGTTGATGAAGCTGTAAACGCGTTTCACGCAACTCTATACAGGATTTTGATAAATCTGTTCCTAAAACAAGTAAACGAAATAAAGTATAATATGAAGTGGAAGTTTAATGACAAAAGACATAACATTATCATAATGAATTTATTAAATTTCGAATTGTTCAATATCAAATTTTATCCGATTATAATATGTATTACAGATAGAAAATAGCATTAAAATCTCAGGAAGTTGTAGGAATATATTCGCTAACAGGAAGGTAAACCACGTATTCTAATAAACATGCTTGCCGGAAACAGATACAATTCGCGGAAGCTTGTGCTAATGAATTTATTAAGACTTCTGTCTCTGAATTTTCTAGCTTCAATTCGAATGTACCTTCATCTTATGTTAACAAAATTTCCGATATCTTAATCAAAATAATGATGAATTATAAATACTATTAGTTGATACAGAAGCATTTTTGATTTAATAATCATGACCTGTAAGTAGTTTATTTCGTACTTAGATCGTTCGATATGGTGCTTTTTATTAGAAGCATCAGTATTTTCTAGATGGTTGTTTAAATAATATACAAATAATTTGATGTACAGAAATATGATCTATTTGTGAAATATGTTTCAGCTATTAGAATTATATTTATTAACTTATAATGAATGAATATTTAAAATTTATTTTTGTAATGCAATTTGAAGTATAAACTATTATGATCTAATTAGGAAACTTACATATTTAATAATAATAATTTGATACGCTTATTATTATTATAGTGCTTCTATAGAAAATAAAAATTCACTTTTCCAATTAATTAATTTTTACGACACATTGTATTTATTATTATTAATATTAATCCGTCATATACCTATATTTCTTATTCCTTTATTAGTCGCTTATGTGTTTTGTTTGCGTTTGTCCGTATTTTGCATTGCGTTCTCAATTTATTAATTATGTATTTTTTGTCATTGCCAAATCCAGTTATTCAAACGTACGTGTATCATATGATATACACGCAACTATATAAATTTTCTTATTACTTTTCAACATAGTGCCATTCAGTTCTCTACAGAAGTTAAGTGAAAGGATTCCACTCCTAGATATTATGGTGAGCCATCATACTACTGGTCATTAACCTGTTCTGTTTATCACAAACTTTCACATACCGATTATTATCTAAAAACCTCTTCTCATCACCATTCAGCACGGAAATGATGTTATGAAAACCTTAATCAATACCAACTATTTTAAAAATAATATTTTACCATAAATTATCATCTCAACCAAATGTCGTCCGGTTTTGCTTCTTAGTACACACCTCTTCTGAAAAGTATCATAAAAACCATTTTCAAACCCCATTCCACTATTAAACCTCCCCACTGTGAAAGATAGTTTAAATTTCTTGAGAGTTATATCACCTACTTCCACCTATTTATTTCTTTTCAGAGTATTTTCCTTAGCTTGCTTTCTTTAACTAGACCTAGCAGTTTCGAGAGCATTTTTTCTATATGGATTTCTGTTTCAGGATATATCTTCCATTCGCGGAAACCACATTATTGCGAAGCTCTTACATTTTCAGAGTAATTTAATTCTGCCCAAATTCTATTCGAGAACCCCTATTATCGTAACCGCAAAATCTGAAAACTTGTAGAAATTTCAAGAGGTCTAGCAATTTTAAGCTGAACATCCTGGTGCAAAAAAATCTGTGGTTATGGAAAGGAACATCGAACCTGTGCGTGAATTTATCAAAAATGAGTCAAAATTCCCATTGAGATACATGGGAATTAAATTAAATATTTCCAAAGATTCAATTCATTGCATTTTGACACAGCATTTTGGACTGAGAAAGATTTGTGCAAGTTTTATACCACACAAGCTAGCTGAATTCATCATTATACAGACTTGATTAAAGACCCAAAAAAGGCTGAAAACTTCAGGTATTCTATTGTAACTGGCGATGAGACATGGTGTTTACAGTATGATCCAGAGACCAAGCGTTAAAGCTGTGAATGGAAGCATCCAAGCGAAAAAAGACCGAAAAAAACCGTTTGGAGAAGTCAAAAGTGAAGACAATGTTGATTTGTTTTTATGATTCGAAAGTCATACCAACTAGTCAAAAAATCAACGCTGTATATTGTCTTGGCAAATGGCATTTTAACCATTAACCATTCAACGTATTCACCGGATTTGGCCCCTGTGATTACTAAAACTACTCCAAAACCTCCTACTACATCTCCTACTTCCAAACTACATTTGCCGATGAAAGGACAGCGTTATGCCGATATCGAAGCCATTGAAAAGGCGCCTTGAAGCGATCTTGAAGGAGGTCTCTGAAGATGAACTTAAAAATTCATTCGAAATGTTACCTGACCGAGCAAAACGTTATATTGAAGCAAAAGGCGACTACTAATAAAATAATATAAAATAACGTAGTTCCATTCACTTACTAATAAAATAAATGAATTTACAAAAATAGTAAGCTTTTGTTTTTATACTAACGATATTGCAAATTAATAATGTCTGCATTAAATGTCAACAAATGCAAATCTTCGAAATAATTATTTACAGCAGCGATTACCTCAGAATTGGAGTTAAATATCTTTCAGGAGCATAATGGTGAAACTAGGTTTCTGCTCGTTGAATGGTTTTCATTTTCCATTTCTTCAGTTATAATTCTCTCATTTGAGACACGTGATCTCTGATATCTAGCGCACTTTTACTCGACGGCCATCCAATGCGATAGGATGGATTTGGATGTCCACTGCAGAATTTATCCTCTGTGTGAGCGCAGAGGATAAATTCTGCAGTGGACATCCACGTCTAAATTCGGAAATCCAGTTTTGAAAGAGGGATATATAGTATCGAATACAATTCTGTGTGATTGGTGTTAAGCCTTTCAAATGAAAATACTTGCGCGCAACTCAGCTCTATTCTTGAGACGTTCACTTTGACGCACTGACAGATACAGACCAATAAACGGATTACTCTATACTGTTACATGTAGAACGCTGCGCCGAATTTGCGTCACCTCTGCGTTAGATTACCTAATTATTAAACCATCCTCCCAATAGCTTGAGCAGATATTTTGTACGTTTAACTAAAATTATGGTATCGTATATCATAATTTAGGTAAATAGCGAAGCAATTATCATATTATGATAAAGTAGTGAAATTGAAATTGTGTTTTTGTGAAGATGTTTCTTTTATCGTTTTGATAAAACAATAATTTAATAGAACCAAAAATACATTTTTATTACAAATGCAAGGAAAAGTTTATTTTGTATACACATGTATTTGAATTTAAAATAAGGAAACATGATTTTTGAAGTAAATAAAATTATGTTGACATATTTATTGTAAACGTATTTTTGTTACTCAATAGTATTCAAATCCACTCCTTTATTATGATAATTCTATTAGAAAATTTTCACTTTTCGTGTAAATTGAATGAAATATCTTCAGAAATAACTTTCGTAAAGAATGCGGGCTTTGTATCCTCTTTGATGCATTACATCTTCGGTCTCCGATGAAAAGATATATTTTAAGTGGCTTTCTGCGGGCTCCCATTAATGAATCAGGGCATAAAAGCTACTGCATAATTTATACATCGAGTCGAACAAACAGGATTTATATGGGTTTGGCTCGGCTTTTGGCAAATCTGTAGATAAATACGGTATTACCCGGAGTTTAATTATAATCTGGCGTTTCCAGACGTGAAACAGAATAGGTAATTTATTTTGCAATTGTTCTCAGAAATACGATACATTTGGGATGTAATACGATACACACACATTTAATGCAGTACGGTCAAACAGTCGTATCTCACGAGGTTGACTTAGTATAATGAACATGAGATTATTTGGAAACCAATTAAAAAGTGGTTCCGATGTGTATATAATCTATAACTAGAAATTTCTCAAAACAATAGCCGTATAAGTCATTAATTTACCAAAGAGTATAAAAGCAAATAATTACCTGTATAGCAGAAATAAAGGAAGTTATTTGAAAAATGAATATTAGGTCACCAGTTTTCATAAAGTACTTTTCTTTTGGATAATCTTATATAGGTTTTATAAAAAGATTTATTTGTTTGCATTTTATAGTCTATTTAAATTTACTTATTTACAAAAAAATGGTTCCTTAATATGCAGATTATGTATATTATCTAAACACTGAGATCTCCAATTTACTGCTCATTTAATGTCTGCTTTTTATTCATTACTCTATAATGTGCTTCTTCATATACTGCTTAACCTGTATTCATCCTCTCTACTGGAGTTACTAGGGTTCTTCATTACGTCTAATAACTCCCTTGCTATTCGTTAGTAGTAGTGATTATTTCCGGCAAACACCTTGACGCAATCTTGATGATGGAACGTGGGTGATTTTGTAAGGAAGTTTGTTAATAGATTTGCAATTAAATACCTTAAATTACACATGCTGTTAAAAAAATGTCATAAATTAAGATTGAATATCTTTTCCACAATATTTTTTTAGATCAGATATATGTATCTTTATGTGAAAAATATTTATTAAATTAAAGATTCAATTTGCTTTTGTTCAACTTCACAGTTTGAGTAAATAGTTCAGTTACTTCTTCCAGACATAATGCATAGTATAGTAGTAGTAAATGCATAAATAAACAGTGTCTTCTTAAATAATTAATACATTTATGCAAAATAATATCACTATATGACTATATTATGTACAGTACATATACACAGGCGATCATTTTCTCGGTGTATTTGAAGTGGGTAGATTTTAAAACCAGTGACCGAATTGGGTACGAAATATTTTTATCTACCTGCCAACTTTATTCGAATTGTTTGAAAATAAAGAAATTATTATTTTAAAGTTTATTAGATTCCAAAATATGTATATAAAACAATTTAATTTAACAGAACAATACTACCAAACCTATAGCTACAACACTTTAAATTACATATTTGATCTGCACGAGAATGTAACAATATTATCTTTCCTATCATTGAAATTCAAAAACGATTCATTTTCGATAGTTTATATTGTACTTTTCTGGAGAAATTCGTGTACGTCCTCAATCGATTTAGGCAATCTTGAAACAGGTTTTAGTCTCGCATGTTTTATATTTTTACTTATATACCTCATGTCTTTGGCAGTCAAGGAATTCATGACTTCTCTTTGTTCATTTATACATATAAATAAATGAACCAAATGAACCAATTATGATGGGCGTTTAGAGATGTCCTGCTCGGCCTTTCTCTTTACGGCGTTGTTTATCCTTTGGCGATTTAAAACATTTTCATCCAATTCAGGATTGTGCACAACACCTATTTTTTAAAAAACGGAGTTCAAAGTATATAATTGCACAGAACACTTTTCATTTGTACAACACCAAACAGTTTCACCAGATTTTTTTTATTCCCGATTTTTACAAAATTTAAAAGTTTTATAAATTATTAATGGTTTTCCACGCTCGTTCAACATGCTTTTAAAATTCATGTTGTTTATTAGACTAAGTTTTTAAAACTGAAGTCCCCTCGAAAACAACTTGTCTTAAACCCCTTTGCAGAGAATTACCGACTCCAAGAAAAAGAGTAATACAATTAACATTTTAAACCTTTCTAAGAAATAAGTACTCACAATTAAGAAGAGGTATTGTTAACAATTTACATTTTCTGAGTAATAAAATTAACATTTTAAACGTTTCTAAGCAATAAGTACTCACAATTAAGAAGACGTATTATTAACAATTTACATTTTCTCCCCAGTTCGATCAGGACCTAAATGGTTTACTATTCCTTTTCATCTCTAGAAATTTTATACCTTGTTCGGATAGCTCCCATTCTCTATCTCCGTATATGTGTAACTTTCTTAGGATTGAAGTGTCGGTTAAATTAACAAAGTTGCTTATAAATTTGAGGAGTATTTGATAGTATTTTCAAATTTGTCACTTGTCAACTACTTGAGATATTCAAAAAAAAATTAAAATTGTCGAAATTTTTATAACCTATTTTCGTGACAACTGAAGATAGAACAGAACTGGAAATAAAATCTGGTAAATATTTGTACTAGAAATTAATAATGTCAATTAAAAATTCTTCGCCAACTTGATTTTGAAGATATAACACAAACTTATTTTTATAAATAGCAATCACAGTTGTGATTATGATTTCCATAAAATACCTATTTTTTCTGATTCCATAGATATACGATTTGGTATACTTATCTTATTTAAATTTTTTATTAGAGTGGAAATAGTTCAAGCAAAACCGGTCAAGGAAGCGTTGAAAGCACCTGGATGGGACATACTAACGCAGTCGTTGTACTCTCCAGACCTTGCCCCGTCCGACTATCACCTTTTTGCATCGTCCCATTGATGCAAAAAGGTGATAGTCGGACGGGGCAAGCGCTTGCAGAGCAGCACTTCGCCAATTTAGAAGAAGTTAGAAAATATCTCGTCGATTGTTTCTGCTCAAAGGACAAACAGTTTTTTTGGGATGGCATCTTTAAATTGTCTGAAAAATGGACAAGATATGTGGAAATAAATGGTCAATTCTTTGAATAAATAAATTTTTCCATTTTCATGAAAATTATGTAGTTTTTTTACGAAAAAACCGGTAACGACTTTCCGGTACACCTGGTATATACAGTTCGTCACAGAAAAAACCAAACTTTTTAAAATAAAAGCAAAAGCTTACTATTTTGGTAAAATTCATTTATTTTATTCAAAGTATTTGCCTTCGGCGTTTTGCGCGATCGATTAACATGTCCAAGAAATTTTTAGGGTCATTTTGAAAGATATTCTTCAAGATCGCTGTTGACGCCATATTAATGGGTTCGACGTCAGCATAATGCTGTCCTTTCTTCAGCAAATGTAGTTTGGTTAATAGATAGAAATTATATGAGATCAAATCCGATGAATACACTGATTAGTTGATGGTTAAAATGGCATTTGTAGTTGGAAAATCAGTAGTAAGCGTCGAGCGATGAGATGGTGTATTATCATATAACAAACGCCAATTGTCGTCTTTACGATATTGAGGGCGCACATGACGAATACATCCCAAAGGACGCTCCATAACACTAAGATAATATACAGCATTGACTGTTGGTACAAACTCTTTGTGCACTATGCCTTTCGAATCATAAAATCATATCAATGTTGTCTTCACTTTTTATTTCTCCAAACGGATTTTTTTCGGTATTTCTTTCCTTGGATGCTTCCATTCAGAGCTTCGACGCTTGGTCTCTGGATCATATTGATCATATCCATTTCTGATCGATTCACGCACAAGTTCGATATTACTTTCCGTAACCACAGACTTTTTTGCACCAGGATGTTCGTTGTTATTTATGTCCGTACCACCGTCTTTAAATCGTTTATACCACTCATTCATACTCATATGTGACAAGCACACATGACCATACACTTGTTTCATCATATTAAACGTTTCACTAAATGATTTATTGTATCTTTCATCAAAGTTATCACAAGAGTACAAGGTCGTAAAACAAAGCATTTTAATAATTTTAATTTAAATCAAGTAGTCACATGTATTTGTGTAACTTAATCTTTTAAAGGTTTAACTGAAACCTCAAAATCTCTGACAGTTCTTTTGTAATTTAATAATTGTGTTTTAATAAAGAAAATTTATTCCTCAAGTTATTCTATTAATTATATAATTTTGAGGAGCGTTTATTTAATTAATCATATAAATACAAATAACCTTTTATTAATATTGAAACATTTGTCCAACATACATGATTTGTTATAATTCGAAAATCCTGTAGTAATTTTATCCATAGTATTTGAATATATCTTCATTAACTCTAATTAGATTTTTCAAGTCTTCAGATTAATTTCAAACAGCTAATATGTATATGGAAAGTGAGCCTACTCCGCTGGTTCCTTTTTGTATTTGTTCAATGGATTTTTTTCAGCTTCTAGTGATTAACGTCTACAATTCCTGCTGATTTCTTTTCTTAATCGTTCATCCTTTTTCTCCTCGTAGAACTGTCATGATAAGATCCTATCTGTTGATATTAGACAAAGCACAGTCTTATTTCTGTACAAGTTATGCAAAAATTTTCTCGTTAGCGCGTCTCACTACTACGTTTATAAAAGATCTGCATTCTTTCTCTTCTATTTTTATAATGAAATTACTATTAGAGTGTTGGCAATTTTCACGTAGCACACGTAATAATCTCGTTCTTCGGTAACATAGATGCCCCAATCGTGAACTTTACACATTTAAATAGCACCTCGATGAAAACAAGTATTACATACGGTCGCTGCAGAACCCGAAAGATATTTCTGACCCATTTCCTACTAAACATTTCTAAATTTATATATTTTCCTTGCCTTACATACATATGTCCGTATTTCTACACAGTCTGTAAAAATTTCCTTTACTTACCAATAAATAATGAATATAAGCTTTCCTGTAGATGGCATTGACGATGCATTTTTCAAAGACAAATGGTCACTTTATTTTTCCTACTTGGATGATTTCATCGTCAGAATGTATAATTTTGCATTTACGTCTTCACATTTATGGATCACTGCCAGAATTTCAGGTTACGATTGAATCTTTATATCATTTGGAACGAGTGTAAAATATTATACCTGAATGTTCTCGATTAATTTTGCTGCAGTAATATTCTTTATTTTAAAGTTGTACGTCATCGCAATAAATATCATGTTTACTTAATCCTTTACTGAATTTCCATTTACTAAGAGATTTCTTATTTGTCGTTAATGTAATACGTTTCATAAAGGCAAAAGTGCGACTAAGGGGACACAGCAAATGCTTGGCGAGGACAGGCGAGTGACCTACCAACAGATAGAGGGTACTTCAGGCCTAAATGCACCAGCAATTCGTTCGATTGTATATGATCATTTGCACGTGAAGAGACTTTGTTCTCTCTGGGTGCCGCATCGACTGACTGAAGAGCAGATGACACGACTTGTGACTTGATGCCGGGAGATGCTAAAAAATTTAATAAGGGACAATCTCTGTATGTGAACAACATTGTGACAGATGGCGAGACTTGGCTGTACTATTACGATGTGCCGATCAAACCTCAAAACAGAGTTTGGGTCTTTGATGATGAGGACACACCCGTAGTTGTCAGACAATCCCGATCTGTATAGAAGAAAACGAGAGCTGTATTTTTCAAATCGCGTGGAATTGTGGAACGCGTCGTTTTGGACACACACACAAGACAGTCACAGTTAAGTGGTATACTGAACAGTGCCTGCCTAAAGTCATTGGATCTATGAAGAACCTGCGGCCAAAGTCAAAAATGGACACCTGGTTCCTCCATCACGATAATGCTCCAGCTTACCGCGCCGAAGCCTGCACCGAATATTTGACCAAGACAGGATTGAAACTTCTCGAGCACCCTCTCTACAGTCTAAATCTTGCTCCCTGCGACTTTGCACTGTTCCTGCATGTGAAAATGAAGCTAAATGGGAGGCGGTTTTCCAGTGATGAGGACCTTCTGCGGGCTTGGGACAACGAGTGTGGTTTACTCCCCAGTGAAACTTGGCAGAACTGGTTTAAAGATTGGTTTCGGAGGATGGAGATATGTATTGAGTGTAAAGTAAATTACCTTGAAAAAGTTAAATAAACAAAGCTGTATTGCAAAACTTTCCTAGTACCCTTTGTACATGTAAATGTAGTGGAGTCCCACATGATACTACATTAACTGCTAATTATTATAAAGGAAACGACGTAAGCTGCTTGGGAAATATAAGCTTCACCACTGTGTTGTGATTTGAACAGAAAAATATCAAGTACGTGCTCCAATATGTCTATAACTTTGAGTTAAAAAAAACGTTAAAAGACAGCGATTTCATACAGAAATGAGTGCTGTTAAAGTTCTAGAGGTGTTTTTGAAAATCTCAAAAAATAGCTTCCACCATATATGTATTAGAATAATAGCGGAATATGGTTATTACATAACAATGAAATCATATAGAATGTGATAAGAGTATCTATTAAGAATAATAAATAAAATTTTAGTAGCACTGGTCCTAGTTTTTATTAGGGATATGGACAATTTCAACTGTTAGTTTATGGTATAAAATAAATATCTATTTATTGACTAAACAAAGCAAGGGAAAATCTAAGAATTAAAAAAGTAACAATTCTGCGACCATGATGTAAAATATATTGTAAGATATAATAATAGAAAAGCCAGTGTTTTTATATCACAAGGCATACATGCTACAGCAAAGAAATTTTATTCGTTGTTCGTTGAAGTGTTATACCTATTCTGAGATTGTACGTTGTCTTTGTAATTAAAGAGGGAGGTAATCTTGTAAATGAAATAATTCTTCCTAGATTTATTAATACAGAAATTTGTGGTTTTAAATATAATCTGAGGCCAGTAATCCTTCACTGACATAATAAGAACTTCGTACTTTTACCGGTACAGACACAGATGAAAAATGTTTTACTGTTCATCTTTTCTTAACATTACGCTTTTTATTTTCATGTGCCATATAATTATAGAAATTATGATGTGTAGAAGGTACGAAGTCTAAAAGTGTTTGTAAGTTTTTACTCTATTCCTAATGGTTTGATCAATAAGGTTGATATATAACCCCTTTCCACAATTAACTATTTGTAAATTCTGTATACGCATTTCGACAACCAAGTTGTCATCATCAGCAGATAATTTCAAAGTGTCGCACCTGGTAAAACACGGCGAAAAAATTGTACGAAAAAACAAACTCCGTACGCGATCCGCACCGTTGAAAACCAAGATGTGCACTGTGTGCGCGTACGAAGTTTGTTTTTTCGTACAATTTTTTCGCCGTGTTTTACCAGGTGCAACACTTTGAAATTATCTGCTGATGATGACAACTTGGTTGTCGAAATGCGTATACAGAATTTACAAATAGTTAATTGTGGAAAGGGGTTATATATCAACCTTATTGATCAAGTCAATCAACCACAGGCTCCATCAAATTCAACTATTCCTAATGGGATTATTTTTAAGGCAGTCGAAAAAATCGTATTCAAATTAAGGATTGGTCTGTCACCTGAGACTAACGGAGATACACACTTAGAAAAAGGGAAATCGTTTTGCAAAGTGATTTGAATTCAAAAGAGAACGTTTCAGCGTAAGTGAACTATTTTATGAAATTTTACAATAAAATTTCAGTATCCTTCGGATCTCCGATTAAACTATTTAGTTGTAAAAAGCAACGAAAATCTTATCCATATCATAGAACAACTAAATTCTTTGATGTATTTTGTATTAATACGCTTCAATGTTATAGCAAAAATATTCGCTTTCTAGGCTATTCTGTTAATACAAACGCTCTCTCGAATTTCACATACATGTATCCTGTTCTAAAGATTTGAATTAGATACCATGAATTTGGGTAGCTTTAAAAAAAAGCATTAATGACTATATTATTGTCAACCACAAGAAGCACTATATACAACAACTTTTGTTATATTTTGAAGCAAAGATTTAATAAATTTAAACAGACAAGATCCAATTTCTTATGACAATTTGATGATAATAAATATGTGTTTTTCCAGTAATTAAGTCGTAAATACAAAAATAATACGTCCATAGTTGAATTAAGTAAAATATTATTCGTTGTCCAGACCAAATTTACAATGCTTGCTGTTAATCGTTGCAAATAACGACACTACGAGGGAGCGTTTTTATATTCGCGGAATGGGGGACAAGGGGTGGAAATAAAAAAACCAAATTATTTTTCTTTTTCAATATACAGGGTGTCTATAAAAGAACTCCGGGGTTTAAAAAATTAATATTTTTTAAACTATAAAAGATAGCAAAATTTGATCAATTCCTTTGAAACAAGCAGCTCAAAGAGTTTTACTCATACCAATTGGGAATGTTTCTCTCAACAGTTGGCAGCGCTGCGGAGCGTTGACCTTGAAATGACGTAGCGGCTGCGGCAGGCAGTCAGTGTCGTCTGGACTGCCGCGCTATGGCGACGCCTCAACAAAAGGCTCAATGTGTTATTTGGCTCATAGAAACTAATTCTGTTGTTACTGTACAAAGAAACTTTCGACGTAGCTATGGTGTTGACCCGCCTACAGACAAAACAATTCGTCAGTGGTTATGTGCGTTCAAGGAAACAGGAAGTGTTTTGAAGCAAAAGTCGCCGGGTAGGCCGCGTGTGTCTCAAGAGAATGTGGACAGAATCCGAGCTTCATGCACTCGAAGCCCTAAGAAATCGTTAACAAGACGCAGTCTGGACTTGGGGTTACCAAGATCAACAGTCCATAAGGTAATTCGTAAAAGACTTCGTTTAACTGCCTACAAGATACAACTTTTACACCATATCAAACCGGCAGACAAGGTTAAGAGATTCGAATTTTCTGTTTCCATGCTGGATAAAATTGATGAAGATAATGATTTTTTAAAAAGTGTGGTTTTTAGTGATGAAGCTACTTTTCATGTGAACGAAACTGTAAACAGGCATAATTGCAGAATTTGGGGTTCAGAGCCACCCATGAGTTTATTGAGTACGAACGTGACACGCCCAAAGTGAATGTTTGGTGTGCTCTTATGCGTGACAGAGTCATAGGTCCCTTCATTTTTGTCGAAAGGAATATCAATGGTGATGTCTATTGTGACATGTTAGAGGAGTATGTTTATCCTCAGTTGGATGACATTGAGGCGGAGAAAGGTTTAGTTTACTTCCAACAAGATGGGGCGCCGCCACACTTCAGTTTGCGTGTGCGTGAGTCACTGGACGCTCGTTTCGGCAACAGGTGGATTGGAAGGGAAGGACCTATTCTATGGCCACCAAGGAGCCCTGATATGACTCCGTTGGACTTTTTCTTCTGGGGGCATATCAAGAATCTTGTGTATGCGGAGAAAATTCGAAATGTTCGCCATCTCAGGGAACGAATAGAGAATTGCGTGGCGTCCGTTCCCCCAGACATGCTCGCCAGGACATGGGAAGAGGTAGAATACCGTTTCGACGTGTGCCGTGCCACTCACGGAGCTCACATTGAACTTCACTAAGTTGTTAAAAAATCTTGAAAATGTAAGCTTTCTAATCATGTATAAAACATGTATGTACGTTTTTTACTTTATTAAAATATTTTGTCTTAAAACCCCGGAGTTCTTTTATAGACACCCTGTATTCACCTGCAAGACGGATACATTTTTCACATCTTTCAATTAATTTATTTATACCCTCATAAAAAAATGATTTCTCTTTATCTGCAAAATACGCCGAAACTGCCTCCTTAACTTCATCATCGGCAGTAAATTTTTTACCCCGCAGCTCTTTTTTCATTTTCGGAAACAGGTAATAATCACTCGGGGCCAGGTCTGGGCTGTAGGGTGGGTGATTCACAATTTCGAAGCCCACCTTATGCAGGGCAGCTAACGCAACGCGGCTCTTGTGGACGGGCGCGTTGTCGTGCAAAAGCAGAACACCTTTTGTCAATTTTCCCCGTCTTTTCTCTTTAATGGCTTCTTTTAGTCGCTCTAATATTGAAGCGTAATATTCTCTGGTTATAGAAACACCTTTATCTTTATAATCAATCAACAATATTCCTTCCGAGTCCCAAAATACCGTTGCCATGAGTTTCCCAGCTGATTGTGACACTTTAAATTTCTTGGGAGGTGCTGTGCCCTTTTTATGCCACTGCATGGAGTCTTGTTTGGACTGAGGTTCATAATGATGAACCCAAGTTTCGTCTCCAGTAACAATTCCACTCAATACACCATCCTTGTCTTCATTACAGAGGTCCAAAAATGCACGCGAACACTCTACGCGCTGTTGCTTTTGCGGCGGCGTGAGCATTCTCGGCACCCATCTTGCGCCGACCTTAGACATGCCGAGATGATCGTGTAGGATTTTAAAAATTGTTGTATCGGATACTCCAACCATTTCTGCGAGTTGTTTCTTCTTTAGTCGAGCATCTTCGAGTACAATTTGTTCAACTTTTTGGATAAGTGCTGGCGTGGTTACCTCAATGCTCCTGCCCGGCCTCGGGTCGTCTTCAAGGAATTCCCTTCTTTATTTAAATAAACTATGCCACTTGTACACCATGGTTTTTCCTGGACAAGAGTCGCCGTAAACCAATGACATCTCATTCATTATGGTCGCGACTGATTTTCCTTGCCTGGCAAGGAACTTTATAATGGCACGATATTCGATTTTTTCCATATTTCACTTTTCACTCCTGATTATGTTACTTGGTTGACGATAGCTCAAAGACTAACTGTCTAATAACAATGAAACTTCGTATTTATACTAATCATGAGTCGCTGCACAGGCCACGCCCCCAATGCGCCTACTCACCCCTCTACAACCCGCTCATTCCGCGAATATCAAAACGCTCCCTCGTACCTTGAGAATTCTTATGGGTTTTGTTTGCCCTCCTCTTTTTAATCTATCATAATTCTACAAATCCTAATTGATTTGCTTTTTTACAAACGTACATATGTAAATTTCTTGTAAAAGACAAAAAAATACATTTTACATTAATACACGATTATCAATAACGCAATGTGTGTGCTAAAATCTTTGCGTACAGTAGCATATGTTTTCCTTTTCCTAAATATTGTAACCTGGCACATTGTAATAGCTTTTAAAGAACTTTTGCTTTCCATTCTCTGAAATATTCTGATTACATATGTGTCTACATGTAAGTACAGTTTGTATCTTTTTCTCCATATAAACTATTTTTCCATCTGAATATTCCTTTACTACAATAGTCAGAAGTTTTTTCTTATTTACTTGCCATTCAGATACATGTCATCTCCTCTTTCTTTCTTTGTATATAATATTTATAAAAATCTACTACTACTAAAATCTAGTATATTGCCAAAATGAATATCTCATATATCTTGGAAATCCAAATCAGATTGCGGTATATATTCCTCGTCAGAATCGGATTCATAAAGACCACCTAAAGATTTAAAAGAGAACATTGAAGTAATACATTTATTATAAAATAAACATAACCTATATTAGGTATAATATTATGTGTAACAAGTAGATACTATGTATGCAAGTGTAATCGAAATTATATAATTCTAAAAACCAAAACATACCAACACTAGTCAACTTAATATTTCTCGTCGCTTTATTTGCAGAAGGAATTTATGCATACAGTTTTAAAAATTAACGTAATGAACTGTCATAACTACGTCATTGTTAAAAAAAACAAAAGATGTAGGAGAAAATGGTATAAGTACGCATAACTTATATATATATATATATATACACATATATACAGTCTGTTGCAGAGAAAACTGAACTTTTTCAAAATAAAAACAAAAGCTTAGTATTTTGGTAAAATTCATTAATTCATTTGAGATGTCCTTCAAGATCGCTGTTGGCGCAATTTTAATAGCTTCGATGTCAGCACAACGCTGTCCTTTCAAATCTGGTGAATAAGGTGAATTGTTGATGGTTAAAATGCCGTTTGTAGTTAGAAAATCAGAAATAAGTATCGAGCGATGAGATGATGCATTATCATGTAAGAAACACCAATTACCACCTTTACGATATTGAGGGCGCGCACGACGAATACGCACCAAAAGACCCTTCATAACACTAAGATAATATACAACATTGATTGTTTGACTAGTTGGTACACTCTCTTTGTGCACTATGCTTTTTGAATCATAAAAACAAATCAACAGTCTTCACTTTCGACTTCTCCAAACGGCTTTTTTTCGATCTTTCTTCGCTTAGATACTTCCATTCAGAGTTTTGGCGATTGGTCTCTGGATCATATTGAAAACATCACGTCTCATCGCTAATTACAATAGAATACCTGAAGTTTTCGTCCTTTAATCAAGTCTGTACAATATTAAATTCAGTTAGCTTATGTGGTACAAAGCTTGCACAAATCTTTCTTTGTCCCAAATGCAGTATCAAAATGCGATGAACTGAATCTTTGTAAATATTTAATTCCATTCCCACGTATTGCAATGGGAATTTCGGCTCATTTCTGATAAATTTACATACAAATTCGATGTTACTTTCCGTAACCACAGATTTTTTGCATCAGGATCTTCGTCGTCATTTATGTGCCTACTTTAAATCGCTTAAACCACTCATACGCACTCGTACGCGATAAACACGCATCACCATATACCTGTTACATCAAATTAAACGTTTCAGTAAACGATTTACCGAGTTTAAAACAGAACATATTTGCTCTTGGTTCAAAATTCATTTTTTGACAAATACACACTGTTATTTTATGCGCAATTTCTCTGCTTCTAATAATACCAATGTCATGATATTTTGACGTAACATTGATGAAAGGCCCACCTTACCGATATATTTTTTTTTAATATATTATATATTTACACAAAAATAAAGGCCTCTAAGTTCTCAAATATTTACTTAAATGTATTTATGAATTAAGATTAAATTTATTGCAGAAGAATTTAGAAATGCTGCTTATACTCTTTCGAATCTAACCCCTTTATTTGCCAAAATTCTTTAAATTAGAATATCAAAAAATTTAATTACCTCTATTCAATTATATTTTAAAACATTCGTTTGTGGAAATGTGTTATTCAAAATTCATGTCAAAATATATAATATTATTTACGTCATTAGTAACTTTTAACCAGTAATCTTTAACAACACCTTGGCAAAAGCAATAGTATTATGATACTAAAATTGAAAAACAGATATTACTATATTATTTATTATATTTGTTATTCTAAATTAAATTTAATTTGTAACTCCGTTTTTCTATTTCTCTTCTTGAACTAACATTCTCAATCTCTCTTTCCTTTCCTTGGACATCAAGAAATTTTCTTTTCTTCTAGCTAGTCTTTCTAATTGTAGACATCGCAACATATCAACATCTTCCTTATTACAAACTCCAAAGAATTTTCGAAAAGGATTTTCTCTATGACAATCTTTTAATAGTGTAATTAATTCGTTACATTTTCTAGTATGTAAGTGTGGCGACAAATCTGTATGCATCATAAATGACACCTTTTTTGACAATACAATGACAATTGTAAAAGTTTCCATAATAAATTGAACGCGCATGTAATAGATGTCACTTGTTTATTGTATTAATACACAATAACTGGTCGGTTTGTTAAAAGGATATTATTTGAAGTAGTCATCATAAAAAAAATACGGTTTAAAATTTTTTGCCAACATGGCTAAATGATTTCCAATGATTATCCAAGCAAGTTTGATATGTTGCTCTTCGATCTGTAAGTTTTAACAAACTCATCCACATTTGCAAACATTTCTAGGTTTTCTTGTTTTATATATATCTGCTCCACAATTCTAATTTTCTACAAGAAACTTTAACTGTATCATTTGTATCCAAGATATGCGAGTTCACTTCTTAGGGTAGAATTAGGTTCAGTTGAGTACTTAATTTCTCGAATACGTCGACTAATTTCATGGCAAATAAATCATCTCAAATCTTCTCGGTTTGTAGTCTTCCAGACATTGTACAAGCACCACATATTCTAATACAATTTTGCCACTCTATGTTCGCCTCGTTTACAAAACCATTTAATATGTTAAATAATGCAAGTGATGTTGCTCTGAGCTCTATTGGTTTACAGAAAAGTAGTTCTTCTGCTGCTGACATACCATCACAAAATTTAACATAACAATTAAATAAGCATCTTTGCTACTAAATTACTTCATCAAGATGAATTGAAAATGATGCTCTATATCATCAACTATATCACCAATTCGATGGACAACATTATGGGCTGCAATTGTTTGCAAAATTATCTCCGAACATAGCTTATGCAATCACTATCGCAACTGGCAAAATTAGTTCTTTACCAACGGTGGGCGGCTTTTTACGTTCAACTATTTTATGCGAAACTTTACTAACAAACTTACAAAAAAATCTATTATAATATATACAGCCTATGATGGGCTATTAATAGCATTAAATTTGAGTAACTTCAAATTTATTACTATTAATAGGCGCATCACATGCTTTGCTGCAATTGATGTTTTGGATAATGTTTATACTGCCAAATTCGAAATAGAAGACATAAGTAGTATTTGGAGTGGTTAGTGTGAGAAGCAAGTCTGTAAGTTAGATGAGCCTCGAAATATTAGAAAAAAACTTATGCAAACATTATTAGAAGCTGTACACAGGCATTTAGCTGCGTCAAAAGTTGGACACTGTCCAACTTTTGACGCACTTTGTTGTTGTTGTTGTTTTCGCCACTGGCGAAAACATATTATGAGACATGCTAGAGTGCTAGTACTAGCAAGTAATAAAAGCATGCTAGAGATCCGACAAACTCGAGGAACAAGAAGAGAATAAACTTTCCTCTTCTGGAATAAATGTTAAAAGGGTTGAGCGTAAGCAGCGTTCTCAATTCAGATAAATAGGCCTGCAAATCTAAAAGGAGAGTAACCTGTTACTTTAAGGAGTGAGTAACTAAGCTGTAATTAACTTCTCTAATGTTTAGATAATAAATTTGACATATAATTAACTCTAACTGTTAAACAAAAAATAAATACGGCATTAAAATCAAAACTGTATAGCCGTAATTAAGAAAGATGGTAGAAGAAGTATGTCTTCCTTCTACCGCCTTTCTTATTTATATTGTATAAAAAAAAGATTGAGAATATTTTTCGAAGCAAGATATTAATTTATGAAATAAGGAAATTTATTTACACTTTACATGGTACATACTGTACATGAAACACTAATCCACAAACACAAACTGGGCAAAAGGGCATGTTTTTAAATTGACTGTTAAGGTTTCCCTTGTATTTGTTTCCTAATGATCTAAATTAAACACACCCTTCGTAATTCCAGGAAGGATAATAACATTTATTTTTGTTACTTCATTACTGGAGTTCAAAACTATCCGGTCCCCGACAATAAATCCAATCAGAAACAGAATTGGGCAAACATTCCCTTTAATATTCAGCAAGTCACGGCAATTGGTGTCCGTCTTGTACAGATAAAACTAATAGTGCTAATATCGGAACACATTTAGGGATAAACTCTAACAATCTTCCCCCAAATGTATATTGTGTTAGGTTAAATATTTAGATCGAGAACGAATACGGTTGAGTGTGGGTTCGAATGAAGATAACGAATTCGATTTGCATTATTTCGCCACAATGAAAGCTCCACACACGCTCGCATTGGAATTTATGCATACATACATAGAAACATACCCCAGGGGACCTATATGTAACTGTAACTTTACAGATGTTGAATTACATAGGAAACAATTTTATATTTGCCCTGGATGCAAATTACATATACAGAACCGGGTGCCTACGCATTGTAATAAAAGTATATGCAAAAATACAAATATCCTGTTTACTGTATTTTAGATCATTCTCGGATACATTTTTGTATATACACATATATTTATAATATCGACACTCGACACATAATAAATTTAACACAATTAACACTAATGTCATGTCACATATTAAATACATTTATCGGAAGCTCAAACAATCTTTACATCCTGAACAGTTACGAATTAAAAATGCATGTCTGTACTAAACCTGTACTATATATTTATAAAGTTCATAAATTTGTATATACTATATTTGATATAAACTTTATAGACTCAAACAGATATACTTTAATAAATAATTTTACATAAAATATTTACTCCGGAACAAAAAGAGGTGGTGAACACTTATAGTCGCGGTAGGCAATATAAAGAAAAGAGAAACTGATACTGTTCCATAAATTATTCTAGAGAAGTTCAATAAAAATTCCAAACTTTATTTCTGATAATAGTGATATAGTATATATATATATATATAATAGTGCAATAATATTCTTGAGCAGTTTGTAAACCAACTTCATAATAATAAACTTCAAAACTGGCTCTGTTCAATAAGATTCTACCAAAGCATATTTTCACATGCTGGTATGAAATTTTTGTAAGAATTTTTCGGTGATAACTAACCAGTAATTTTCTTCAGAGACACACGATTTAACTCCTTCAAACTATTTTGTATTGTCATGTATTTTTAAAATTCAAATGACCAACATATACAGTGTCTATCAGCCAAATGGAATAAATTCGATAATAATTAAATGGAAGGGTGTTCGAAAAAAGAGCTCGGACACATCGATTGGGATTTTTAGTTGCGTATTTTTTTAAATAAAAAGTTTATATACAGGGTGTGTCATGTAAAAGTGGTCAATACCAACTTTGTTATTTTAAATACAACACCTTGTCAAATATTAAATTTTTGGATTCTTTAGAAAATTCCAGACATATTTCATGTACAATGTCCTATACCTATCTTCGACTGTTTCGGAAATATTAAATGTTTTCAGATTAATAATTTCGTTTACAATTAAGATTTTCACATAATAGTTTGTTTACCGAACTATTAAGCGAAAACCTTTAATTGTACTTCTACTTCGTTTTAAAATACCTTGCCGTAGCAAAGTGTTGTCAGTGTCATAGTGTTGTCAGTGTCATAACTGTTTGAATTTCGTTAACTACATTTCAGCAAAATAGTTCATTTAACAGTCATGCACAAAATAACAATTTCATGAGAAATTTCCAAATTTGCCGCAATTAGTAAAATTGAAAAGCAGTTTCGCGAGTTTGGACATGTAAGGTAAATAAAAAAAGCAACTGCGAATGCAATAAGTTATGATACCAAACTGGATATTGTACTTGAGCTTGAAGAAAACCCGCATACTTCTAGTAGACAAGCAGCGACAATGTTCGATGTTTGCCATTCATCGATTACTCGCACATTAAAAGAAAATAAAATGCATCCCTATAAAATTATACCAACTCAGGAGCTCATGGAAGATGACTTTGATAGGAGAACGTATTTTTGTGAACAAATGATGACAATGTTAGATAACAATGTGATCCAATTAGAACATATTTTATTTTCTGAGTGTACCTTTACGCTTCACGGTCATGCTAATCGTCAAAATTGCCGCTATTGGTCCAGAGAAAATCCTCACTGGATGAGGGAAGAACATACGCAATACCCTGAGAAGGTTAATGTTTGGGCAGGAATTGTTGGAGATCATATCGTAGGTCCTTTTTTCATTGGTGGAAATTTGAATGGCGACAATTATTTAGCATTGCTTCAAAATAATCTCGTGCCAGCTTTGACAAACTTATATCCTGATCTATCAAACCCACAAATTCCAGCAAATACGATGTGGATCCAGCAAGATGGAGCATCACCCCATTACCAAATCAATGTCCGGCAGTACCTCAACCAAATATTCCCGAATCGGTGGATAGGTAGGCGAGGATCGATGGAATGGCCAGCACAGTCCCCTGATCTAACGCCATTAGACTTCTTCTTATGAGGATATGTCAAGAGTATAATATACAAAACTAAACCCCTCGACTTAGCTGACTTAAGAAGACGAATAATAGTTGCGATTAGATCGGTCACACCTGAGATGTTGAGCAACGTTAGAAAAAATTGTTATTTAAGATTAGGATGTTGTCAAGACGTTTGCGGCGAACATTTTGAACATCTCCTACAGTGACATTAATGTTTTTCTTGTTATTTTTTACATAATCAAAAATTTTTCAAATTAATCTGAAAACATTTAATATTTCCGAAATACTCGAATATAGGTATAGGACATTGTACATGAAATATGTCTGGAATTTTCTAAGGAATTCAAAAATTTAATACTTGACAGGGTATTGTATTTAAAATAAGAAAGTTGGTATTGACCACTTTTATATGACACACCCTGTATATAAACTTATTATTTAAAAAAATACGCAACTAAAAATCCCAATCGACGTGTCTGAGCGTTTTTTCGAACACTCTTCTATTTAATTATTATTGAATTTATTCCATTTGGCTGATACACACTGTATGAAATAAACCGATATTGGAAAACAGCATTACTAGACAATATCAGAGGTAAAGATTGGATTTGGCAACCTTGAAAAATTGTTTTACTTAGTCATTGTCAGATTTATTTTGTAGGTTAAAGAAGTTTATGTATGGTTAAAATTGTTTGACTATTGTCAAATATTTGACAAACTTGAATTTGAAGATCAGGCATAACATAAAATTGGTTAATTATTGTTGTCAGCTGAAGACAAAAAATTGCATTTTAGCTTAGGTGATATATGCAAATGAGGACGAGATCTTAGCAAAATCAATCGTTAGGAAAGCATTTTGGCTGACATTATTAATTACGAATGTACTGCTCTCCACTAAAGTAATGTGACACTTTGTTTGCATATAGATAACACAAATTGCATGCTTGCCAAAACTAATCGAAATGTCATATTAAATTTAAATGCAAAAAATATGAAGTCGAATTGTCAAATACAAATGTATGGCTTAACTGGCTACAGGTTCTTAATTTGTGTTGTCTATACGCAAACGAGCGGTCTTGTTGCGTCAGATGATTACATACATACATATGTACATGTACATACATATACTGTTAATGCCATTAAATAAATACAGAGTGATGTTCGACAAATATTCAGGGTTGGTGGTAAAATATCATAATTTATTTAATGTCAAAATATTGAATGTCATTCGAAGTTTGTCTCGCTGCTGTTGTTTAATTTTTATATTTATAATATAAGACTAATTTCACTTTATTCCTAAATAGCTATATGTAAATTATAAAAGGAAACTAGAAAATGACAAAATGAAGTTCATCAATGGTACCAAAAAAGAACCGCTGTCGTGAATCGCTATATAAATTTCACTTGAAAGAAATTTTTCTTTACCTGAACAGTCGATACGTTTTTATATAAAAACTAGTTTTTGAAACTGTATGAAATCTTAATTTTTTTTAGAATAAGTAAATATAACTCTTATAATTCAATTGCTGTGTATAAAAACCGTATGAACCTATTCCAAAATACTTCATATTTAAATATATATATATATATATATATATATATATATATATATATATATATATATATATATATGTATATATATATGTATATATATATATATATATGTATATATATGTATATATACATATATTATTTGAAAAACATAAATCTGTATACATACATGTAGTGGGCGTTTTTTAAGCTACATGAGAACTATCGATATCGATAACTATGGTTTGACAGCTGATAATGTCAAACTGTGTTGACATTTCTATTCAGTAAGGTTTGGCATGTCATTATGAATCATTTAACGCCAGAACGACGCTCCCAAATTGTGGAAATTTACTTTGAAAAAAATAAATCTGTTCGCGAAGTTCATAGAGCGCTTTGTCCATTTTACGGTCAACATAATCGTCATACTGAGCAAGCAATTCGTGCAGTTATTGATCGTTTTCGCACTAATTTTACTCTTCTCGATACGAAGCCATCAACGAGACAAAGAAATGTGCGTACCGAAGAGAATATTGCTGCTGTAGCGCGAAATATTGAAGAAGACGCCGAAATATCGATTCGTCGTTCTCAACTTGGTCTTTGTCCTTCGACTACGTGGAAAATTTTACTAAGGATCTTGGCTTACGTGCCTATAAAATACATCTCGTGCAAGAATTGAAGCTAAACGACCATCGTTTGCGTCGCATTTTTGCTGATTGGGCTCATTCAAAACTGGCCGCAGATGAGCATTTTTATCAAAGAATTGTGTTTAGTGATGAAGCTCATTTCTGGTTAAATGGCTACGTCAATAAGCAAAATTGCCATATTTGGAGCGAAGACAATCCTCAAGCTGTTAACGAATCACCATCACATCTATTAAAATTGACTGTTTGGTGCGGTTTACACCCTGGCGGCATCATCGGTCCTTATTTCTTTCGAAATGTTGGAAGGAGCTGCCGTTACGGTGAATCGCGAGTGCTATCACGCCTTGCTGACTGAATTTCCGTTTCCAAAAATTAATCAGCTAAACATCGACGACATTTGATTCCAACAAGACGCCGCAACTTGCCATACAGCGCGCTTAACAATCGATTTATTGCAAAATCAATTTGGTAACAACTTTATTTTCAGAAGTGATCCTGTTCACTGGCCCCCTCGTTCGTGCTATTTAAAGCCTCTGGATTACTTTTTATGGGGCTATGTTAAGTCATTGGTTTATGACGACAAACCAGCAACTCTTGAAGCATTGTAAGCCAATAGTCAAGCCACCATTGACGCCATGCTGCCAGATATATTGAAAAAAGTAGTGAAAAATTGGACTGATCGAATGGACCATGTACTTCGTAGCCGCGGCGGACATATGCCGGAAATGATATTTAAAACATAAATGCCATGAAATTATCTACCAGATTATAATAAAAAAAATTTCATTCCAACAATATTTCTGTCTTGTATTATCATTTACAGTCCTCGGGGTCTTAAAAAACACTCGATATATATATATATATATATATATATATATATATATATATATATACAGATTTTTGATTTTCAAATAATATCTAGGTCTTTCACAACAAAAGTACAATAATCTTAATGTTTAATCACACTGAAAACAAATTTAAAATTTACAAGTTGCAAAGTTTACCACAATTCAAGTAAAGATCCTTCCAGAAAGAAAACCCTTTTTTAATGTATATAACTTACTTCAAACAGAACACAATAGCATAGCCATATAGAAACAGCTGAACACAATATTTTATTATTCCTGAAGGAATTCGGTAATGCTCTTTGTTATGCGTCTCGTGTGATTTCAAAGTTTCCTTCTAAACCCTATTTTCAAGATTCCGGTACCACTAACTTTCAATATACACATTTACCTTTTCTTTAGAGACTTGTTCTTGAAGTGTATCTTACAAATTCAAGTTGTAAGGAAAGTAAATTTCAGAATACATATGTTAAGTTGGTATATATACATACATATATATTTAAAACGAAGAGGGTTTAGTTTCGTTATTTGATTAAATTTAATAAAGCACATAATATTCAAAATTATATATAATAGTGACTATACCATTTAAATATACATACATATATATATAATAAACTTGTGAATTACTTTATATACATATTTGTAATACTACTACATCATTTTATAGTGCACGGTCGGCGTTTATAACAGTATAATCTTTTTCTGAATGTCGCTCGTTCTTTCTTTTTTTAATATGTTGGTCGTTGGGTATTTCGACCAGCATGGGATATTGGAATACTCAGTTTATATTAACGACATTTCAGGGGAAGAGGGTCCCTCCCCTTTTTCAAGTTATTTATTTTTTCCTTTTAACCTGCAATACTTTTTGTATTTACATATTTTTATTTGATGGACATATTTTGAATAATAGTTTTTTACATATAAATATTATATATATATATATATATATATATATATATATATATATGTATATATATATACATATATCATTTTTTTAATTATACGAAACGTGAATAATTACAACTGAGTGTTTTATTACACGGTACTACTCGAAACACCCAAATATAAAAGAATAAAATTTATAATTAATTTCGAAATTATTTGATTTATTAAATTGCCTTCTTTTTTAGTAAAAGTTAAAAAAATTATAATATATGTATATCTGGTAGATTTACTGTTAGTTAGACAAAATTCTGTTAACGGAGAATTTCATTCATGAAATTAAAATATGGATATTCCAATTCGTGTTCAATATTTTCAGCATTTCCTTCAACTTTAAACGTTAATTAATTAATTAGAGTTAAAAATATAAATCATAGTTAATATTTAGAGAAAACATTAAGAAATTTCATGTAGAAGAAAATCGACATATCGTCCGCATGACTAAGAATGAATATTAAGCAAAATTTTGAAAAATCAAATCTATTTCATATATAATGTAACAAAAAGAATCTCTTGTATGTATATAAAATAATTATCACATAAAGTAGCGAAAATTAAACTTCGAGCTGTTTTTAGAGTGTCGTAGTTTCGAATTAGAATAAAACAAAAAAATTATCCAAATAATCTGAAATCGGTTATCGGTAGATAATTTTATGCTATTTGGTATTGAATATGATTTCGGACGTATGAGCGTCACGATTGTCGCGCATTTGATGCCATATCTCAGCAATAATACGGCAAACCTATGCTTCCAAATCGTCTACCATTACTGGCTTACACGTATAAGCTAAAAACTTTATAAATACTCAAAAAATAATCCAGAGACAATCACACGATCTAGGTGGTGAATCGCCTAGTCCATTTGTCAAGACAATTTGTTCGCTGAACGTTTCAAGCAGTAGATTGATTCTTTCATGCGCTGTATGGCATGTGGCACGCAATAAGGAAACGAAATAACATGTTATCATGGCTCTGTATTACTCGCCAATAATTGTATCCAACTCACCGCCCTCATTTCTGAAAAAAGACCAACCCGACCACTCCTTCAGATCATGGAACGCATCAAACAATAGATTTTTTCTTCTTGTTATGACGTCTACAGTATCTCTCGTGCATTCTCTTCACACCATATACGATCATTTTCTTTATTGACATTGGAATTCAACCTAAACGAACGTAATTTTGCATTAGAAACCAGTCTCGTTTTCAGACCATTCCGCAAAAGGTACGGCCCAAATGAAGATTATACGGCTTCAATTCTCACACGAGTATCTTGTTAGTATGTAGACTAAAATATTTTGGACGACATGACTAAGATTTTCGAAATAAAATTGCGCAATTGCATATATCCAAGAGGTCATGATTTTGGATAGATAGTAAACCTTTAGACACATTTCAGTAAGATTTAGCAATATCCACCATCTCTAAAGTGTGTCACATTTCTAACAAATTACCACACAAAAAAGTCATGATTAGAGAAGGCAAACGGTAAGAGATAAAAGTCAATTTTATTCAATCAAAAACGAATTCCTAATGGAATAAATACATAAAAGCAACGACCGTATTCTTCAGAAGAAGAAAGTGAATCGCCACAAATATCCAGAAGACAATATTTTAAAAACAAAGAAGATGTTATAGTGCCACTTAACAACACCGATTCGAATATATTTCGTCCTTACCAGGGAAGAACGTTCATGTGTTTATGTTCTTTGTCGAAAAACAATAACGTGAACCAATTAATGTCAGTCTTCTAGGTTCAAGCCTATCACACAATGCATAATAAATGAAAAATATTAGCAATATTGTTATATATCACAGACCTGCAATCTAATGTCAAACAATTGCGATCGTTCAAAAAACCGATAATAAACTCCGTCTTTTAAGATAGTGAGAAAAAATGTAAACGGCAACTAACTTACTTTACCAATACTTAGGAAATGATTATTCATATATAGAAACGCTAGTGAACATGCTGAAATCGATGAAAAATAGAGCAAAAGATGAACCTTATTATCTCGAAGAACTATCGATTAGAAGAAAGTTCTGTTAAAGGTTGAAGATTGCAGATAATACCGTATAGAATACGCAGAGATATTAACTGTCAAAGTTATTGACAAAATCAATAAGGCCAATTTTCTTTAGGTCCTCAAGAAGTGACTGCTTACATTTGTTAAAGGAAAAAATAGAGCCGTTGGTATCCTAGAACAGCGGTTTTTGCAGAATTGATGGAAGTTTCCTAGTGATATTAGTTACATAAAATCATTTATAAAAAAATGAAATTTCCTTAGAGAACAACACGTATTTACCTAATTTTGAAACATATACTTCCAACAATTGAAAAGTATGTAAACGTCAATGATGCTACCAAAAAATCTCGAAGAAATCAAATGTAACCGAAAACCTTCCAACTGACAAAGTTTTTGAACGAGTTATACTGTGGATACTTGTATACATAATCCGAAAAAGTATAGGTTCATTATCATTACAAAGAAAAATTTGGGCGCCTTTTTTCAAAAGTAGAAAGACTACAAGGAGATATCGATCACAATGTAATACCTAGAGTTAAGTGCTTGGAAACAGTGAACAACTATTAAGGATAATTTGGTACGTAGACTTCCGCGGTCGTGGTCCATGCTATCTGCTTCTGGGTTTCCAGGCTGGAACCGCGTCACTAGTATATCTGACGACGTTTCGTACCCATTTGTATGAGACATCTTCAGGGCTGAACTACTGCACTGAGACCAGTTTCACTATTCTAAACTATTCTAACAGCTGAAAACTTTATTAAATTTCATTCGCAACAGAATAAATCCAAAATAGTTTTCAAAAAATTGCTAATTTGAATGAAGATATACGTCGAAATAAATATATCGGTAGTTGAACAATTCTTTTCAGACACAAAGAACTTGTAGTGCATTTTATATTTTAATATTGTTTAAAATAATAATTAAAGGGTTTGTCACATATATGCACACTACATGTAAAGCTGTTAGTGTAGATAACAAAATTTTTCTTTATTTTAATTAAATTTTAATGAGCAAAATCAATACAAAGTTTAACTCCAGCATCCAAAATTTATTTCATCCGTGAAGTAATAGGATTATATGTCAACCACTTCTCTCGAACAAAATATAGATTTATGTAATCTTATTACGTTTCTATTAACTTTAATAGATACTCATCTCTAAACAGAAATGAATTCATTGCAAAGTAAGGTTTATGTTTCTTTCCAGTCCTCACTAAATCACAATTTCATATTGAATATGGTTTGTAATTTGTCTAAATACTTTTAATATCTAAACACAGAAAGAAAATACCACAAAACCTTATGATATCATTGAAGTAAACGCCAAAAACAACATTTTGTTTGTTCATTGTCAAAACTTGATCAATACGAAGTTTGTCAAGACAAATACAGGGTAGGGCAAAAAGGATCATCTGAATTTCTTTAGCTATAACTTTTATTTAAAGTGAAAACTCATTTGGTTTTTAACTAATTATGCTTATTCACACTTATAAATTTCGTTTGAATTGATTGGGGAAAATCATAATTTTCCACAATCAAGAACAACAGTCGAGTCGAAATTGACAACGTGACACCACAAATGCTGCGCATAGTTATGCAAAATATAATGTTAATTATACTTGGCATAACTGTGCACAGCATTTGTGGTATCACGTTGTCAAATTCGACTCGAATGTTGTTCTTTAACTCCTCCGAGGTACGGGGTTTGTTCGCGTACGCCAGAGACTTCAAATATTCCCAGAGGAAGAAGTCCAGGGCAATCAAATTGGGAGATCTGGCTAGCTAAGCCAAATCACCGAAACGCGAAATTACGTCGCTGGAAAGGCATTCTTCAAAACACGCATTGTGTCGCGTGCAGTATGACAACACACACACATGTCCTCCAAAATCAGATCGTCAACTTCCGGTAAGGAAAATTCAGTCAGCATGCCTTTATAGCGGTCGCCGTTCACCTTAATAGCGTTATCGTCAGCTCTTTCGAAAAAATAAGGTCCAATCATCTTTTCCAACGTAAGTGCATACTACACGGTAACTTTGAGCGAGTGTAATGGTGCTTCATGAATATGCGTGGATTTTCCGTACACCAGAACCGAGACGTTTGCTTATCGACGTGGCCGCTGAGATGAAAATGAGCCCCAACCCTCATTATCATTTTTGATAAAAAACCATCCACTTTGTTACTGAGATCCAAAACCTTACGGCTATATTCTAAACGGCACCACAATCATTTGGTAACAACTGTTGGATCTCCTGATTCTTTACATGGAACATTTTTAAGTCAATATCAAAATGCTGCGCAGCGAACGCCGTGAAATGTGCAATTGTTGTGTACGTCTTCTTGTGGATTTTCGGGCTCCTCTACTACATTTTCAGGCGTTGCTTCGATGTTTTCAGCAGAACGGTAGGTTCGGGTCTTCCAGTGCTTTTCCTGTCCCTTGTTGTGCCGTTCCTTCCAAATCGGGACAACAGACATCGAATTGTTTGCGCTGCACAATTGGGATATTTTCGCCGAAGTTCACGTTGTGTACACCACTGACGAACTCTTTTGCGCAAATATTGCGTGTTCATGAGGCGTATATCGATTCGTTGTTATTCAAAGTGTTGAAGGAATAGTAAAACATTAGAAAAAAGGTGACTCGACTAACTGCTGTTGTAGAACTAGGTGCTAATCCCATTTATGAATACATCTAGCAAGATTTAGTAAGGTAATAAAGTAGCGAAACAGTATTAAAAGATCTTACATATATAAACACTAAAATTCATATTAAAATAAAAAAATAAAGTAAATGTGACTTCCATGATCGCTATCCATATTTTCTTCTTGGCTTCTGGGCTAGAACCGCGTCTCTAACACTACTGTTTCACTTGCCAAAGTGGCAATCCTCCAGGAACGCGAATACAGCCCTAGAATCAATAAGGAAAAATGAATGAAAAGTTTCTCGTACTACTTATTGAACCTGAAGGCATTCAATACGGTTAACAAAGGACAACAACCGGGCCATGAAGTACCATGCAGCTGAAAACATTTTAATGAGGCAGGGGTTAATATATAATATCAACTTAAAAATTCAAAACTATATTTTTTAAATCTTAGATCCTAACCGTGATTAACCATGTACAGAGTTAGGTAAGTGTATGGATCAATTTGATTATCTTTGATATCTATTTGATTGTCTTTGATACGATTACTTACATTTTAATCAAATTTTCCACATTTAAGTATGTGCAATTAGAAGATTCGATCAGCACATTTATATTTGAAAATAGTGTCAACCTTTTTATTTTAAATGAAACACTCTGTATATTTTCGAGAATTTCAAGTTTTTCAGTTTAGTAATAATAAAGTTTAGCACCGTTTCGTTCAATAGCAGTAGAGATATTTATTTAAAACTAATATGATATTTTAATTTCATATATTATGTTTAATAGAGAATAGAATTAGAATTTAATACTTCACCTATCAGACTTATCTTTGTAGACGTGCAAATATTAAAAATAGTTCAATTGACTGAAAAAGAAAGTATTAAAATTTTGAAGATAATTGGTTTTGATGACCGCGTCAGGACTCATGAAAAAGTATGCAATTTGCATCGAAATCGGCATCCGATATTACTAGGCATCATTAGCAAAACTAAAAATGTTAACAATTTACCGACAAACGGACAACCAAAAGCCACAACTAATTCAAAGCACTGCTATAGCATGCCAAAAAAAATGCATGCACACTCGCACGCACATATTTACTGAATTATTTCCCAAATTGTCATCAGTCGATTGTGGACGCATTTTGGGCAGACTGGTAGCTCAGTTGAATAATATCCAGGACGTGGACGTTGTATAATGGAAATTCAGGACAAACTTTTGATTTTACTTTCTAGAAGATAACCTACAATAACAAATATAAAAAATATAAAATTACAATGGATTCTGAACTACAGGGGTCGCATAACTTCATTGATCATCAATATACTGCAATAAATCGTCTTCATGAAGCTAGACTACACTCTCGACGACCAATTAGATGCCCACCTCTAACAATTGCGAAACAAGATTAGGCTAGTTTCAAGAATTTCAAAACTGGGTTGAAAAAGTTTTGTCTTCAGTTTCGCTTACAGATGAATCCCAATTTAGGGATGTGGAAATTCGGAACATTCGTATAGATAGTATACAGTTACAGAGGGAATATTGTTATGGTATGTGAAAGAATAATAATTGATAGTCAAACCAATGTCATGATTTTTCGACAACACACATATTTTGATAATATTTCTTAACACATTGTGCATCCATTTGCCGTTGATAAAAATTTTCATCTCATGTATAACAATGATGGTCCACATGTCATGCGTATTACGAGGAGCTGGATTAGCATAGAATATGCTTAAAGGAAGACTTACTTCACACATGGATATGTTCCCAATCTTTTTAGACTTTGGAAGCTTTAGACAACAAAATAGACACGTACTCCTTTAATATGATACACTTTGTATACATACCATACATATAAACAATAACACTTTTGTGAATGATGTGCAAAAGCCGATGAAGATTAATAGTCCATTGTCATTTGAAGTTAAATTAAAACTTTATGAACTCTCAATTTGAATATGTACCTTCTATTTAAAAACGATTGTTTACTGTGCCATGTATTGTCAATTTGCGAAGAAAATAATCGAATATAAAGTTGGAAGTCAGTGTCAGTATGATAGACAGTAGCAGTAGTTGAGCCCTGAAAAGGTCCCATACGAGTGGGTTATACCAGTGACGCGGTTCCAGCACAGATAGTGAAGAAAGTTGGAAGTTTATTTTAATATATTTTTCGTTATTACGAGGATAGTTTGACAAGTAGTGAGAATGACACATAGGGTGGCGCTCTAATTGGTAAAGCAAATACACTGTAATTTAGGTTAGCTATTTATATGTTTACATTCCGATATTTAGATAAATCGGTTGATTAGTTTATTTTTGACAGCTGATTGAAAAAGAAGCAATACGTCGTTTTGTTAAAATGGAAAAAGCAAAGTATCGTGCGGTGATTAAATACTTCGTAATTAAGGGTATGAGAGCTACCGAAATAAAAGATGAGTTACGGGAAATATTAGGTGAATCTGCTCCATCATCCGCCACAATAAATAGATGGATAAATGAATTTAAACCTGGTAGAACAAGCTGTGTTGATGAAGCGCGCTCTGGAGCACCCAAAATCGTGACTTCTAAAGAAATGATTACAATAATCCATAATATTATTACGCAAGATCGACGACTCAAAGTGAGAGAGATAGCAGACATGGTAAACATTTCAACAGAACGCGTACACCACACTTTAACGAAAGAATTGGGCCTTTCCAAGATTTCGGCAAGATAGGTGCCGCGACTGCTTACGACTGATCAAAAGTTCACTAGTTTGCGCATTTCCAATGAGTGTTTGGACCTTTATAAGGGGAATCCGGTTAATTTTTGTAGGTGATTTGTTACTTGCGATGAAAATTGAATACACTACAGTACACCCGAAACTAAACAACAGTCGAAACAATGATTATGACGTGGTTCTGCACCTCCAAAGAAAGCGAAAACCACTTTATCGGCAAACAAGGTGATGGCATCAATTTTTTGGGATTCAAAGGGCATTTTGCTCATTGATTGCCTTCAGAAAGGTACCACAATAAACGGACAATATTATGCAGAACTTCTACAAAAATTAAATGTTGAAATTCGTGCTAAACGACCAGGAATGGCAAAGAAAAGAAGATTCTGTTTCACCAAGACAACGCTCCCTCGCATACCAGCACAGTATTTTGCAAGCCTTCCGAAATCGCATTTTAGAGATTTCGTAAGGGCATTAGAGCACCGTTGGAATAAACGTATTGCTCTTTTAGGAGAATATATTTAAAAATAAAAATTATTTTATATTTAAAAAATTCGTTTTTCTTTTCCATTCTCACTACTTGTCAAACTACCCTCGTGTATGTATGTCTATGATATTTTCATATGACTTGTAATTGTCAGAATCCCTAATAGTAAAAATAACATTTTCAATTGAATGATATATTTTAGATAAATTAGAAATCTTATTTTTGTTTTCCTGGACTTCATATTGTGTTTTTTTGTACAAAGTAGTAGTGTTGAAATTGAATGTTATGTTTAAGTTCATTATAATGTTTTTCAAAGTAGCGTTAATTTTTTAATACTTATGAAATTTATTTCTTTTTCAATGTATTGTTTCATTAATTCTATCTATCTATATTTTATATTTAACAAATATTGTGCGGTATCAAAATACTGGATGAAAGTTTAATTTTATTAAATTATATGTTTGTTCAGAGAATAGTTTCAATCCAAGTGATTTGTTTTCTTTTCAATTTTTAATAAGAGAAGAGAATCTGATTTAATCTTTGATGACTTATTCTCTATGAAATAATTTTTTAACCAGATATTTGTATGTATCATAATCAGTTGTACAAGTGCAACTGTGTGTAACTGTTTGAGATGTTTACAACGTACATACTAAATCCTAATACAAAATATGTTGATCTGAACATGCACAATCAACCCTTTCCATTTGTAATGCTTGTTTAAAACATTTGTCTGTAGATACGCATGTATGTAAATGCGTACAAATCTCGAGTACAATACCATTGCGGTATTCGAAACATTTATCAGAGTCTGATTAATATGCACTTCTCTCCGATAGTAGTAGCAGTCTTTAATATTATTCCGCCTACGGTTGTGCTGCTGCGTAATTTATGGGCTGCAGCAGTATCATTAATTGTATTCGTATGAAATATCTTTTGTACTCGAAGAGATAGAAACGTTAATGCACAGAGACTGCACATTGAACTATTAAAAAGAAATACCCACCACGTCACGTCTGTTCCATACTGGAATTGATCGACTTACAATTGCGGGAGTTGAGCAATTAAAAAACGTTTTTAGTTTTATGAATGATGAAGACCTGCTCTAAAGGTACAGTTGTAAAACTACATATGTATGTACATATACATATGTATCGTAATGGGTTACCCAATATTATATGCCGTTTAATATTTTTCTTAAACAAAGAGGAATCTAGCGTTTAAAAAATAGTTCGACCTAGATTTATTCTTTGATATTATTATTAGTCTTATTTTAAGTATGAGCATAAAATATATTTTGATATTTATCATTTATTCATTGATATTAATGAATACAACTAATAGAATATAGATTGAAAATTTCGCAAATTCTCAACTACAGTTATAATTGTATATAATATATCCGAAGCAAATTTAGGAACAAAAACGCATTTTCGAGTGGCAATGTAAATAATAAATATGATACACGAACTGATAATTATTTATTACCTGCCTCACATGCAAAATCTATGTTCCAAAAAGGAACATATTTTATGGGATGTATATTACAGAATAACTTACCACTTTGTATTAGAAATATCACAAACTTCTGTATTTTTAAAAGCAACCTTAAGCGGTACCTGCTTACGATAAATTGTTATTGTATAAATGACTTTCTATGTCCAAATGTATAACATCTTTTTTCTTATTGGGACGTATTTCTAGCATATGAGTATGTACCTAGTATGTATTGATTGCTATTTTCTTATATGTACTGTATGCATATTGCTTTAGAAATAAAATTTATTATTATTATTATTAATTAAAATAGAATTATCGAAGTACCAAAGAGACACTAAAAATAATACCTCAACTAAATGAACTTCTAGACAATAGGTGCGAAAATGGCAGGCCGACGGTTTCCATAAAGTGAGCTCTTTCAAAAGTTTTGCTAAAAAGTTAAGATCATTGATTGGTCACTGAAGGTTGATATATAACCCCTTGCCACATTAATTTTCGTATTCTGTATACGTATTTCGACAACTAAGTTGTCAGCATTAGTAGATAATTAAAAAGTGTCGGACCTGGAAAACTATGGCGAAAAATACCCGTACGAAAACAAACTCCGTACGCGATCCGTACCGTTGAGAACCAGAATGTACACTGTTTATTCGTTTCACAAGATTTTTAAAATTGTTTTACTTAAACTAGGATGAATGACATTAAAAAAGGAACACGGACAAGACAAATAAATACCTACAAGTGATTTATAGCACTGTCCCTTTTTCTGTCATTTAGCAGACCGAATAGAAGCGAATGGTTATTACCCACATCGATGTTTAACACATGGCCCCTATTCTTCAAAATGTACATACTTTCATACGTATCTAATTCGCGATAATTACACACGTTATTAATCAAATGCAAGCAATCGGCGTGAACACTATGGTTGCAATCCAACACATGTTTTGCTAAACTCGATTTTTCCGGCCGGTTGAATTTTATATATGCCATATGTTCTTTATACCGGGTTTCTATTGATCGTTTTGTTTGTCCGATGTATTGTTTACTACAATCTAAACATTTAATGCTATATATTTCCGATTTCTTATTATCCTCGACTTTGTTGTTTGCATTTCCTAAGAGGGATTTTATGGAGTTAGTGGACCGAAAAGTAACTTGGAAACCGCGCTCTTTAAAAACACTATTTAAATTTTTCGTCAAACAGTAGAAAAGTAAACATACAAACTGCTTGTCCCGATTGCTTTGAGGTAACAGACATGTGGTATCCCGGATTGTTTTTCTTATGTTAGCCTTCCTAATTAAACCATTGATTATCTCCGACTCAAAACAATTGTATCTCGCGATATTCTTAATAAAGTTCAATTCCTTTTCGTATTTTACTTTTGTTAGTGGGAAATTACGCAAGCGATTGATAAGAAAACTGAACGAAGCCATCTTTTGTTGCATGCTATGAATTGAGTCCGCCGTGATGTATCTATGGTTTCTTTGGTTTCTTTTCGGAAAATATCAATTTCTATTTTAAGATTATTCCTAATAACTAAAGTATCCAAAAAAGGCAACTTGTCATTGTTTTCTTTTTCTACTGTAAATTTAATCGTCGGAAATTTTGAATTTAATTGTTGCATTTACGTGCATTGAAAATCGCGAAAATATCATCAACATACCTAATCCAGTTTCTTGGAAAATATTTAGCCTTATGTTTTAATTCAATTTCAAAGTTACTCATGAATAAGTCCGCTATGAATGGAGAAAGACAATTGCCCATTGCAGTTCCCTGTTTTCGTTCATAAAACTGCCCTTCTAATTCCAGGTACAACACTTTTTAATTATCTGCTGATGATGACAACTTAGTTGTCGAAATACGTATACAGAATACGAAAATTAATGTGGCAAGGAGTTATATATCAACCTTCAATGATCAAGTGAATCAACCACAGGCTCCATCAAAATTACCTTTAAGATCGTTGATTAACGATAAAAAACTAAAAAAGCTGTATAATTTTCTCACTTTTCAGACACTAATTAGTACGACACTATTATAGAATAATTACGTTATACGAAATACAACACTCATTGCAGCTTCCCCAAACAACTTTCAGAAGATCACGAGTCAAGTCTGTCTATACTTTCTTTACGTCACTGGGCTTAAGAAAAAAATTTTCGGAACTAGGTAGGTTAACTATTTTCTCGAAAAAACAAGGAACATTGAATATTGATGCACTTTATGAAATATAATAAAATGATAATTTTGCAATCTTATTGTGTGACACTACAAAATTTAGAATAGTCACTGGAAACAAATATCATAGCTTAATTTAATTTAATGTTCTTATATAATCGCGCCCATCACTTTTGTTGCTTACACTCAAGAACTTATCCAACAGTTAAAATAGAAAGTTTTGGAAACACCTATAACTATAATCACCACTCGACAACAAGCGATTCGCTTATCTTCGCGTATATAGAACTTACCGATTTACTTTTAATATTTTGAAAATGATGAATAAGTGTAACGTAAGAATACTTTGCAATGTTGTTCTAAATGGAAGATTTTTATTTTATATGTTAAGGTGTTCAATGTCAATAGTCGCTATGTTGAAAAAATAGAAAATAAAAAATAGCGTAATATGATAGTTTCAAAATGGAATGGGTTTATATATCTATTTCATAAATAACCAAAAAGTCTTCACCTTTTAGTCTAAAATACTGTTCGTTTCGGTTGACGCATTTTTTTCAACTAGAGTAAGAATTAAAGTAACATTTTTTTGTAATTTAGTATTTCGTTATATCTTACAAACTTTGAATAATATCATTGCCTCCCTCTTCCGTCCAATACAAGAATTTTTGACCGACAAAGCAGGAACGCGTCTATCTCACAAGATCGGTAACTAAGTTTCCAGTGTGTGATAGACAGACGCTTGTGTCACGGCTTTTGTTAATTAAAGAATGTTTAAAGGAATCATTCTATTATTAAAACACCCTATCTACTACATATGTTTCACAGAATTCACTGATCGTCAGGCAGATTTGTGTTATTAATGAACGATTCCTTCGTAGCGTTTATCATATCATTTCGATACAGAAAAATAATGAATAATATCATTGCCTCCCTCTTCCGTTTAACATTCTTTAATTGACAAAAAGCCATGACGCAAGCGTCTATTACACACTGGAAACTTAGTTACCGATCTTGTGAGATAGACGCGTTCTCGCTTTGTCGGTCAATACATTCTTGTATTGGACGGAAGAGGGACTGTCTTGGACTGTCTTCTGTGCGTCCAAAGCGACGCGTTCCACAATTCCACTCGATTTGAAAAATACATCATTTTCTTCTTTACAAATCTGGATTTTCTGACAACTACGTGTATGTCCTCATCATCAAAGACACAAACTTTGTTTTGAGCTTTAGTCGGCACATCGTAATAGTATAGCCAAGTCTAGTTACCTGTCACGATGTTGTTCACATACCGAGATTGTCGCTTATTAAACTTTTTTAGGATCTTCCGGCACCAAGTCACACGTCGTGTCATCTGCTCTTCAGTTAGTTGATGCGGCATCCAGAGAGAATAGAGTTTCTTCACGTGCAAATGATCACGCAGAATCGAACGAATTACTGGTGCATTTAGGCCTGAACTACCCTCTATCTGTTGATAGGTCACTCGCCTCTCCTCGCCAAGCATTTTCCTTACAGTAGTAACGTTTTCCTCCGTAACTGACGTCCGTGGCCTTCCTGGCTCTCAGCATTCTCCACAGTTAAATTTCCCCTTTGGAATTCTCTATACCACCCGAATATTGTTGTGCGATGTGGACAAATATCACCTAATGCAAGAGTCATTTCTTCGAAGCACTGCTCTATGTTTAAACAACGCACGAAATTATAACGCAAAACTGCCCTTATCTCATTTCGTGACCACGATGCCATCGCAATCACTTTACACTCTCACTGTTAATGAATAACTGAGCCCATCGAGATGGCACGGCGGTTACTATGCACGTATGAACATGTCTCAACATGCAGCAACCAGCAGCTTCCTACGATTCATTGTTGCGTCATATTGCAAAACTCTCCTAGTACCCTTTGTATACCGACAAAACTGATAAAGACCAGATGCGATAATTGTATAAATAAATTTCCATGATGTTATACCTAATTTATTATTTGCTCAAACATAAATACTTCTAGAAGTTTAGTTTATTATTTATGTTCCTATTTTGACAGGCAAAGAAATTACAAGTCTAAAACTTGAAATAATTTATATTTCTTGAATAATCGTTTCTATCTTCTATATTATAATATATATATATATATATATATATATATATATATATATCTGTTCACATAAATAAAATTAAGCAACTGGCTGTCAATAAAAGATTCTCTTTTATTGACAAAACTTACAAACTATTACCACAGTTTTAATTTTAACCCCAAACAAAACAATCGCCAACACTTCGTAATTTCTATGTAACTAACAAAAGCAGTTTCAGGTTTACTAATTGCACGAAGTTGAAATGATATGACATGGAACTCTCGAAAATTATACAGTTATTAAGAAGTAACATACTAGCTTATTAATTTTAGTAAACTTGAATTAATAGCATTAATTCTGAATGATTTCGTGAAATAAAGGTCTATATAAACGTTTTACTCAATTTAATTCTGTGTATGCAATTTAAATAATGTTTTCTGTCTGGATATTGATAAGGAAAATTAAAACTTAGTACACTTTAAATAACCTTGTGCTTGATTCCTTCTTAGAGAGAATAAATTAATATAAATTAATTTGTTGGAGTAAAGATATTCAGTATAGTCATTAGAAAATATCAAATATATTGATATCAAAATATTACTAAATGAAAGGCTTCAACGAATAGAGCGAATTCGTTTGTGGTTGCTTATAGTAAGTGCTTGTTAGTAAACAGTACTTAACTTCAAAATTATTTCTGAGATAATATAAAATATTTCAAATTATTATTAAATATTCATCGAAAATCAATATCAAATATTCATTAGAAAACCAGTGGCAACAGTCAAACCATATTAAAGAATAATAAATTTTTTAAGTCTCATATTTTATTTCTTTCAATCTTATTCATTAGAATAATCGTATTTGGTTTAGTTAATTTTATGTACATATTTTACTTCAGTAATTTTATTTTGATTACCGTATTTATAACAAAATATAAAGTTATTTATTTTATTAATCTACTCTCAATGTTTATATCTAAAGATTTCCTCAACTTAATATGTAAATAAATTGTAAGCTTCCACCGTGGTTACATATAACCTCTTCTCCGTTCACGCTTATATCGCTACTACTGCACTTGCCGACGTTCCGTCCACTTTTTCAAGACACACCATCAAGGCTGCTACTGCTCTTAATGTTGCTGCATTGAAACTAAATGATCGTCAACTGGGAACAAGGTTAAATATTATTCTCAGTGAATGAAGTTTGGGTTGTTATGGTGGAACGGGTTTGTCAGGTTGTATAAAGGCTGTTGTGGTTAAGATTTCTAGAACGCTTTAAGATTCTACGTATGAGTTTTAGAATTCTTGGTTGTAATAATGGGGCTTATGAGATAAAACCTTGATAGAATTAAATTGAATCCTTGTTTACCAAACTTTCTACACTTAGCACCATTACACATAATCCAATAACTATTCTAATAACGCCACCGACGTGGTAGAAATCCCTACAAGAAAGTGTTCATACACTCTACTCTCTACTCTCAAATGCAAATTACTATTATTTTTATTAATGAAGATACTGGTTTATTTGGTATGTAGACTTCCGCTGTCGTGGTCCATGCTATCTGCTCCTGGGTGTCCGGGCTGGAACCGCGTCACAAGTATATCTGCCGACGTTTCGTACACATTTGTATGGGAGATCTTCAGGGCTGAACTACTGCACTGAAACTGATACTGGTTTATTGTTTTTATATTGTATATTTGTAGTTATCATCCTTTTAACTATTTCTTGTTACTTAAAATAAACATTTGTTAGAAATGCATCTTCTCGCCGCGAAGATTATTTATTATTTCAATCTAAAAGTAGTGTAATACCTCTAAACGACAGTATCTATAAGTTCGTTATCAATAATAAAGCAAATACATTATAACAAATCATTCTCCTATAATTGTGCTCAATATATTCTCTAAAAGCAAATATTTTGTTCATTCTTTTCCACATGCCGTTAGAGAAATATTGTTGAAGCTACATCTGTCGAATTGGCTGTCATTTATTCAGCCTGTTCTGCCAAATCACCATGAACGGATATAGCGTTCAACAACACGTGCGAATGATAAAGTTGTTTTATCAAAATGGGTATTCTGTTCGGGCAACGTTCTACGCACTTCGCCCATTTTACTATCGCCATAGTCGTCCTACCGAGAGGAACATTCGCAGTGTGGTGGATAAATTTGAGTCCACTCAATAAACAATAAATCAATCGTACGATGACGAAACGCAAGATCTGCTGAAAACATAGCCGCTGCCGGTCAGAGTGTGCAGAAGAATCCGAGGCAGTCGATTTCGCTTCGCTCACAAGAACTCAGCCTTTCGAAGACATCTTGGTGAATTGTGTGTCGTGACTTGGGCCTGCATACGTACAAAATTCAACTGTCCCAGGAGCTGATGGTAAACGACCATAGACAACGATGTGTATTCGCTGAATGGGCCCTAGAGCAGTTGTAAACTGACCCTAATTTTCATCAAATAATCATCACCAGCTATGAAGCTCATTTCTGGATGAATGGGTACGTCAGCAAACAAAATTGTCGAATGTGGGACGATACAAAGCCACATGGGATCCAAGAGCGTGCAATGCATTCTGAAAAAGTGACTGTTTGATGTTGATTTTAGGCTGGCGGCGTTATCGGTCCATATTTCTTTGAGAGCGACGTTGGCCAGACCATCACCGTCAACGGTGAGCCCTATAGGTGGATGATTACCAACTTCTTTTGGCCTGAATTGGATGATATGGACACCAACGACATGTGTTTTCAACAGGACGGCGCTACGTGCCACACAGTTCATGCCACATCTGCACGAGAGATTTGAGGGCATAGTCATCTCACGTGGAGGTGATGTGAACTGGCCACCGAGATCGTGCGATTTAACCTCGTCAGACTTTTTCTTAAGTCGCAGATTTATGTGAATAAGGCACAAACTACAACTGCCCTCAAATACCATGAGTTAAATTCAGCCTGATTTATGCGCCAGTCATGGAAAATTGGACATTTCGAATGCCCGCCATCCAGCGAAGCCGCGGCGGACATTTGCACGATGTTATATTCCATACATAATGGACAAGCCTTTCAAGTAAATAAAAAATTTCTGTAATATCTCACACACACGTTGTTTTATTTAAATTTAAAGATAGGAAGCGCTTAATAAAAGACGTATTATTTTACGTGAAACTGTAAATAAAATATACGATATTTACATCTATTTTTTAATATATTCAGAATATGTTACAGTTACATTGTTACTCTTCTTGTTTTCAGGCTCTTTTTGATAATTGAATAACAGTGTAACCGTAACACATAGTAAATAATATTTACGCAAAGAAAACTATACAATTCACTTTATTTCTCCTATATTGAATATTTTTATTAAATTATCACTATTATATTTACATATATGTATGTATATTACTGTTAGAAAATCTTTTGTAAATTCTCATATAACAAATACATATGGTATATGTATGCCATAGGTAACCAAAACCTCTACAGAAACCGTCTATCTTACATTAAACCAACATAATAACGCTGACGTGGATTTTATCTGCGGCAAAAAATATCGACTCTTAGACCCCAATAAAGCAATGAATGAATTTAGAATAGCGTAAAGAATATTGTCAATTTCGTATCGCTCGGTATGCGGGCGCTAACAACTCATAATAAAGCGTCTTGCTACATTCCTTTCGAATTATTTTAAACTAATTGCGCATACATATAAGTACCATATTCTTGCGTTCAAATATTTTAACTGTTTGTATTTAATATTTTGGAATTCTATAATATTTATATTGTATTTATATCGCGATCGTGAAAACATAAATATTTTATTGTTGGCCAGTTGAACTGTTTTGCCCCGAATGTATTATTTTCGGAAATAAAATAATAATTGCTTTGTGATTTGTAGCTCCTTGGGGAGCAGTCGCATTTTACGACAACGTTTCAAGCTGAGCAAACATATTGCTTTTTTTAGCAAATCTGTAACTCTCACATGCTCAATAGAGAGCGAAGATAAAAAGAAATTCAATGATAATATTAGTATTATAAATTAATTTAATTTTAATTGTTTTCGAGATACCAGTTCCTTCTTTATATCTCACGAATTATTACCAAATCCAATACAAGTTGTTTTATAAATATAAAATATTAAAACGTAATAATCTTAATAATTTATTAAGGATCTGTTACCATTAACAACTCGATCTAATTAATAAACCTAACACTCTAGCTTAGTAACCAAGATATAAAGTTTGTGACGAAAGTATTCGTATATCCTTGAATATTAGTTTTATCAAATGATTTGCTTCTAACCAACTTCATACAGCAAGACTAATATTATTATATATATATATATATATATATATATATATATATATATATATATATCTTATATTTATCCTATTAAAATATAAACCTATTTTTGTAGTTGTTCTTTGCATAAGTATAATAGGATAGTATTTTCACTCCTCTTTTTGTATATTTTGAAGTCGTACCCTAGCTAATACATACCCATACATTTGTAAATAACGACCATTGAATATATTTTTCCTCATATTTGGTATTCTGGGATCTATATACTTTCACTCGGCCATAATAATCGAATGAAATGTTTTCTTGTCCAGTAATATCACTCAACTCCAAAAGTTGACACCAATAGAAATCTTACTCTAGCTTCTTCGTGATTTTTTGTTAAAAATAGTGGCTTAACTCTGGAAAAATTAATTAATTTTGTTTCATGAATACAGCAACAAAATATTCTAAAAAGTGCGAGAAAACTTGATATATCTTTTGTGGTAACTGCATTTCTAAAAGATTATGCTTCACAGTATTGTTTAATAATGCATCTTATTTCGCATTTGAAATCTTTAGACATCCTGATCATGCATTTCTATTCAGTCTATCATAATTTCGCAATTTTCTACATATCGAGAAATTTTGTTCATTTTACTTATTACTAAAAGCACGTGTCAATAAGCTAGCCGAATTTATTAGACAGTGAGAAACGGGCGGAGAGAGGTGAATATGGGCCTGTGAATGCTTATTTACTACATATTTAAATATAAAGTTAAGTAAACAGAAGGAAAAATTTGGCTACAAACAATTAGCAAATAGTGATTTACTTCGCTACAATGAAACATTGATTCGAAAATTAACAAATTTAAAATTGAATGTTGGACTTTTTTTAATACCATAACAGGAAAGGTTGTAGACAAGTAATGGAAATAGATAAATTTAGAAAAATACCTAAAATAACTGTTACGAGGGTAGCCGCTTATATTTCTGGAATAGCAAACAAAAAAAGAGTTTTTATTATCGAAAATAGTTTTATTGCTTTTCAAAATATTCTCCTTGAAAACCAATGTACTTTTTCATTCCTTTAAACCAATCCGAAAAGCATTGCTGCCACTGTGAGAGTGATATCTTCAAAATATGAGTTTTGAATGCCTCAACTGCCTCTTCCGGCATAGAAAACCGTTGACCACGAAATTTATTCTTTACGTGTAGAAAAGAAATAACAGGGTGCTAGATCAGGGCTGTACGGCGGATGGCTTCAATTGTTTGAACCTACCTGTGAGAGCTCGCATTATCATGGTGGAGCATGATCTGTCGTTTCCGGTTTGTTTTCCTTATTTCTTCAAAAACTTTTGGCAAACAAATGTTTGCGTACCATTCGGAATTGACTGTTCTACAACTCTCTAAAGGCAGGGTCGCAACGTGACCGGGTTTTTCCAAAAAAAACAGGGGACCATTTGTTTTGATGTGTATTTGTTGGTTTTGGCTCATCTTGGAATACTTACACAGTCGACTGCTGTTTACTGCCAGGCTCATACGTATAGATGCAAGATTCATCACCTGTGACGACTTTATAAATGTTTTCTGAAGTACCGCCATTGTATTTTTTGTGTATTTCGTGGAACCAAATGACGCGAGTCCTTTTTTGAGCGTTTGTCAAGTTACGTGGTACCCAACGTGAATATAGCTTCTTAATGGCTAAATGTTCATGCAGGATCTTATGCACACTAGTGTTACTAATACCTAGAGATGCCTCGATCTCACGCTATGTCACATGACGGTCTTACTTTATCAATTCAGTCACTGCATTAATGTTTTCTGACACAACAACATTTGTGGTGTATAATCCCTAAGAGTAGTATTTATTTATTTATAATAACAGACGATTTTTATCTGTAATTATCAGTTCAAACGAGTCTTATTTGTTATTATTTTTTTATTATTTTACTTTTTTGTTAGTAATATTTTGTGATTTTAGAAGGAAACAGCGTTTATATTTGAAATATTATTTCTTTACAATACAGAAATGAATATTTCCATATAAATATTATATTTATATGAAAATATTGAGTCTTTCTTCAAGAAATGTAATCAAGAATGTCAGAATTTTTTAACGATCTACGGAATATACACATATCTGCACTAATTATATGGATGAAAACTATCTAGACTATATACAGGTACAATAAATTTCAAATTATGTTTATTTTGTTATTATTAATAGCAGTTATTACGTCTGCTCAATAATTAAGCAAGTAATTATTTTTTTAAAACAGATTGAATATTGTTTAACAGAAGCAAGTCGTTTGGTTTAGACTCTTTAATAAAAAAATAATGGGTGATTCATTATGATGTACTTTTTCAATAGCGATTTTTTGGCAGATAAAGCGTGAATCGTGTCAAACTTTCACGCTATTTTAGTTAAGTATTGTGTGACATTTTACTGTGGAGAGACTCACTCTGACACAGCGTCTACAAATTATCAGCTGTATTACGAAAATCAGCGTTTCACGAAAAATGTATTTCGTGTGCTTAGAGCAACCTATGGTCTGCGTAATCGGTCCACCAAACGCAAAATTCTCTACACCATCATAAAATTTGAAATGCAATTTTCATTATTGCATAATACGCGATCAAATAGACTGCATCCAGTGCGTAGCGATGGTAGCTGAGAGTGTAAGCGATGACCGTAAAGAACCTTTTCGACATAAGTCTCAACAGATTGGTTTGTCGTATGCCACAACTTGGCGTATTTTACGTAAGAATCTTGATTTAAAAGCATACAAAGTTCAACTCGTTCAAGAATTGAAAGCGATCGACGTTTCAAATCGTCAACGTTTCAGTCTTTGGGCTCTTGAAAAGCTTGAAGAAAATCGATTGTTTTCGACCAAAATTTTGTTCGGCGATGAATCCCATTTCCGACTTAATGGCTACGTTAATAAGTACAATTGCCATACTTCGAGTGACGAACAACCCCTAACAGGTTCAAAAACTACCATTACATCCAGACAAAACTACGGTTTGGTGTGGTTTGTTGGCAAGTGGAATCACCGATTTATATTTCTTTAAAAATGAGGACGGCCGCAACGTATGTACACTCCGAGCAACATGAATAGGACCAATTGCATATATGACATTTGTAGTTGGTATAAACATGGTAGCGCGCTGGAATTGTTATTTTCGAAAGTAAGAGGGTTGATAAAAAGATGTAGGTCGGTACCAAATATAATTTTTGTAAAAGTCAGTGCAAATGTACGTTACTAATGACAATAAGTAGAGTAATTAAACGCCACTTGAATACGACCAATCTACAAAATAAAAGATTTGTTTGCAATAACAAAATACTTTATTGTTCAATAATGAGTACTTTTGCCATTATTTCTTATAACCTCAAATAGTCGGGATGGAATGGAATTATACAGGGTTCTCAAGTAGTCAACGGGAAGTTCCGCCCAACTTCGTTTCAGCGCCTGCTCTAGTTCGTCAGCGCAACTGAATTGGGTAGCATTGGAGTACAATTTACGCGACAACCATCCCCAAACATTTTCTATGATGTTCAGGTCGGGGGAGAGCGATGGCCAATCGAGAACCTCCATGCCTTGTTCTTGAAACCAGCGTCGAACAATGCGTGCGGTGTGAATACTGGCATTATCCTGTTGGAAAATAAATGGCCCACCTGCCATAACGTTGGAAACTTTGTCTTTCACCTGCTGCAGCAGCTGGACGTACTTTTCCGAATTCTGTATGCCCTTCACTATTACTAAATCAACAGGTCCGTTATAGGAAACAGCTCCCCATACCATGACTGAACCAACATCGGCTCGCCTTCGTGACTGAATCACTTCATCTTTACGTAAATCGTGGAAATAATAAGAAAACCCATCCGGGTCATCTAAATTAAACTTCTTCTCGTCACTGAACAGTTTGCCATCCTCTTGTCCACCCCATTTTTGCTTGAGCAAACTGAAGACGTGCAGTGCGCTGAAATTCCCTTAAAGGAGGCCGTCGTTTAATTTTCAAACGTTTTAAATGCGGACAGGTCTTCGGTAACTTCTGTACAGTTCTTACCGATGCATTCGTTCCAACGTTATTCGCGATTTGTCTTGCCGTTAATGCCGAATTCGATGCTTCGCGTAATATGGCTCGACGTTCTCTCTTAGTTGTAACGGATGTTGTTCGCCCTTTAAAACGCTTTCCATAATTCTCGGGATCCCTAATAAAATTGTTCACAACCTGGTGTGATCGGCTTATTTTCTTTGCAGTAGCCCTTGAGGAATACCCTTCTTGATGGAACGCTTTAATTTTTCCAATTTCTTCCATACTTAAGCACTTCTGTCGTCCCATCGTTGCACAATACCCTTAATTACAGATGTTTGTTTATCCGGATACACGTTGTAACTCGACACTCATCCGGTAGCTTACTATTAAATACTGGTCGTATCCAACCGGCGCGGTGCATTTTATATGTATGTGGTACTTACGTCACCCAATGCATAACGTTAGGCACTATTGCGCAATAATGCGTATTATTTGCCATATCATACCATTACAAACTTGCATTGTATTTTTAGTAAATGAATTGTTTTTCAAACCACCGAAAGCTTGCAACAAGTCGGGTGGTCCTATTCATGTTGCGCGGAGTGTATATGTGAAGGACGCCCGTTATCACGCCATGATAACGGACTATTTGCTGCCTGCAATTGAAGCCTGTGATCTCTACGGCATTTGGTTCCAAAATACGGCGGTACTTGCAACACAGCCCGTGAAAGCATGGCTTTATTGCAAGAACAATTTTGTGAACATCTAGTTTCACACAATGGACCTGTGCAGTGGCCGCCTAGATCATGTGATATTACACCTACGAGGATAGTTTGACAAGTAGTGAGAATGACACATAGGTGGCGCTCTAATTGGTAAAACAAATGCACTGTAATTTAGGTTAGCTATTTACATGTTTACATTCCGATATTTAGATCGGTTGATTAATTGATTTTTGACAGCTTAGTGAAGAAGAAGCAACACATCGTTTTGCTAAAACGCAAAATGCAGAGTATCGTGCGGTGATTAAATACTTCGCAATTAAGAGTATGAAAGCTACTGAAATAAAAGATAAGTTACGGGAAACATTAGGTGAATCTGCTCCATCATCCGCCACAATAAGTAGATGGGTAAATGAATGTAAACGTGGTAGAACAAGCTGTGTTAATGAAGCGCGCTCTGAAGCACCCAAAATCGTGACTTCTAAGGAAATGATTATAAAAATCCATAATATTATTACGCAAGATCGACGACTCAAAATGAGAGAGATAGCAGACATGGTAAATATTTCAACCGAACGCGTACACCACATTTTAACGAAAGAATTGGGCCTTTCCAAGCTTTCGATAAGGTAGGTGCCGCGATTGCTTACGACTGATGAAAAGTTCACTGGTTTGCGCATTTCCAATGAGTGTTTGGACCTTTATAAGCGGAATCCGGTTGATTTTTGTAGGCGACTTGTTACTTGCGATGAAACTTGGATACACTACAGTACACCCGAAACTAAACAACAGTCGAAACAATGGTTAGAACGTGGTTCTGCACCTCCATAGAAAGCGAAAACCACTTTATCGGCAAACAAGGTGATAGCATCAATTTTTTGAGATTCAAAGCGCATTTTGCTCATTGATTACCTTCAGAAAGGTACCACAATAAACGGACAATATTATACAGAACTTCTACAAAAATTAAATGTTGAGATTCGTGGTAAACGGCTAGGAATGGCAAAGAAAAAGATTCTGTTTCACAAAGACAACGCTCCCTCGCATACCGGCACAGTTGCGATGTCCAAAATCCACGAGTTGCATTTCCAATTAGTACCGCATACGCTTTATTCGCCGGATCTAGCCCCTTCCGACTTCCACCTTTTTCCAAAATTGAAAACGGTACTAGGTGGATAGAAATTTTCGTCTAACTACGAGCTAATCATCTTCGTAAATGAGTATTTTGCAAACCTCCCGGAATCGCAACGTTGGAATAAATGTATTGCTCTTTTAGGAGAATATATTTAAAAATAAAAATTATTTTGTATTTAAAAAATTCGTTTTTCTTTTCCATTCTCACTACTTGTCAAACTACCCTCGTATAACCTTTTTCCTTTGGAGCTACGTAAAGTCCAAAGTCTGTATGAATAAGCAAGCTATGATTGAGCAATTGGAAGCCAACATTACTTATTCGCCAACTACCACTCGAAATGTTCAAACGCGTCATCGAAAGTTGTAACTTCAGAATGGACCATGTTGAGGAGAGTTACGGCCAATATTTGAAGGAAATAATTTTTTAAAAACAATTGTCAAGAATGGTCTTTTTATATGATAATGAAGAATACCCGATGAAGTTTAAGTCTTTTTTTTATTTTTGACAAAAGTATCTCGAAATGAATCACTCCTTGTAAGAAAGTTATACTTTTACTTTTTATGGTATAATTTTTAAAGATCCAGGTTACTTAATTACAATAATTCACACATAAAGAAAATTGTATAATTCGAATTTACATATCATCATTAGCGGATCGAAGGCATAAGAAAGAAAATACTTTATATATACATATGTCTAAAAAAAATGTATTAAATATAAATCCTCGCGTTCGCTCAGCCTAAGGCAAGGTTTACATAGAAACTTCATACATCAAAAATAATGTTTCACATCTTAGAGTAATTTTCAGTTCTCAGATAAAATTCTAACGCGAATAACGCAAATAACAAAGCCAATACCTCCAAACATTATTCTCGCAAGACAATATAATGTGATCCCTACACTGGTATTTGTTTAATCAGCCCGAAGCAATCTTCACATTAAAATCTGTATTACGGTTATAATCATACAATTTCATGATAATTTTACATTTTTGTTATAACAGAAAATAATAGTATAAATATGTATTTATTTATAACGTGGACCAGAATAAAAATAAACATAAATGATATGTAGCACATGTAATTCAGAAGTTTATAACATTTATAATTTATGTCACTTTTAGTGTATCCCATACACACTAACTACGAAAATTTACCACGCAGATTTTGAATTTATATAATAAATTATGGAATTATATAATATTAACTGTCCTTTTTATTCATTTGACCCAGCAAAGCTCACTTAATTTAATACATTATAAAAGAATTCAACTTATAGATTTCTATGAGGCTAAGACTGCTAAAGAAAATGTGCCAAATTTGTCATAGACTTATTTTGCGAGTAGCAACAGTATTTTATTTATACATTTATGTATGTCATGATATTTTGAAGTATGTAACATTGATGAAAGATCTACCGTATCAAGACATATTTTTTTTAATAGATGGCGCCACTAAGAATTACTATTTTAAAAAAGTTCCGTTTTCTCTGCAACAGACTGTGTATAATTGTTAGTAAGTGCAATAATGTAAAAAGGAAATATTGTAGACATACAATAGTAAATCAAAATAACATTAATTCTAAACTTAATAATATAAGTGGAAATAAAAGTATATAATACAAACTCTGAATATGAATACTACAAACCGAAATACAATAAGTAATGCAAAAATAAATAAATAAAATAATAATCAATTTTAATTAAATTTAAAAATCTTGATAGGAAAACAAAATGCTTATCAATTGAAGAACTAAAATAAGTGACAAAAAACGCGCAGATTTGTTATAGAGGTGCATTAAACATTAAGTTAGTTCTCGCTAAGCTGTTAGAACATGTTCGTACTACGAAGCTGTTGTAGGTGTGATTGAATAAGTGACACCAAAGGTAAAAACTCATAGATTTGAATTTATTGAGCATTATTTCGTAATTTATGTGATCAAACGCTTTGGTAAAATCCGTATAAACAACAATAACTTGTTAACTAGCATGTGGGCATCTAGAAATAGATTGAGTAATTATAGTTAGACTTATTACTGCAATTTTTTAATGAATCCGTTGTAATATACTAATATAAAAAGTCTAACTAAAGAGAAACCCATGTTATACAGGCATATTTCATAAACTTTAAAAAAATTATTAATAATTGTTATAGGTCGATAGTTTTTAGTCAATGCAGGTGTCATCTTTTTTTATCTATTTGTGCAAATCGAACAATTTTTTATGCATCCGGAAGAACACCTGCAGAAAGTGAAAGATTGAAAAGATATAACACGGTTCAATTAAGCAGTCTCTCGCAAGAAAACTGAGACTGTTATCATCATCCATGGTATAAGAATTCTCCAATTTACCACTAATTAAAATTATCTTGCTGTATTTACTGCTTACTCTTATAATAAAGAATAGCGGATACATCTAAATAAATGTTTTTCTTGAATATTTACTTGGGTTAGGGGTTTGCTATTATCTGTTATATAGTACGAACTATGTTCACTTATATACTTAGAACATTTATACTGTAATACTTATATGGGTGATTTAATTTAATCCATCTATAGGTAGCAGTATAAAACCCTCCAGATTGAAATATTCTAATCTTCGTATATTGGTGACAATTTCAGTATTTACTTCTTAATTGAACATTTTAGATAATGAGGTTGCAATTATTAGAAGTAAGCAGTAGAATAATTTTGCATTCATAACAATCTAAGAATTTGATTTCCAACTACGCGCAGATGTCATCGCTAATCTAGTACTAATGATTGAAGCAAACATTTATTTGGCAGTCCAGAGGAATTGGCTTGTTAAGACATTCATGTTTTAGATTTATTTATAGGTTGTTTATGTATGGTTAGAATTGTTTGACTATTATCTTGTCAAATGTTTGGAAAATTTGAATTTGTAAATCAGTAAAGAACTGCAAAACTGTCAATTTATGAAAACAAAAATTCAATCATTTATGATCATTCAGTACTATGATATTATTTTAAACGATAATATCCATTTATATAGATTAGATACCACGATGCCACAGAATACAACCATAAATACATATGTTAATATAAAAATAAATAAACTTAATCAACAAATACATTAAAAATGTATTTGGGGAAATAAAAATAACAACAAATTTAATATCGTTATGAAATATTTTTATTTTAATCTCTGGATAATAATAATTTAAATTAATATTATTGGGTAATTGTAAAAATCATGTACCATGTATGATTTCACAGAAGATTTATTAATATAAGAAAAGATCCGTTAATTATATACCCATCTTCTTCGATAACCTTTCACCATCTGTTGGTGAGATTCATTCATATCAAACTATGTACTTTTTTCATAAGTATAATTAATCAAGTTATTTAAATAAACACAGTGATGCATAGGGAAAACACTTAAAAATGTTAAATTCTTTTACTTCAATGAAGAATTTATAAATGTACACTGGACTAAATTACGAGAATTTTAATACAGAAATATTGTTTTCTTTTAACAATGATAAAGAGTTCATATTATTTCCTAATTGATTCCGAAAGAAAAAGCAAATATGCAGAAAACAGAAAATGTATCTGCTTAAGATACTTTTCTATTTATTTTACCGGATTCCGAAAGGAAACAACCAGTAGTTATGTTATTATATAAGTGCTTTTACTTCTATCCGAGGTATGGATGTATATGTTAGTTCTTCGATTACTTTGTATTAGATATACATACATACCATGAACATACACATTCCACCATATGTGTCTTATGACGCTTACGAAATATTTTTCAAAGACTTTTAGGCAAACATGTAATAATTTTTGGTGATTTTAATTGTCTTTTATTTAAATCGCTTAATTATAAGACACCGCAAATGTTTATATTTAATTACCTTCATGAGTGTACTAAACCTACGTCAACACAACAATGTACTTAACGTTAATGCTAGATTACTTGATTTAGTATTTAGCAATATTAATAGTTTATCTGTTGCAAATGATTTGAATTCTTTAGTTGTAGAGGATATACGTCATCCGACCTTAGATTTTTACTCAAACTTGCATCCTTCTGTTCCCATCCATGAATTTCTCTCTAATAATAATTATAGGTATAATTCCCATAGAGCAGATTTCAATAAACCTTTTTAAACATGACTAATGTTGACTTGTATTTTCTGGAACAATATTTTGACGTGAATAACGCTAAGAGTTCTGCAATAAGATTTACTCAGTCCTGGATAGTGCCATTGAGAATTCAAAAGCACCTAAACGCTCTTATCCAACAATAACATCAAAAATTTGATAAAGCATGAAGAATATTACTATAGAAAATGGAGGGACCGGGTTCTCATAACTATTATAACGAATACTCTAGGCGACGGAAACTGATTAAATGGGAAACGCGTAACACTCATATTGCTTACGAATCGCGTACCCAATCGGAGATTGTGGAAAATCCAAAAACCTTCTGGAAATAGCCAACGCAAATCTTCAAGGATTCCTTGTTGCATTCCATTGATGATATGGGGATTACTTCGTCTCAAACCATCGCTGATACCTTCGCCGACCTATTTTCCAATGTTCTGTGTAATGACTCTGGTAGTTCCAATCTCTGTCAATAATAATGGATCTAGCTGTATCAGAGTTTTATCATTCGATACCGCCCAAATACTTCGGAGCATAAGACGCATTAAGGGAGATTTTACGACTGGACTGATGATGAACTTCCGAATTCTTTAACAGATATTGAGCACCAGTTTTATAAGATCCCCTTCGGAACATTTTCAATTTATCATTAAAAACGTCACCCTTCTCAATAATGTGGAAAGTCAGTAGAATAACGCCTTTTTTAAGAAAGGATATTCCTTTAACATTTACAACTATAGGCAGATCAGTAATTTAGCTAAAATTTTCGGGCATCTTGTACACTAATAAATATACGACAATATAAAATGTATATTAGTGAACTAATAACATGCATTTATTGCTAATAGGTAAACTATTACTAACTTGGTGACACAATATATTGCAAAATGACGGGATCGTCGCTCTCAAGTAGACGTAATTTTTACTGATTTTGCCAAAGCGTTTGATTCAATCGATCATGATCTACTTTTGATTAAAATTGATGCACTGGATTTCTCTGTGGATCTGTGTGTCGTGTTTGTGTCGTCATATCTATGGCAACGTTCTAGTTACGTATGCTTCAATGGTTACTGCTCTAAACCACTTTCTATGGCATGTTGTGTTCTTAGGGAGTCAAATTTAGCTCCGTAGTTATTCAACATTTATATTAATGACTTATTATTACAATTATTTTCGCAAAACATTGTTGTAAATAATTCATTTCTCATAACAAGTTATCAATCAATTCAAAAAGGGATCGGCCTTGTACGTGCCATACTCAAACTATAAGAAGAATTAAGTTTGCCTGCATAAAACATACATAGGCACACACATATTTCTGTTTCATAAACATTTAATTCTTCTTATTGTTTGTTTTATGTTTTAATAATTGTTTGTTTCCAATAAAAAGTAGTCGGTTGTCTTTTGGCCACAGGCAATTTAATTTCCTATTGAAATAAAGTTTTGAGAAAGCGCTATCATTTCAGTTTAGCGATCAACACAAGGACGCAATTTATGTGAGTTAGATAAATCATTACTTAAATATTTTGTCAATTCGTTACAATACAAATTTTGCCAATAAACTACATAAATAGATAAATATAAATAGAATTTGATCAACTTATACCTTCATATTTTTAACTACCATTTCGATTCCTTTATATTAATAAATATATCGATTTTTAATTTCCTGTTAAAACAAAGAGAATAATGGCAATAGTAATTTAGTTTCACCAAGGTACAGAGGTATGAAACTAGATTAGATATGCTCATACATACTCGAATGCAGTATTTCATTTTCATTGCATTTTAATTGAATTCTGAATCAGAACTCGGTTGAGATAACTTTCGCAATAATTATTACAAAAGTTACTTAATTTTCAATTTAGTGAATAAAAACGATCGAAACAGAATGTGGCCGGACATCCTAACCGCCTGGCGGACATTCTGCATCCATTATATTCCCATTCCAGCTCGACTCATTTTGGATTCATTTCCGATTTGAGCGGTTAGAAAAACGACCGGCCATTTCGCACAAGTTAATTAGTTTTAAATTCAGATTAACGGTCGTCTGACTCGAAGCAGATTAAAACGTTTAGGTAAAACTTTTCAATTAAATTTGTTTTTGTAAGGCGGCAATTATGCTAACACCAACCAAGCAAAACATTAATTATTTAATTGGAAAATGGGACTTTAATATTGTTGATAATATTTACACAAAAGATCTGTTTCCATTGAAATTGTATTTAGCGCGTTGTATTATAGCTTTTCGGACCTAATACAGATTTATCACACAATTTAACCGTTTACATTTTCTATAACACAGAAACAAAAGAATTAATTTTCTGTTTTTAATACGTACCCTTTTTTATTTCACAAATTTAGAACTAATGTTTGCATTTGTTAAAAGGCAACAAAGAGATTGTAATAACAATAGTCGAAAAAATAATATATCTCTGTGACTTAATAGAACATAATTAATACGCATTAATTTTAGAGCATGAGGTGTACAAGCATGAATATTTCACAAACAATGACAATACAGGATAACATGATAATAAAAATGTAATACAATTTCTGATTCCTGCCTTATAATACAAAAATAGTTTTGAAGAAAATACGAGAAGTGATCTCTTAATTTGTTGACACAAACGTAATTGTGACATTATTGTCTAATTTTTGTGACAGGAAAAAAATACTGAGACATTTTAAAATTATAGCCATTTAAATTAAACACTGCAAAACAATCATTTCAATGAGTGTACGAAATCTATGGGCCCGTTTGACAGTTCAGCAGTAATACTAGTTCAAAAGACAGATCGCATTACCTAGTGCAAAATCATTTTTGTGTGCTTCGCCCGCGGATGCTTCCAGATGGTTTATAACATCTCTAATATGCGTTAAAAATTGTATACATTCATATGATCCTTCAAAAGAGCCCTAATAACAAACTAAAAGGAAAAGTTATTTTCATTTTCATACCACTTTTCAACCAGTGGACTATTTTAACCAGCAAAATTTAGAATCGACGAGTTATCAGTAGAAGTCTCGACTAATGATTTCTGTTTATTCTCACACAGTAAAGACATATTGCAGAGAATGCACTTTACTCCGACCAATAAAGCCGTCGATGGTTTCGAAACAGCGATAAATGATGTACTTCCAGAAATATGGAAAATATGTATATTTGGAAAAGCTCCAAATACAAGGGTAGTTTGACAAGTAGTGAGAATGGAAAAGAAAAACGAATTTTTTAAATACAAAATAATTTTTATTTTTCAATATATTCTCCTAAAAGAGCAATACATTTATTCCAACGGTGCTCCAATGCCCTTATGCCATCTCTAAAATGCGATTCCGGAAGGCTTGCAAAATACTCATTTACGAAGATGATAAGCTCGTCGTTAGACGAAAATTTCTGTCCACCTAGTGTCGTTTTCAATTTTGGAAAAGGGTGGACGTCGGAAGGGGCTAGATCCGGCGAATAAGGCGCATGCGATACTAATTGGAAATGCAACTCGTGGATTTTGGACATCGCAACTGTGCTGGTATGTGAGGAAGCGTTGTCTTAGTTAAACAGAATCTTCTTCTTTGCCATTCACCGTTTAGCACAAATCTCAACATTTAATTTTTGTAGAAGTTCTGCATAATATTGTCCGTTTATTGTGGCACCTTTCTGAAGGTAATCAATGAGCAAAATGCGCCTTGAATCCAAAAAAATTGATGCCATCACCTTGTTTGCCGATAAAGTGGTTTTCGCTTTCTTTGGAGGTGGAGAACCACGTTCTAACCATTGTTTCGACTGTTGTTTAGTTTTCGGAAGTAACAAATCGCCTACAAAAATCAACCGGATTCCGCTTATAAAGGTCCAAACACTCATTGGAAATGCGCAAACGAGTGAACTTTTGATCAGTAGTAAGCAATCGCGGCACCCATCTTGCCGAAAGCTTGGAAAGGCCCAATTCTTTCGTTAAAATGTGGTGTACGCGTTGTTTACCATGTCTACTATCTCTCTCACTTTGAGTCGTCGATCTTGCGTAATAATATTATGGATTTTTATAATCATTTCCTTAGAAGTCACGATTTTGGGTGCTCCAGAGTGCGCTTCATCAACACAGCCAGTTCTACCACGTTTAAAATCATTTACCACTTATTGTGGTGGATGATGGAGCAGATTCACCTAATATTTCCCGTAACTCATCTTTTATTTCAGTAGCTTTCATACCCTTAATTACGAAGTATTTATCACCGCACGATACTCTCCTTTTCCCATTTTAACAAAACGACGTGTTGCTTCTTTTTCGATTAGCTGTCAAAAATAAACTAATCAACCGATTTATCTAAATATCGGAATGTAAACATATAAATAGCCAACCTAAATTACAGTACATTTATTTTACCAAATATAGAGGAATGGCAAAGAAAAAGATTCTGTTTCACCAAGACAACGCTCTCTCGCATACCAACACAGTTGCAAAATCCACGAGTTGCATTTCCAATTAGTACCGCATGCGCCTTATTCGCCGAATCCAGCCCCTTGCGACTTCCACCTTTTTCCAAAAATTAAAACGGTACTAGGTGGAAAGAAATTTTCGTCTAACGACGAGCTTATCATCTTCGTAAATGAGTATTTTGGAAGCCTTTCGGAATCGCATTTTAGAGATTGCATAAGGGCATTGGAGCACCGTTGGAATAAAGGTATTGCTCTTTTAATGGAATATATTGAAAAATAAAAATTATTTTGTATTTAAAAAATTTGTTTTACTTTTCCATTCTCACTGCTTGTCAAACTATCCTCGTATATTATAATCATATGTACAAATTATAATCATATAAATAAACGAATTACGCAGTAAAAGTATATATTTTTAGACCAAATTTTGTACAAACGTTTACTATGTTAAGAATAGAAAATGATTAAATTTTCATTGACAAATTGGTAACTTTACAGAGACAATTTAATTGCTCGCTTCTAATAAGATGCTGTACTCCTGTGTAAACTCATTCCAAGAACTTGACGTAACTTCATTTGCGGGTTAGGATAAGATGTAACATAAGGACGGGTATTGTTGAAATGTGACATTAGTTAGTCATTAGATATGAATATGGTATTATTAATAGTTATTCCAAAACTTCGCAAATGTACTATTGAACGTTTAAATCACCTCGAAGGAGTACTGAAGGAATCCTACTTCATATGCTAATTCTACTCTGAACCATCAATCCTTTAGTAAGTACAGTATCTCGTTCTACAGAAAAATTCAAAAACTGCCTCTTTCCTCTTCAATGTCGCACCAAAATGGACTCATAAGATTCGTCTGGAAGAAAACTATTGTAAAACCCTTCATCCAATCTACCCGTATATTACACCACTATAATCTAAGAATACGATTCCGACTAGTGAAAGTCAGTATTAGTCGTGGATGACAGAAAATCAACTCAAATGAACGGATGCAGCAATATATGTAATGCATTATTATTATGTAGGCTATTTCTGCCAAGATTTTCCAGGAGGTACTATGCCGTTCCCTATTATAATATTATATATATATATATATATGTATATAATTATAAATAATATAAAATAATTTGTTTCGTGCGTGCTTTTACTGTAGTTTTCCAGTTGCAACACTATTGAATTATTTGCTGATGATGATAACTTAGTTATCGAAATACGTATACAGAATATGAAAATCAATATGGAAAGGGGTTATATATTAACCTTAAGTGATTAAGTTAATCAACCACAGGTTCTATAAAAGTTACACATTTTTACTTGGTGATTTTATTTAGATATATTTTCAAAAATATGTAATCTAACCTAAAAATACACATTCCTATCTACGTCACAAATGAAATTTGAAAATGTTCGCAATGAAAAATAAATTTACATCGAAAAATTTATTTTGTATTTCGTAAACTACGAGCATTTTTTTAAACGAACTAGTTTATTAACTACAAAAATTCAATTCTTAAAATCAAAATTTGACATTTTATTGATTAAAACCAATTTATTTACCAAAGATTGCATACATTAACTAGAATGCATTGACACGTTTTTTTAAGCAAATCTCGGAATATTTATAATATGTTCAGAGATATTAAAACTCACTACATATACTTACATATATTGCAACAAACAGTAAATAACACATGGATCAATAAGTCCCGAGACTAACCCATAGATGGCGCTCGTAGTAAACCAGTAACCACGTCTTTCTAGAGTACTAACCTTTGCTTGAAACGTGTCAAAATTTTAAGTCGATCGGACCAGAAACAGCTGAGTTATCGAGGTTGGAGTAAAGTCGTTTTGTAATTTGTTTAAACAATGGAAAAAACCGAGTTTCGTGTTCTGATAAAACATTATTTTTTAATGGGTGAAAACACCACGCAAGCAAAACAATGGATTGAAAAATGTTACCCGGACTCTTGCCCATCAAAAGCAACGATTTGTCGGTGGTTTGCCGAGTTTAAACGTGGTCGTACCGACACAAATGACGCGGAACGCTCGGGTAGACCTGTGGAAGCCGTTACACCGGAAAATGTGAGTGAAGTGACAAAAATTATAATGAAAGATCGTAAAGTGAAGCTCCGTGAGATTGCTGAGATGACACAGATATCATATGGAAGTGTATTTACTATCCTTCATGAAAAATTGAGCATGAAAAAGGTTTTTTCCAAGTGGGTGCCGCGATTGCTCTCGATGGAACAAAAACAGCAACGAGTCGATGATTCAGAAAGCTGCTTATCGCTATTTACTCGCAACAAAAAAGATTTCTTGCGTCGTTACGTGACCATGGACGAAACATGGATACATCACTACACTCCAGAGTCGAAGCGGCAGTCATCTGAGTGGCGCACAGCTGGCGAAAGCCGTCCGAAACGTCCGAAAACGCAGCAGTCAGCTGGCAAAGTCCTGGCGTCAGTTTTTTGGGATACACATGGCGTGATTTTCATTGACTACCTCGAAAAAGGTAAATCGATCAAGAGTGATTATTATATTGACTTACTGGTGCTTTTGAAGGAGGAAATCGCAAAAAAACGACCGCACATGCAGAGAAAAAAAATCCTTTTTCACCAAGACAATGTACCCTGCCACAAGTCGATGAAAACAATGGCAAAATTGAACGAATTGGGTTTTGATCTGCTTCCCCACCCCCCATATTCGCCAGATTTAGCCCCCAGTGACTACTGGCTCTTTGCTGATCTTAAAAAAATGCTCCAGGGAAAAAGATTTGGCTCAAATGAGGAGGTCATCGCTGAAACTGAAGCTTATTTTGAAGCGAAAGATAAATTTTTTTATAAACATGGTATTGAAAAATTGGAAAAGCGTTGGAACCATTGTATCACCCTAAAAGGTGATTATGTTGATGAATAAAAAAAAATTTTGCAAAAAAAATGTTGTTTTCATTGTTAGTCTCGGGACTTATTGATCCATGTGTTATTACTTTTATTATTAAATCAGCACTCGAGTATTAGGGAAAATGCCTGTCTTATCAGGAAATAATTGCATTTAAAACAATTATATTGCACTCGAGTATTAGGGAAAATGCCTGTCTTAGAATATTTTAATACATGATAAATGTCATACTAATATGAGGAAATAATTGCATTTAAAACAATTATATATGGAGGAAAATATACACACGTTTAGATATGTTAAGTCATACTAGGCACATTTGACAAATCACGTGGGGCAGTTTTTTAAAGATATGTTCAAATACCAACAACATTTCTGAATTTTCTAAATAAAATTTTATCCCAAGTCGGCAAACACAGACTTCAAAGTGCGTATTCGTATTTCGGTCAAGTCCTTAAAAATATTAACCGAATTACTTTTTATTTTCAATTCAGGTTTCTTATGGAAATCCTAATGTGTATATATTCTTATTCAAATTACAGAAACCCGACTTTTAGATTAAAAAGCACTCTCAATGGTATTACTAAGGCATTCAAGGAAACATAATTCTTTTATATTTGTTATTGGAAAAGCAATAATCATTTATTAGATTCTTAAAGTAAGTCGGCGCATTTCTTATAACCTATCCCTAGAGAGCAGAACTTCCAAAGCGAAAATGTTTTTATACAATTCCTATATTTTATCACATGAGGGTAAGTAAATATCTTTTATATTCTGTCTCTTCTAGGACATATTATATTCCTTTTTCTGATCATTTTTCGAATGTATGACACAAATAACTTTTCAAATTCATTTTGTATATCCTTTCGTAATTTTATATTACTAATTTCTCAAGCTATAACTGTATTAAAATGAAATATTACTACTTGAAAAGATTCATGGAAAGTAAACAAACGAAATCGAATGCATACCCGAATACAAACGGATACCGTGGCCACAAGCCATAAGTTATTTGTGAGCTTAGATAAAAGAATAGAACAAACTTTTTGGAGAAAAGTTATTTTATTTTTCAACATATTCCCGGATAAATCTGGTTATTAGGTCGAATGTAGAAACAGTTCGAATTATATTCATAAATTTTTACATTTGAAATAGTTGAAGTATGAACATATGTATATATTATGTAAAAGGAAAGCACTACTACTAAAGTATTTTTAAATGAGACCTTTTGCATCATAATGTATCGTGTAGTTGATATGAAAGAAACGTACAGTATTCATTTGTTATCGTTTAGCCTTATTGAAAGTAACGATAAAACAATCCTATTACGGACTCAAAAGACACTAGCCATAATCTTCCCTACCGAGTGTACGGTCCTTGCCTTTGGAATACTTGTAGCAGAATTAGAAAATTTCTTCGATTGTTGTTTCATTTCGGGTGTCTCTTTGAAAGTCTTTGTATCATGTCTTAATTTTGCTAAATTACATTCGCTCATTTGAAATGTGTCTCAGCTACTACATACATGTACTTTTTTTAATAATTTCTGGAATTGACACTGTTTTTTGGACATCTACGGCGTTAATCATCAAATATTGACTAGTCCGGACATTCTAAATGATCAGCTTTGATTCCATTGTTTATTTTGTTCATTAAAAATAAGAACTTACTCACTGATTGGTACTCCACTTTTTCCATCTTTCAAAGCAAGCTAAAAACAGTTCACTTTATTTTCAAATAACAACGAATGAAAACAAATTTTGACAGCTATTATTTGACGGATGGCTAAGTTGAAAATCGAAACAGATTTTTAGTACCGTTGCCCTCTTTCGTTAGGCTAACTAACTACCGATATGTTCTTGTATCTAACAGGATAGGTTACATTATAAGAAAGTATGAGATTGATGTAATATATACAATATACAGTTTCTTGGTAACACATTTTTTTTATTTTTAGACGACCATCTTTTATTTATTAGTAGTAATATTTGAGAGAAAATATTTTATTATCTAACTCTTTTAGCTCAAGAATTCGATAATAAATATTTTTTCTCAAATATTACTACTAATAAGCAAAAGATGAGACGTCTAAAAATAAAAAAAATGTGTTATCAAGAAACAAACAAGCGCAACGATAAAGATATTTACACGAATCACGAATTCTTTATTCCAAAAACGAAAAAGTTAGACCTAACTGACAATTACATGTCATCAGCACCAAGAGTACAAAAATCAAAGGCAACCTTATCGAACCTACTGACTTACTTAATATAGATATTATGAAGCTAATGGTGCAATGTTTTATGCACAAGTCAAAGAGAAAAACAGGAAAATTTCAAATAACTTCATCACAAGAAACAATCTATCCTATGAAATCCTTGAATGCGCCAGATAAACTCATGTAAGAGTCAGCTATAAGACTTTAAAAGCAGAACATCAACTTACGGTATATGTTTCTAATTAAAACATTGCACACAATTAATTAAGAAAAATCGATCAGTATCTTCCTGAAAATGCTGTCTGCTTAACCGTGTACTTTATGAAATTTAAGAGAAGTCAAGTTATAAAAAAAGGGAAAATTTGCCACCAACGTGACGCAGTTTTTGTGAAGAAAGCACCACGCATTACTCAGATTTAGAATACCAACATATGTACATATATCATATAAACGATGTGCACGAGGAAGCCACGGTGTATTTTCTCTTTTGTTAGAGAATACTGCCTAATCGTCAAAATTTAATATTTCTGTTTTTAGGACAACTCAAATTTTCTTTACACCCTTCCTGGATCCTGTATCAATCGCATAAATTGTAAATATTCAAATATGTACAACCAAATGAGTGAAATGAATTCCAATTACATCCTATTAAAATGTATTTTAAGTTCGTAAATTTTAGTAGACTTTCATGGTTAATTTAATTTTGTTAGTTAAATTAGCCATGAAAGTCTACTAAATTTGACGTATATCAGTACTGTAACAAATCACCGTCTTCTGTTCATACTATCACCTTTTTATACTGCTAAATGTTGTCAGCTGAAATTTCTTTTTCTCGAATCCTTCCTGTTAGCCAGTACTTAAATTCGCTCGAAATCTAGATTATGTCCTCATTGTATTAATGTTCTGTAACCACAAATTGACCAATCTCTTTGATATTACTCTTCCAAAAAAGTATTACATAATTTATTCTTTTTCGCTATGAGCAATGAAACCCAATGTTTATTTATGTGCCAATGAAACTTCAAGATCTGTAAAGAAAAATGACAATAAAAAAATCAGTCTTGGTAATTTTTACAGAAACTAATAGTGTGATCAAGTAAATGTATTCCTGTTTACATGCCAGTAAAACTTCAAGATATGTAATATGAAGATATGTTATAAGAACTACCGGCGTTGGAATAAAGATTTTGCTTAATGATAAAGTTAATTTCAAATTTAAGTCATACTTTGGGTAAAAATGAATTTTTCTCACAAAAAGATTAAAACTTATAATGTAAAACTATGTATGATGAACGCCTGAGAACAATTAAAATGTTATTAACACCCTGTCTGCGACGCGTTTCGAGTAATCGACTCTCTTCAGGCAAACCGTGGTGTTAACGAACTTATTCTCTGTGGATTATCGTATCGCTTACGATACAGTGAAAGAATGGAAAAACAATACCTCCCTCTATCGTTAATTCCTCGAAACGCGTCGAGAGGTGTTATTAATATTTGAATTATTAACAAACGATAAATTTCAATACAAACTAAAAGAGTAACTGCCATATTACCCATTTTAAGCTTCTGAAATCTTATTTGACAAATACACATTTTTTTATTAAGGGAGCTAGTAACAGAGACTTTACGCCAATTCTCTCTGGTATCCCACAGAAAAATGTTTTGGGACCAATGAATGTAACATGAATGCAACCTCGGTTGGTGCAAAGAAACTTATGAACCAATGTCAACCTATATAATACAACTATGGGGTACCGCCATTAATTCGACCGATATTCTCCAAAGATTTCCAATGTGATATTAGAGAAGTTAGCGCAAAATATGTAATAAACGTACGATGCATCGTAATATATTAACCAAATAATTGAATATTAGCGATAATAGCGTAGTGCGACAATAAACAATAGACGGTGTTAATATCTAGATTGAATAGAGTTCTTCACTCGTTCGAATGAAACTTCTCGTCTTTTTACTATACAAAGGGTGCTAGGAAAGTTTTGCAATACAGTAATATCCTCTACACTCAGTACACCTCTACATCCTCCGAAACCAATCTTTAAACCAGGTCTGTTTCACTAGGGAGTAAAGCACACTCGTTGTCCCAAGCCCGCAGAAGGTCCTCACCACTGGAAAACCGCCTCTCTTTGAGCTTCATTTTTACATGCGGGAACAGTGCAAAGTCGCAGGGAGCAAAATCTGGACTGTAGGGAGGGTGCTCGTGAAGTTTCAATCCTGTCGTGGTCAAATATTCGGTGCAGGCTTTGGCGCGGTGAGCTAGAGCATTATCGTGATGGAGGAACCAGGTGTGCATTTTTGACTTTGGCCGCAGCTTCATCATGGATCCAATGACTTTAGGCAGGCACTGTTCAGTATAAGGTCGCCTTGTCGTACCAAGCAGTGCAGCTGATAACCGAGCACGGGAATTTCAAAGCGTACCTGCATAAGATCGGAAAGAGAGACGACCCAAATTGTCATTGTGGTGCGATCGATACGGCGGCACACGTCCTCTTCGAGTGCCCAGACACCGAAGACTGGCGCGAAGTCACAGCGAGAGCCGCTACTGTGGCCGGTCACAGGTGGCCGCTTCGTGCCGAAGACATAAAGAACGAGGAACACGAAGGATGGTGGCGATTTTTCAGCATTGCCGCTGAAAAACTTCAGTGGTTTAAGCATGACCACCGTTAGAAGAAAATAAAGTAATAGTGAGTTCGCGAACGCGGGGTGGGCGAACGAACTTATCTTGTAAGGCGTAACGGGCGGTTCTCCGGAAGTAAGGATCGAAACGTTCGTACATGAATACACATCACGAGCGCGTCAGCACATAATACACACAGAGGCGCGCCCGCACTTACACTAAAACACAGGCATGCAAACAATACACACCTACACGCTTGCTCGCACGAATACAAAGCCACAATTGCTGGAAGGATTAGAACGAGACCACGGAGGAAGTTGCATAGATGATGCATAGAGGATTCGGCATTCTAACTGGAAGCGCGATGGCGGCGAGATCCCACAGCATGAGCACCTCAGCACACACTATACACAGAAAGGCGTGCTTGCAACCACACCAACACTCATGGGCACGCAAGTCATGAGGATGACCACGATGACCAACCGTGGCCAAAGTGGGATAAGTTAAGTATAATTCTTTTTTATTTTTGGGCGAGCACGAATGAATGAGAGAGATGCCCACACACACACTCACAGTACGGATACACATGGCACAAACACGAGTACGTGCGACACACTAACACGCTCAAACACTTGCGCGACATATACCATATACAAGGTGAGCATTTGTAGATCTACGGATGAACGTATTGAGTGGAGAAGCTACCGGATTCTCTGTTATTACAGTGGCCCAAAATGAGGAAAGGCGGCGGAGAGATTCCACCTGGAACAGAAAGGTCAAGACTGTAGAGCGGATACAAGACGACGGTGAAGAACGATTCATCGGCCTCTCGACCTGAAGGGATATGTATGATAGAATATTGGACATTTTAGTGAATGAGATTTATAAGTAGCGGACTACTTCCGCAGGGTAGGAGCGGAATTGTGAATAATATTTAAGCAGGACGCGGGCTAGGCCCCACTTAGAGCTCTAGATAAGACTAGTTTAGATTTATATAGTTAGCTTTGTAGTAACTAAAGATTAAGGTTAGGTTACACCGGATTCTAGGATAATTATTGTTAATTGTCTAAGTTTTTTTTTCTAAATAAAGACTGTTCAGTATACCATTTAGCCGTGACTGTCTTCTGTGTGTCCAAAGCGACGCGTTCCACGATTCCACTCCATTTGAAAAATATAGCTATCATTTTCTTCTTTACAGATCGTGATTTTCTGACAACTACGGGTGTGTCCTCTCCAAGTCTCCTCACCTGTCACGATATTGTTCATATACCGAAATTGTCCCTTATTAAACGTTTTTAGCATCACCCGGCACCAAGTCACACGTCGTGTCATCTGCTCTTCAGTTAGTCAATGCAATACCCAGAAAGAACAAAGTTTCTTCACGCGCAAATGATCATGCAGAATCGAACGAATTGCTGGTGCATTTAGGCCTGAAGTACCCTCTATCTGTTGGTATGTCACTCGCCTGTCCTCGCCAAGCATTTTCCTCACACTAGGAACGTTTTCCTCCGTAACTGACGTTCGTGGCCCTCAGTGCTAATGAATAACTCAGCCCATCGACATGGCGCGGCGGCTACTATGCACGTATGAACATGTCTCAACATGCAGCAAAAAGCAGCTTCCTACGATTTATTGTTGCGTCATATTGCAAAACTTTCCTAGTACCCTTTGTAGATTGAATAGAATTCTTCACTCATTGGAATGATACTTTTCGTGTTTTTACTATATACGACATACAACATACTCGTTCACCTTATAGGCAGATTAATGTACTCGTTGGAGTTCTTGATCAGAAAAATTTAAGAATTTTCCATGATTGTTTTAATTTTATCAACAGAGGTTCTGAATTACACGAGTACATTACATAGTTCGTTCAAAGGCATAATAAATGCTCTACATTCATTCTGTATTGTTACAAAAAGCAATGAAATAACTTTATCTTAACATCGTTAATATCAATATCAAATAAACAGGATTTTATCATCGAAAGTTTGTAAAAGTATACAAATTTGTTTTTATTATGAAAGTGTTAAAGTGAAGCGGCATAAATAAGAATAAACTAGAAAGAAAACAAATTCAATAGATCAAGCGGTCATGTTTCAGATTTTCCAACTTCCTGACAAGTCCGATTTTCCGCTTTTATTTTTGTTAGGGAAACAGTTAATGTGTTATTGCTTCGAAAAGTATCCTTAAAACTTTGATACACTAAAAATATCAACTCCTTCAACCGAACTTTCTTACGAACCAATGGAAAAGTTACAATTATCTCTTTCCCGGCTTTTAGAGAGACTTAAAACTTTTTCATATTAATCTTAGGGCAAATTACTTTTCCGTCATTAGTACTGTCAGTCAAGAAATCCAGTTTGTTTCTTTATTAAAAGCAATTATTTTATCTTCGGAAAATTAATTTTAAGTGCTACTTTATGCTTCCGTTCATTTATCAGGAGGGAAAGTTGAGATAAGTTTTTATAATTCCTTACCAAGTTATTAGGCTATATTAATTCAGTTTAATTGTTAAATGGAGTTTTAAATAGAATATTTACCATATTTCTCACTTAACTAACCATTTTAATATTTTTCATTCGAAAACACAAAGTATTACTTTCTTGTAAGTTATTGCAGATTAAAAAATAATAATTCACAAATTATTCTTATTCATTTATTTTGTACTATTCTCTTTTTTTATTTTTCTAATGAAACGTATTAAACTACTAGCTGAAACAAAAATTAAATCCACTAGCAGGACAAACTAATGCTAATTATACTAATTTAAAAGAAAAAATTTGAAAGAAAAATTAAATTAAACAGTCATGGCAAATGACTATGTATTACACGAAGAGTAAATAATATGCCTTACGCATAATTATTACAATAACGCAGCTATATTTTTAATTTTGTTGATGGAGAGACGATAGGCAGCAGTCCACGTAATTTTAACAGAATTTATATAAAAAGGATATACTGGTTGATACTAAACGAAAATTAGGCGAAAATAAATTATGTCTGGTAAAACCTAGACCTGGTTCACATCCTTTTCTAGGTAATTACTATTGAAACAAAACTAAAAGAGTTTACGTTGTAACAACTCCAGTTGCCACCAAATAACATGGAATAGTTTTATGTTTTCAAATTCCAAACATTAAAACAGACTTTGCAGTCCCCTATTAAAAGCCCAAGTTAACTTGTAGACATAATGATATAGCTAACATCCGCGAAAGTGAGATAACCTAACTCCGTATTAAATTAATTCAAAGCTCTCACATTTTAGACCATAATTAAAAATGATAAAAGCAGATCTATGTGTAAAAGCTTACATGTTAAGATGTGTAGTGATAAATCATTCAATTAACACTACCGCGAAATACTTTCCAAATCAACTTAAAGCAAGTCGTAACTCTCTAGACTTGAACCAGTTTTAAACATTCGTCAAAACATAAAATTCAAAAGTTATAGACATCATAATATTTTTAATAAACACAAGAAATAACAACGAGCCAAAATTGGACCTGAAAAAAAGAAGAAAAGAAACATGCCGAATATAGACGTACTTAATTTTGATAGACTAAGACAGTGAATAAAGTAACCAAATGACTTCACGTCGACTTAGACACATGAATCTAGAGCTTAAGATGAAATTGAGTTGATTGACATAAATTAGTAGCCATAGACAATTTTTCACTTACTCCATATTCTTCGAGTGTATACATATGTATGTATTAAATTATTCAAGAATAAATAGTGATGTACAAAAACTTATCAAAAACCTTGGCAAAGCGCAATAAGATAGACATGATATGGTAGTTGCATTTTTTTAAATTTCGAAGAATAATGTATTGAAGATCAGAGATGTAACTATCTTTAATCCTAAATCATTCATAGAAAATTTTTTGTGACATTTAGTGTCATTTACCAAATTTTCTTCTAATTTTAAATAATAACAGGTTTCATATTGTTATTATTACAGTTTTTTAAATTGTTAAATGGAAATAAATATGCTTTATAACAGGATGTTTCTATTTGATAATTTTCAATATTCATAAGAATAAAAACTATCACGACTGACTGATTTTGTCTTAAGCAAGAATCTACTTTTATTTCGTATTTATATTCACTTAATGCCTTTCGCCACTCTTCATATTAGATTACATGTATGTAAATACTTGATAGTGTTTATTACTACTACCATAGATATTTATACCGTTTTTCTTTTATGACAATAAGGAATGGTTGATACAATCAGAAACCTTAGAAATATCCAGAGTCGATTCGAGAAAAAAAACGAACTAATTAAAAATTATAAAGTACAAGTGTTTTTGGAAAAATCTTTGTTTAGTTTTTGACATACACTTTACTAAATTCTATGCACAAATGTAACCGTTCAGAAAATCTTCAAAATGTGCCTCCTTGAAGCTAAGTTTGAATTTCAAGAACAGGAGAAACTTAACTGAAGTTAAATCTTATCCGCTCTGCGGGTGCATAATCGGACGGAAAAATTTTGCGGCCAAAAATATTTGCCCAAGAATGGCAGAATGATGATGGCAGAATGTAGCGTTAACTAAGGCACCAGAGTGAAAAAATTTCTGATATACAATAGTATACACGTATTTAAAAATGTGATCATCATGCTCTCTATGGGTGATTTCGATGTCTAGTATTTATCGGTCAGAACCGGTCCGTTTGGGATTCTGTAGTTCACTACAATTCATTTTCGGTGGTAATTGTTTTAAAAGCCAGGATTGCTATCCATAAATTGGACAAAATCCCGAATTCGATGCACACATTGCTCTGTTCGATTCCCTATGAAGAAATGTGGTAATTTAATATTCATTGGTCTGAGAAAAAAAAGCACGTACATATTCTCGTTGTGAAGCATTTCTAATCAACTTCTAGGAACGTACAAAATATTAATTTCTCTTAAAACGTAATAACCATTCGTAAACGTGCGTACCACTCATAGTGTCCTGAACATATTTTTGGACGATCAATTCAAATATTTCAATATTGTATTTATCCAATAAAAAGCAAAATCGAATTTCCGGGTACATATTCTATTTAGAATGGGACAAAAGTTAGATTATAGACATTATACTAAACAGTATCACTATGTGCTATAGAATGGCGCCACTGATATTTTCATTAAGAAAAATGGTCGAGATTATTTAAAACCAATTCAATATAAGATTGAGTTGCCCGAGAATATCGTTTTACACGTTATTCATTGTTTACAGACAAAGAAAACGCGCACACGCTACATATTTTCATTGAGTGTCTGCTAGGTTTGAAATCATCTTCTTGGAATATATGATTTCTTTTAAAACGTAAAAGCCGTTCGTAAATCTGTATACGACTCATAGTGTCATAGTGCACTGAACATATGCTTAATTAATCAATTGAAATGTTTCAATATTACTGTCAATAATATATATATATATATATATATATATATATATATATATATATATATATATGTAATTAAATATTTATATATAATTTCTAACATCAAAATAACCTGACTGTTGGTTTTAAAAATATTAGATCTGTTTCTATAATACAATTTATGGCGTATTAAAGGAAGTTATACTGCCTGGTGGCCTAATTGGTAAGGCAGCCGTCTAGCAAACAGAAGATAAAGCTTCGAGTCCTTCCCCAGTGCAGAAATTTTTAATTATTAGGTGCGCAACTAAGTTCTCACGGTTTATCAAGAGATGGCTCCAGTAGTAAGGTCTAGTCGATTGTGACATAACCAAAACGACATGAACCAAGCTTAGACATATGGTAAACAAACCGCTTAGACACATTAGTGATTTTGTTTTTGCGTCATATACTTTTGGTTGTGTGAAAGTGTCTGATGTTGTGCCAAATAATCGTCATTTGCGGCAAGTGTTGCTTTTCTTCTTTCATTTGAAGAAAACGGCGGCTGAAGCATCGAGAACTCCAAAAACTTTACAGAGATGCTGCTCTAAATGAAACAACGTGCCGTGATTGGTTCCGTCGCTTCAAAGACGGTAATTTCGATGTTGACAATCGTTCGCGTGAAAAAAGACCCAAAAAACCTTCGAAGACGCTGAATTGGAGGCATTGCTCGATGAGGATCCGTGCCATATGCAAAAAGAGCTTGCTCGAGCATTAGCAGTTACCCGCCAAGCCATTTTCCAGCGATTGCATGCGTTGGGAATGATTCAAAAAGAAGGAACTTGGGTTCCTTATGATTTGAAGTCAAGAGACGTTGAGCGTCGTTTTTTCGCCTGTGAACAACTGCTCCAGCGGCAAAAAGGAAAGGGTTGTCTTCATCGCATCGTTACGGGTGATGAAAAATGGATTCATTACAGCAACCCAAAGAGAACAAAATCATGGGGACTGCCCGGCCATGCTTCTACGTCGTCGGTTCTGCCGAATATTCACGCTGCGAAGGTTTTGCTGTGTATTTGGTGAGACCAGGGCGGTGTTATTTACTATAAGCTGTTAAAACCGAACGAAACCATTACTGAGGAACGGTATCGAACTCAATTGATGCGATTAAGTCGAGCATTGTGCAAAAAGCGGACACAATACGAGCAGAGGCACGAAAAAGTTATTCTACAGCATGACAATGCTCGGCCTCACGTTACCAAACCCGTTAAAACCTACTTAGAAACACTCAAATAGGAAGTCCTACCCCACCCGCCATATTCCCCAGATATTGCGCCGTCCGATTATTACTTGTACCGTTCGATGGCACATGGTCTGGCTAATCAGCAGTTCCGCTCATATGAAGACATATCAAAATGGCTTGTTCGTGGATAGCCTCAAAAGACGAACACTTCTATCGTGACGGTATTCAAGCCCTGCCAGAAAGATGGAAAAAAGTTGTCGCTACCGATGGGAAATATTTTGAATGATTCATTTGTAAATATTTTTTCACAATAAAGTTGCATTTTCATCAAAAAAACAGCGAGAACTTAGTTGTGCACCTAATAATTTCTGGGATTTTAATTAACGATGATATTGCAGAAAATGATAATTTTCGTTTCACTATTGTTTTTACCCAGGAAAAAGCAAAATGGAATTGCCACATGTTATTCGAACTACTACACTTCCTTTAGAGTGAGACGAAAGTCGGATAATTGACATCTGTCGACAACCACTAAAAGAAGCGAGAAAAATTGAAAAGCTCAACGAATGGATTTCACGTGAATTAAATGATCAGCAAGTATTCGCAAAATTTGAAATTTGCATTTACTTTATATAAACAACAAAAAGATATCTAAGAAGATGTATAACCTGCTAGGTAAATATTACATTTGACAATAGAAGGCGATTAAGACGATAGATTAACCATGGTGAACATCCAGGACATACACCGAACATTGGAAGGATAATGTCAAAATTTTTAAGGCCTAGATAAACAATAACTAGAGATTCAAGTTGTTGTGAAATCGAGGAAATATATAGAAAACTTATTCAATAATCGACAGACATGGACCTATCCTTCTCTACGAAAATGACCTCATGCGATAGAAATAACCATGTAAGAGCCTAGCGAATTAGGTTACGAGATCCTGCCGCAGGCACCATGCATACTCACTTGATTTATCACCAACAGACCACTTATTTCGCAGTTTTTTACACCTTATACGAAACAAGATAAGCAATAGGACTGAGGTCGAAACGGCCTTTACAGATTTTGTGTCTCCTAAAAATCCCGTGATCTTTTAAAGAGGAATTAATTTGTTGGAAACGCGTTGACAAGAGTGTATTCATCCCAATAATACATATTTAACTTAATATTGACTTCAAACATTAATATTTCTTTTTCTTTGAATAATCCAACATTTCATATTACGCGACCTATTTGATATTGTACAATAGGGAGGCAGATCAATGATGATGTGAAGGTCTATGGTGGAGACTAGGGTGGGTAGTTTAGTATTTATTGAACAGACTGAGTCTAATAGTTAGGACCACATCATTAATATTTTCTTTTCTTTCTTCAATATATGTCATACAATAAGGATGAAAATTAAATCAACAATAGTTCTAGTGTACATATTAGGAATTCAGTTTAACTAATTAAAATAAGAATCTTTAATATTAAAGAAACTTTGGATGTAATAAAAATTTTAATGTAAAGTCGATCTATATATTTCAATCATTTTAAACTCTACTAATTCTGAAAGTTATAAGAAAACTATATAATAAGAGCAATTAGATTTAGATATTAATCAAACAATTTATTTATTTTTTATTATTGCATGTACATATGAGCATACGTACATACATACAAACTAATTAATGAACTATAAACAGGAATCTTAGCTACACTAAGCATTTAATGTTGAAAAATGCTGCAGACATATTTTAACGAGATTATGCGAAATAATAACTTTATTAACGGCCACGGAACTCATATCTTAACAAGCCATGTTAAATAGAATTATACAATTTCAAACACGATATAAATATATTGCCTCTTTCACAAAAAGTTCAATTTTGTGGAAAATTCATAGCTAGTTGCGGTAGAACTGTTTATTATTTGTATAAAGATTAAGCTTCTGATAACGTCTGATTTATGTTACTTATGAGAACGTTACACTGGCGCTACACGCGACACTCGCGACGCTTAACATTTTACTAACAAACAAGAACAATGGATTCGTATCGTAAAATATGAAAAATATTGTTTAAATTGTTTTATGTAATTTCCAAGCGTTGAATGTTATCGACAAACATTAAATTTGGATTTAGAACGGATTATTGTGCCGTAGTTTAAGCATTAAAATCACCACAGTCGTAAGCTGGTATTATAAATAATATTAATGTATTTGAATAAGTTATTTCCTTGCTATTTAAATACTGATTATTATCTTACTTATTTTGCACTAAATATTTATCTTTTACGTTCAAACTTAAATAAAGATTTTAGCGTAAATCATCTTGTGATGGTATATAACGCACAATAGATTGGTAGCCATTTATAACCAATTTAAACACAATTAATAAATACTATATAATATGAAAAATACAGTTAAGGGTAGATTTAATGACTCCTGTTAAAGAAAGGGTGATTCAACGATATTAAGTAAACATCAACGTATTTCCATACTAAATAGGTAGATAGATAAATCATTTGAATTTTCCATGTTTCCTATTCCAGTACGTTCTTTTCAGATATACGAGGTGTGTCTATTAAATAACGAGACTGACACTGTAAAACATTTTATTTTGATTTCATACATATTTACTTATTATCACGTCCAATATACACCCCCTCCTCTATCCCTACAACGCTCCATGCGAATCTTTCATTGTTCGAAACAGTGCTGGAAGTCTTCTTCTGTCAGCTCCTTCAGAACGCGTGTCACTTTCGCTTTCACAGCTTCATCGTACTCAAATTTTGTTTCCTTTAATTCAGATTTCACCTCAGGAAACAGATAGAAGTCGCAGGGCGCAAGATCCGGCGAATAAGCCAGATGGTCTAACACTGGGATGCTGTAGTTGGCTAGAAATCTCTAGACTGACAATGCGAAATGAGCCGGTGCAATGTCTTGGTGGAGAACCCATGACTTGTCCTTCCACAATTCGGGCCGTGATTTTCTTATTCTTTCACGGAGATGAGCAAGAACGTGAAAGTAGTAATGTTGATTAATAGTTTAACATTCAGGAACCCAGTGAAGGTACACAGTCCCATGAATATCGAAAAAATCAATCGTCATTGCTTTGAATTTGGATTTGCTCATTCGACCTTTTCAGCTTTTGATGAAGATGGGCTCTTCCAGTGCATGGATTAGCGCTTCATTTCAGGATCATAAGTAAAAAACTACGATTCGTCACATGTTATTATCCTTTTCAATAAGTTTGGGTCATTTTCAATGGCATTCAAAGTGTCAATACAAACATTTTTGCGAATTTCTTGTTCAAACATGAGAATTTTAGGCACCATTTTGGCACACATTTTTTGCATGCTAAAATTGTTATGTAAAATTTGCCATACAGATTCTTTATCAATTCCTACAGTTTCAGCAATCACACGAATACTTAACCGACGGTCAGGTTTTTGTGACATAGAGTTTCACTTTAAGCTATTCATCTCTTATTTATGAAAATCGCATTCTTGCCCATGTACGTCGGAGAAGCTTTTGTGTTTAAATGACTATTTCTAACGCATTACATAAAATAAGCTAAAAAAATGTTTCTTCATCATAAGAGTTGACTGTAATGATTGAATAGTATTTCTTTTATTAAAAAGTAAATTTACTTTAATTTTGTTTCCCTTATAACACAAGATTGATGACATAGTAGTCAAATTACTTAAAAACACATTAATAGCGAATGCTTGCCTAATTTCTATATTTGGAAAACTATTTATTTTACGAATATATCTTAGCAACAATAACTCAATTCCAAAAAGCAATTATTTACATACTATATATTCGTCAGATAAAAATACTTACATATATTGTTTTATTCAAATATTACATCTAAATTAAACAATCGACTCACATATTTTGAAAGTTTTCCAACTTTATATATCATATGATATCTATGAATCATAAAGATGTTTTCGTTTTATATAAACTTCGTACTTTCAGACACTTTCATGATATATTGCCACCGATTTATGACAGAAAATTTAAATTTAACAAGAATACATACGTTCAGAAGTTTGCGAATATGAATAAATGCATAGTATAGTAGAAGTATTTCAAATATTCCTTATATGATATGTAATTATATACATACATTCCTTAAGTAAATACTCTAGAGCTATTAACAAATCAATGACGATGTTTCAAACTACATTAATTTGACATACTTTTACTTTTGTATAATATATTTTATTGTATTAAACTCAAGATTACGAAAACATTTCATCTGTAAGCAACAAAAACTTTCTGCATATACAACCAATTAATTTTTCTTTTTGGTTTTCTTATGTATACATAAAATACATTCTAATGGGTGTTTTTTAAGCTGCATGAGAAATATCGATATCGATAGCTATGGTTTGACTACTGACAATGTCAAACTGTGTTGACATTTCTGTTCAGTAAGGTTTGGCAAGTCATCATGAATCGTTTAATGCCAGAACAACGCTTCGAAATTGTGGAAATTTACTTTGACAAAAATAAATCTGCTCTCGAAGTTCATAGAGCACTTCGTCTATTTTACGGTCAACACAATCGGCCTAATGAGCAAGCAATTCGTGCAGTTATTGATCGTTTCGCACTAATTTTACTCTTCTCGATTCAAAACCATCAACAAAACAAAGAAATGTGCATACCGAAGAGAATATTGCTGCTATAGCGCGAAGTATTGAAGAAGAAATGTAGATTCGTCGTCGTTCTCAACTTGTTGGCCTTCATCCTTTGACTACGTGGAAAATTTTATGTAAGGATCTTGGCTTACGTGCCTATAAAATACAGCTCGTGCAAGAATTAAAGCCAAACGACCATCGTTTGCGTCGCATTTTTGCTGATTGGGCTCATTTGAAACTGGCCGAAGATGAGCATTTTTATCAAAGAATTGTGTTTAGTGATGAAGCTCATTTCTGGTTGAATGGCTACTTCAATAAACAAAATTGCCGTATTTGGAGCGAAGACAATCCTCAAGCCGTTAACGAATCACCATTATGTCCATTAAAATTGACTATTTGATGCGGTTTACACGCTGGCGGCATCATGGGTCCTTATTTGTTTCGAAATGGGGAAGGAGCTGCCGTTCTGGTGAATGGCGAGCGCTATCGAGCCATGCTGACTGAATTTTTGTTTGCGAAAATTAATCAGCTAAATATCGACGACATTTGGTTCCAACAAGATGGCATAACTTGCCATACAGCACGCTTAACAATCGATTTATTGCAAAATTAATTTGGTGTCAACTTTAATTCCGGAAGTGGTCCTATTCATTGGCCCCCTCGTTCGTGCGATTTAACGCCTCTGGATTACTTTTTATGGGGCTATGTTATGTCATTGGTTTATGCCGAAAAACCAGCAACTCTTGAAGCATTGGAAGCAAATATTCAAGCCACCATTGACGCCATACGGCCAGATTTATTGGAAAAGGTTGTCAAAAATTGGACTGATCGAATGGACCATGTAACTCGTAGCCGCGGCAGATATATGCCGGCAATGATATTTGAAAAATAATTGCCATGAAATTATCAATCATATTATAATGAAAAAAAAATCATTCCAACAATATTTCTGTCTTGTATTATAATTTAAAGATCTCCTGCTCTTAAAAAACACCCGTTACAAACACGATTTCTAATTTGTTCTGTATTGTTAGAAGATTGAAAATACAAATAGTGCTATGTAACACTACATGTGTTGCACAAAAATAGTGTTACTACTAAATTGAAAATTACACTTAAAACTTATCTTCAATTACATAGAGTATTGGAAATTTATTACATTTATTTGACATATTTCTGCTTTTGTTCAGACTATATTTAAAAACATACGGGCGAAGGCAATAAATTATACGTAGTAAGCGAAACATATACACAGTTAGTCTAAGCTAGCGTTTGTCAACCTTTTCACATATATTTGTTTGTACTGGTATGGCAACCCAAATATCTATTTCGCGATCTAACAAAATGTAACTAATTATAAAAATGGGTACTTCGTTTTTTTTTAGCGCGACTTAATATTAGGTCGCGATCCAAAGCTTGGTCTAAAGTGATTCTGCAAAATAAACTTCAACAGAATCACTTTGCAGAAAAGACGTTCTGCAACAGAAGTTCAATTCTCACAATCTTTCAAAATAATATTTACCACATTCTATGTATACGTTTGTCCATTTTTCAAAACAATTCATCAAACTAACTCTTCCACATTTCTGCTACAAGCTGGGCACACTCCTACATTCCAAAAGAATGCTCATCGTTGGAAAACTTCCTTATATTTAACCTGCTCTTCACGTGGACAGACAACGCATAGTCCAAAGAGCGATATCTGGTCTGTAGGGTGGATGTTCCAGTGTCTTTGGCCCTGGTCTTATTAAATATTTGATACTGATGTTAGAGAATGATGGAAAAATTAGGTACTTTAGTTCGGGCGATGAAAAAATGAATATTTTTAAGCAACTAAACAAATTTAGGCCGGCACTCCTTAGTCTACCCTTTTTGGGCGACTGTTTTTTATGTTCTGAGCTACACCCGGTCCAGAACTCGTCTCACCGTGAAGAAGATACTAGTTTTTTCTAAACAGTTCGAGATTTCTGTCAAACACGGGGTGAGTTTATCTTCAAAGAGTCAAACTTTATTATGTAATTTAATGAATGCGTGATAGTAATGGGTGTGCTGCTTAATTCGGTTACTATTTTTGCAAAAAAATGCTTTTATTTTATTATCAAAATGAATGAACATATTATTGAAAGTATTGTCCATCAGAAGCTACAACTTTTCCCCATCTTTCAGGCAATTGATGGATTCCTTCCCAAAAGAACCGTTCATCCTTTGAAGCTAAGAACGAACTAAGCCAATTTTTAATTCCTTCAATTGAAGTGAAGCGTATTCCAATAAGGACATTCTGCATCGATCGAAATAAGTAGTAGTCAGAGGGGCAATGTCTGGGCTATAAGGTGGGTAAGGTAAAACTTCCCAGCCGCTGTTTTCCAAATAGTTTTTAACTGGTCTTGCAACATGAGGCCGAACGTTGTCATGATGTAATATTAGACTCATGTCTGGTCGCATATTCTGGTCGTTTTTTGGCGATTGCTCTCTTCAAACGAATTAATTGTTGTCTGCACAGTTCGCCCGTAATAGAATCACCAGGTTTTAACAGCTCATAATGGATAACACCCGTCGAATCCCACCAAATATACAGCATTACCTTGGCACCATGAATATTTGGCTTCGCCGTTGATGTTGATGACTGGTCAGGCTTTACATAAATTTTTTTTCGTTTTAGATTATCTTGATGAACCCATTTTTCATCACCAGTAATGATTCGATGCAAAAACAACTTCTTTTTATGTGTTTAAGCAGCATTTGGGACATGCAAGAATCGTCTTTGAATGTTTCTTGGCTTCAATTCGTGTGGTATCCAATTTCCTTGCTTTTGGATGAATCCCAATGCTTTTAAACGTTTTGAAATGCCTTGGTAAGTTACTCTCAACGTTTTTGCAAGTTATTCTTGCGTTTGACATGAATCTTCATCCAGTAATGTGTCCAGTTCCTCGTCTTCAAACTTTTTTGGTTGACCTGGACGCGGTCTGTCTTCACCGCTGAAATCACCGCTTTTAAAGCGTCGATACCATTCACAACATGATTTTTTGTCCGAGCAGATTCATCATACACTGCTTTGAGTTGAGGACGTTTAACTCACCGAGCAATACATTGATACTGTCCGGAAAATTAAATAAAGCAATATTTGGGCGCACATGCATTGATAAACCGCATCATTCTACACAAACCTCTTGGTGTAAGGGACGTTATTCCTTAGTGTGCTTCGTGCCATATTCGATGAACAAATGCACTCTTAAGGCTTAAATATGGATCACGACGTTATCTTAACAGCATTTCAATAAGTGACGAAATCTGGATTTACTACTGTGATATCCATTAAACTAGAAAACAAGGTCAGACTCGTGGCTGTACCCGAAATCCATTAGGAAGAAAATGGTAATCGTCTCGTTTATCGTGAAAGGAGTTATTAAGGGATACAAATGACAGTCACCAAAAAAATTGTATACCGATGGGTGCGTCCAGAGTTGCTGAAGTAAAAACATTTGTTCTCGCTTGATACCAATATTTAACTACGAAACAGCTCCATAGCTCCAACATCTGCACCGAATATTTAGCAAGAACCAGGTTTAAAGTCCCTGCACCCTAAATCCTGCTCCACAAGAATTTGCACTTTTTCCAGAAGTAAAGAATAAGTTAAAAGGGAGAAAGCTTTTTTTATTTGGAGCATGTGATGTCGAATGTACAGATACATAGAATATGGTAGAAATTATTTTAAAAGATCGTGAAAATTAAAGCTCTGTTGCAAATACTTTTGTAGTTCTTTTTGTGATTCATTTATATCTAGTAGCAGATAGGTAATATACAGTTATATAATTACTACCATTACCATGGAAAAATCGAAAATAAATTGAAATATTATATCAACACAATACTATTACTTGAAAGAGGTGTATTTGTTTTACTTACATCTATATTAAGCTTTCATATCAATTTTTAGTTCAAGAATTCTATTGTACGAAATTTAATATAATTGTATTTTTATATTTAATAAAGAAAACTTTTATCTAGATTTTTAATCTATTTTAAATTAAAAATTAAGATTAATTATATGAGAGGATAAACAGCAAACCAACTTTAAAAGAACTTAATTTATTATAATATATATAAGAAAGTCCTAAAAGTGATGCTTCATCTGATAAAACTTTTATAGCAATCTAGTACGTTTATTTGCAAAATCAGAACGTCAAGTCCATACTTTACTAAACATTCGTTTGTTCTCCTTGTGTGACTGAATGTGCAAGTTTTCACATTCTTAAGTAGTTCGGTTCGATATTACTATTGCTACCACTTGTTTTCAAATACAAGGTAGAAGTGAAACCTTGTTTGATTTCCAATAACCAAAAACAGTTACGTCCTATATGGACAACATTAATTTGGTAGGTAGTATTACTGAGAAGTGTATTTGAAGAAACACAAGTTGCGGCACGATCCTAACATCTCAAAAGGAAACGCAAGTTATTTTTATTTACACTAACGCAAGTGACTCATCTAAAAGGATTTACTTCACAGTCTTTAATACCATAAACTATTTTATGGATATATTAGACAAAACTCAATTTCCAACAATTCCTATAACCCGTATCAGGTAAACATAAAAATGTAATCGCATTTAAATGCGTGATAATATTCAAATATTTCTTTGAAACAATATACCTATGTGCATAATTATTTAAAAGAAAAATATTTCTGTATATTTCCAAATTTGTCTAAATTCGCCAATTCAACCAATATAAATAACTATATGTTGAATTTATGTCACTACAACGATTAGCTAAAATTTAACAAATCAGCGTGTGTCATCGAAAATAATTTAGTAGGTTTAGGAACTTTTTACTCAATTTGCAAACAAAGGCTTGAATATAATAATATAATAAAATGATATTTCTTCCAAGCGGGACATCCGATTTAGTTATTTGTATTCTTCTGAACTTCTAAGGAACTTCGAGCATAATCCTGTCATTTGTCCTTATGACCTTTGAGACTAATATGGAAAGACATTTGCTTCGTCAATGAACTTTCTAATAACCATTTTATTGGATTATTTGCTTTCACATTATTTGCTTTTATTATGAAATACTTTTGTTAGTACAAAGGGTACTAGGAAAGTTTTGCAAAACAGCTTTGTTTATTTAAATTTTTCAAAATAATTACCTCTACACTTAATACACCTCTCCATCCTCCGAAATCAATCTTTAAACCAGTTCTTCCAAGTTTTACTAGGGAGTAAAGCACACTCGCTGTCCCAAACCGACAGAAGGTCCTCATCAGTGGAAAACCGCCTTTCTTTTAGCTTCATTTTCACATGCGGAAACAGTGCAAAGTCACAGGGAGCAAGATCTAGACATTATCGTGATGGAGGAACCAGGTATCCATTCTTGACTTTGGCCACAGGTTCTTCATAGATCCAATGATTTTAGGCAGGCACTGTTCAGTATACCACTTAGCTATGACTGTCTTCTGTGTGTCATTTTCTTCTTTACAGATCGGGACTTTCTGACAACTACGGGTGTGTCCTCACCCAAACTTTGTTTTGAGCTTTGGTCGGCACATCGTAATAGTACAACCAAGTCTCGTCACCTGTCAAGATGTTGTTCCCATACCGAGATTGTCCCTTATTAAACTTTTTTTAGAACTCCCTGCACCAAGTCACACGTCGTGTCATCTACTCTTCAATCAGTCGATGCTTCACCCAGAGAGAACATAATTTCGTTCAAATGATCATGCAGAATCGAACAAATTGCTGGTGCTTTTAGGTCTGAAGTACCCTCTATCTGTTGGTAGGTCACTCGCCTGTCCTCGCCAAGCATTTTGCTCACAGTAGTAACGTTTTCCTCCGTAACTGACGTTCGTGGCCTTCCCAGCCTCTCGGCATCCTCCACAGTTAACTTTTCCCTTTGGAATTCTCTGCACCACCTGAATATCGTTGTACGATGTGGACAAACATCACCTAGTGCAAGAGTCATTTCTTCGAACCACTGGTCTATGTTTAAACCACGCACGAAATTATAACGCGAAACTGCCCTTATCTCATTTGTAAGATAGAGGCATTTTTTTTCGTTAAAAGCTACTAAATTAAGAGATAAGTAATTTCGTGATCTTATACAGGCTTTATGATGAATTTGTTTTTCATTAAAACTGCAATTTAAAAAATAAAAGAGAAAATAAAATTATACAAAATCCGTTGCTAAAAACGAGCCTTAAAATTTTCTCATATTTTAAAAAGTTCAAATACGTTAATTTTTATTCTAGAAGCAAGACTTGAAGAGTAAATATCATTTAAAAAAACTTATAATTCTGCAAGGTTTTATAAATTTTGTTTTCTAAATTATCCCATAAAAAGAGACTAGACTAGACGCAATAATTTTTTTTCTAATTCTCAGGCTAAAAAAACTTTTGTTTAAAAATACTATAATATATTGTATTGGGTCTGGGAAAAAGTTCGTGGCGTTTTTTCAGTAAAATTCAACTGGTCCCCGCATGGCGCGTGGACGAATTCATTTAAACCGAATATGCTTCATTATTATCGACAATGTTTCGCCATTTTTTTGGTAGATCCATGATCCCATCGGTGAAAAACTTCTGTGGTTTCTGGTCGAAAAACTGAATCAAGTAGTTTTCACAGGCTTCTTTTGAAACCAACTTAATTCCATTGAGAGAGTTCTGCAGAGATCGAAACAGATGATAGTCAGAGGGTGCTATATCCGGACTGTAAGGTGGGTGCATCAAAACTTCCCAACCAAACTCTCTCAATTTTTGACGGGTCATCAAAGAAGTGTGTGGTCGGGCGTTGTCATGATGGAAGACAACACCTTTCCTATTAATCAATTCGGGCCGTTTTCTTTCAATCGCCTGGCGTAATCTCTCTAGTTGTGCACAGTAGAGTTGAGAATCAATCGTCTGACCAGTTGGAAGTAGCTCGTAGTGGACGATTCCCCTCCAGTCCCACCATACACACAGCATCACTTTTTTTGGCGTCAATGTTGGCTTAGCGAACGCTTGTGACGGCTCACCATCCTTTATCCACGATCTTTTACGCTTCCGATTATCGTACGTAATCCATTTTTCATCTCCGGTTATTAAACGTTTCAGAAACGGCTCGATTTCATTCCGTTTCAACAGCGCATCGCAGATGTTCATTCGGTCCATCATGTTTTTCACGCTCAACTCATGAGGAACCCATACGTCAAGCTTTTTTTTGTAACCAGCTTTGTGTAAATGGTTCAAAACAGTTTTGTGGTCAATGCCTAGCTCCATGCCAATATCGACACTGCTGATATGCTTATCTTGTTGGACTTTTTCAAGAATTTCATCAGATTTTTCAGTGATTGGACGACCGGAGCGTGACTCATCTTTCACATTGAAATTTCCAGAACGAAAGCGAGCGAACCATTTCCGCGCAACAGATTTCGATAAAGTACCTTCACCGTACACAGCACAAATTTTATCACAAGCCTGCGCAGCGTTCTTCCCCTTATCATAATAATATTGCAGAATATAGCGAAATTTCTCATTATTCTTCTCCATTTTCAAGTGCGAATAACTTTCCAACCACTGCACCGATTACAATGTTTCTACGCTCAAACTAACGTTCGGAAGGTCATCTAAAAAACGAGCCGTCGGTGGTGTCGCTGTGACTTGTTGTTCTTTAGTTATCGGCAACCAATGCCATCTATCGGGAAAAACGCCACGAACTTTTTCCCAGACCCAATATGTATATATATATAATAAGTATTTTTAAATACAATTTCTTTAAATGATCATACAATACGTCCTGAAATTGAACCGAAAGCACTGTGGCGATTTTGCTTTAAACCAAGTTTTAAGGCCATCAGTCGAATAGTTGAAAATAGTTGAAATGACTTTAACCCGCGGTGTTAAAATAAATTTCAACATGATCGATTTTCTTAGATGACATTTCGAGTTTCTAAGCCGGATATTTCCGAAAAGAATGTTGATTCTGTTTTGAATACAATTTAAGTAAATATAAAAATTAGGGCGAAAGCAATTAAAACCATCTTACGTATATATGTATTTAAAGGTATGTAAGTTACATTTTACACAATTTGACTCTAATTTTAAAAAAGACCATGTAAAATTGGGCAGAATTACACTAGATCGTTAAACCAGTGACTTTATATGCGACAGCTGTAATCCCGAACAAACATTGGCAGTTTAGACTTATGAAAATGAGTCGACTCAGACGAACGTTATTCGAAAAAGAACCAAAATAAAACGACAATCACTATATTTTTCACGATTAATTGAGTAGCGCTAGAGAGTCGTCATACTGTTACACAGAATAATACCCAACAGCTCATTTGTCTCAAATATATCTAACTTGGTATTTTTTCAGTTTAAATACATAAATATTACGTACGCTAAATATGTAAATGTTGATTATAACAACATGATTAGTATAAAATTAATTATTTCATACGCCCATCCAAATAATAGTAAATAGAACATGTCACACATTATAATGCAGGGAGGTAAAAAGATGGAAATATCTTGGTAACAGCTAAAAAAGGAATCACTTTAACGGTATGGTAATATCCATTATTAATAGCTATGTGAGATTTCTAATATTTGATACGCATAGAGCTATAATAGTAAAATCTCAAATGAGAGAGAAATGCCAATCCTAAAATGCATAAGCTCGTAATTCGTGGTACAAAGGACTAATGTATTTGAAATTTTGCATGATATGTAATAACTTTTTGGTCACAACACTCTCTTGAAAGCCAGAATTTGAACGAATTTGCCATTTATGACGTGCAATGTGAGCACCAAAAAGAATATGCGATTAGGATCATTGAAAATCTGCAACAGCTGTAGGAATTATCAATAAAAATGATATTGTTTTCAACGATGAAATAATTGACATTCAGGATAGTACATATTGATTCAACACCTACATACATCACCTTTTACATCTTGTAGAATTAGACATGTCCATTTGTTGTCAGGTGCTGCGATTCTTGTGATAAAAAAATGCAAACATCGAGCTATTAATTTCGAAATATTTTACAAGAATCGACCTAATTTATTATGGTCGACTAAATTTGGCTTCACTAATATATTCCTGAATCCAAACATCCATCACGAAAGTCCTCCTTCAAGAAAGGCTACGATTTTTTGGGACCGAATTCGTTAATTTTCATAGATGATATTGTTAAATAGTCAAACCTCTATTATGCCGCTCTACAATATCTCCTTAATGTCAGTTCTTCAGTCATTCGAAACGCTATCATTAATTTGATTGTTCATGTTCGGAATTGATACAGTTTTTGATGGTCCTGTTTGCACATCATCTTCAATGCCTATACCACCACGTTTAAATTGCGCAAACCCAAAGTTCTCTCCATATTAGCTAAAATTGAAGATGTGCACTACGAATTTAAGTTTATGTACTTTCGTATTTTCGATTTACACCCTATTCATACTCTAATATATTTTTCGAAGATTAGAAATTAATAAAATTTTACCTGCCACTTTAAGAACATAACAAAATTAAGAGTGTATTAATATTTATTATATATTGTACATCTATCTATATATAATATAATATTGAACATTTTTTTAACTGAAACAATTACTGTGTAAATACATTAAGAGAAAGTATGTTCATTGCATTTAGATACTGCAATTCCAGTAGCAAGAGACAGTGAAGGTCAGCTTCCTTAGACTATTGCCAATCAAGTGACTGATGTTATTGGTCACAATCTGTCAAGTTTGCAATCAAAAAAATAGTTTCAAGATTGTTCACTTCGTTAATAAAATCACTGTGAACTTTTTTGGCCCAGAAACACTGTTAACTAACGAATTTTTCTTTAATCATAGGATGATCATTGAGATCAACTTAATTATTTTAATTTTTTGAAATATTAGAATTTCAGTCTTTATACTACAATTTTCGACAATTATAGACTGTTAAACTAACCCTGTTTTGAAAGCCCCGTTGAAATAAAACACACAAATGTTTTAAACAATTTTATTTTGAACAACAACAACATGGACATATAATTCTGTAAGTATAAATAGAAAATAAAAAGTTCAAATGGTTCTGTACGTATAAATATCAAGTCAAGTACGTATGTAACGAAAAACAATTCAAAATACCTCGTTTCGCGTTCAACGCATCGAAATCCCCAAGCAGCTCCTATAGAGTGAAACTATTTGACATTGTCAACCTTGCACCAATTGGGGAAGCGTCATATAAATAACCGGTAAAAACAGTGACGCGGCTAGTCAGGTAGGCCGATTCGGTCTCCTGACGTACAATATGTATACGATGACAAAAGTTGCTGCCGCCAGTATGTGTACGTTCATTTGCGTACAACAAAAATAAGTATAATTACTATACGAGTATAAAATATGTCATAATATATACTTACATAAAACAAAAATATTCATGAAACACATAGTAATAATACACATAAAATACATAATATACATAAATACATTCCAAATAAAATATTTTAATTTCCACTTTGTTAAGTTTTTAACATAAACGATATGCAGTTTTCCCAAAAGTTTAATGATAGAGATCAATAAATTTAAGACCAATAAGCAAAAATTTAAATAACGAATAATGCACTGTAACAGGGACGCATTTTTATTATTCTAATTCGCTGTTCGCTCCCGTTGGGGAAGAATAAAACTAAAAGAAAAAAAAACATCTAATTAAAGTGGTTGCAGAAGACGACAAACATTTCTTTGACGCTTACAAGAAGTAGAATAATACAGCAGGCAGAAACCAGCTCGGTAAAGCGGTTTTTATCTCGACGTACTCGGAGAGCGCCACATTTCAATCTCATCAAAAGGTTCACCTTCTCTCTCTGTTTGCAGACTGGCACACGTCAATTGAGCGTGAAAGAATGCTCCTACAAATGTAACCATTAAGAGGATAGTATTTGAATCGATATAGCTTCATGTCAGCGAGCAAAATGTATCTATCTCTTGGTGAAATATCAGTTGTATGCGCACTAAAAACAATGCGCATTAAATTTAATTAAATTTTAGTTTGAGGAAATATAAAAATCACAAGAATTTAAAGATTTTCATAATAATAAAAGCATCAATGCCTTTCTTATAAAAATGAGCCTTATTTCAGTGTGTACACACACACGCACACACAAATGTATATATATACAAATATATATATACATATATATATATCAATAATGATGTATATATATATATATATATATATATATATATATATATACATCATTATTGAATTTTTTGAATGGAAAGCAAAAAAGGTACAAAACACATATGTAATAGCCATTGTCATGGATCTTAAACGAGTCATGCATTAAATATACATATTTACAAAATTTTTGTATATGTTGAAATAAAATTATACTAAAACGCGAAGTGACTACTTTACTACTTTATTAACATTGTTTACTGTATCAGTTCATTGAACACTTTCCATAATTCTTCAAACAAAAAACGCTTAACTTCTGAATCCTATTTATTGAAGGTAGATTTTTGCAATACCAAGTCTATCCTGCTAGAACATTACTACAAGGAATATTACTTCGCAGTGTTTTACTTGTTTGTTTCTCTTGAAAATGAGTCTACAATAGAGTATTATTGAATTCAAATCTTTAGTAAGGCTATAAGCTGTTTTTTGTCAGTAATGAGAAATAATAATTAAGAAATGTAAATTCAAGAGGCATTAAAGTGAATATAATATACATAATCATACAATATATATATATATATATATATATATATATATATATATATGTGTGTGTGTGTGTGTGTGTTTACATAAAATGCTCATAATAATAAAAGACCAGTCTTTCGAAAAAGTTTCGTTCTGGCCGTAGAAACACTGAAAATATTAATAGTTCTCGAGCAACTCGGAACGAGGAAAATACATTTAAATAAAAGATTTGCTATATCTATATTGCTGTTAAAAAGTTAACTTTAAATCAAATATTCGTGGGGAACTAGAAAAAGAATCTATGTAACCATGATAGAAATAACTAATTGTACGTTGCTTTGGACTGAAATTTATTCCAGGTACAGTACATATACTACATTTAACTATCGAATTTGATCCTGTTCATACGAAAACCGCGAGCACGTTCATAGCGATCGATTCTTTGGAAACAATTTTCACACATTGCAGAAATCCAACGGCGTTAAATCACATAAGCGAGATGGCTATTCGACCGGACTATATCTAGAGATTATACGAGTACCGAACTTCCTCTTCAATAGACCAATTGTTTGACTAGCTGTGTGGCATGTGGCATCATCTTGTTGGAACCACATATCACTGATGTCAAGTCCACTTAATTCTGGCCCAAAATAATCTTCCAACATGGCACGATAGCGAACTCGATTGATGATAATATGCCAATCATTTTCATCGTCACTTTTAGTGGTTGTAATGGATCTCTTGAAGTACACGTGGATTTTTTGCTGTCTAATAATGCATATTTTGCTTATTGACCAAGACATTAGGCTAAAAATAAGGTTCATCGCTGAAGATGATTTTTCGATGAAATTCAGGTTTTTTTTTCAAACTTTAGAAGAGCCCAATCGGAAAAGTTTCGGCCAAAATCTCGCTAAATTTGCCACACAGTGGTTTGACAAATTACCAATTCCTGCGACAGCGTGGATTCGACTGATTTGGCTCATTCTGAACTGAAGCAATTACAACTGCGATATTTTCCGTACTTCTGCCGGTGCGTTGTCTCACTGGCACAGCGACATTTAATAATGAATATTTTGACTCGAATTTATCCACTATACCACGCACAGCCTTTCTGGTGGGTAAGGGCTCTTAAAGTTGCGACCGCCGACTTAGAATTGCTGTAGTAGTTTTAAATAATTTCCGAACGTTGCTCGTTTGTGAACTTCACCATGACAAAGTTTTATGCTTGACTGACGTTTTGACGTTGACACATCATGTAAAACGTTCAAAAGTTTGTTCGTATTAAAAGACAAATTTGTTACATCCCTATTGGAATACTTGTTATAATCGTTCTATACAAAAAGCAAAACAACAGCTTTTATGAATGAAAATGATAAATTTCAGCTTTCAGTCCATACTAAATAGTTTGTTCTAGTGCAGATATTTACTTCAAATATATGGTATTTCATCAAATGAAAATTTTTCCTCTTCAAATTAATATTTTTATTTGCGTATCCATACTTTTAAATCTTTAATTGTAATCTAGGATAGAAGTAGTTCTAAATGCATTGACCAGAAGCCCATCGTGATTCTGTGTATGACTGTGCATACATTAAGCAATTCAATTCAGCAGTTCTAATATCCTTAAGCTGTAACATTCTCAATTCAATGTTCTCTTATGTGGGAAAGAAATTCAAATGCCTCCATTATCTTAATCTGTTGTTTAGAATTCACAGTTCATGAAAATCGTATTGTAACCAGTATTACTTCCAACGATATGATGTTTTCACGATAAAGTGGTTAAAAATACATACAAATGTATCCTGTATGTGTTCTAAATTATCATTGTTACCGGAAGCAATGATAAGTAAATAGTAAAGTTTCGAAAATGCGAGACCTCCATGATTTTTATGTTTATTAATTATTTTTCTTACACTCAGCATGATCTAATTATTTTTCTTACACTCAGCATGATCATTTTATCAACATAAATATACTTACATAATATATTTTATTTTCACAACTTTAATAATAACATAATTTTTAGATCTCGACAAAGAAATGGTAACCTACGAACCTTTCCAGAGTATTGAGTATTTTTGGAATAATCCTATTTAATTTGGCAATATTCCTCAAGGTACCCGATATTAAATTTACATAACTACATACATACATTAAATAGCATAAAATTAAATATGAAAGATCACGTTGTATGACACAAAAATTAGAAACATTAATTAAATATTTATTATAAACGGAACGCTAAGTAATAATTTTCATGCAGACGAATGTCAGTTTCAAAAACATATCTCAAACATTATACTAGCATTCGAATAGAAATTGCATGAATCTGTAATTATATACGCATTCACTTCAATTATGTAAATTCATACTAGATATCCAAGAGCTTGATCTTTATTATAAATTAATTTAATGCTATCATCACATGTAGTTAGAATTACCTGAATTTTAATATTATTTCTTAATATGCATTACAAGTAGTTATTCAGAATTAGTGGATAAATTAAGTTAAAAGATTTACAATAATATATGTAATTGTATTATAATGGGCAGATCTTATTGAAAATTTTAAATTATTGAAATTAAATATAAACGCCCGTCGATAAAAATACAATCCTAAATCTATGGTCCGTATAACTGGTTATCTGTTTAATATTTAAATTGATAGACGAAATGTATATTTGTTTAAATATATAATATGTATATTTATTCACTATTTTACTCGCTCAAATTTGGAGACATAGTGAAATATCTTATCTCAGGAGTGGTTTAGTGAGTAATAATATATAATAAATCTCATATACATGTTTTTATATTTATACCATAAACATAATGATATTTGTTGGTTATATTAAACTTGGTTTGATATTATAAATTCTTAGATAAGTAGTCTTTTAATGTTATATAAAATGATTTATATATACAAGTCTCAGAAAATACTTGTACAAATTATACGAGTATATTAAGAAAGCTTTTAACCAAATTAACTTGCAGTTGAATTTAATGAAGCCTGTGGTTGATTAACTTAATCACTAAGGTTGATATACCCCTTTCCACATTAACTTTCGTAATTCTGTATACGCATTTCGACAACTAAGTTGTCATCATCAGCAGATAATTGCAAAGTGTCGCACCTGGTAAACCACACGAAAAATACCTGTACGAAAACAAACTCCGTACGTGATCTGTACCGTTGAGAACCAAACTGTACACTGTACGAAAGCTAATGTGGAATGGGTTATATATCAACCTTAGTGATTAAATTAACTTGCGAAAAGTAAAACAATTAAATTTTAATAATAATTATTCTTTCAAAAACGTTGAATCTAAACAAGGTTGATTAATTGTAAAAACAGCCAAATAATGAAGTACCTAAAATAAAATCAAAGTTTCATATAAAATTGAATAAAGTTTAATGACCTTATATTAGAATGCATGTACAACAATTCAAATAATTAAGTAACAGTAGTTTAAAAGTAAGTGGGATATTGACATATGTAATATGTCATAATATATTGTATAATATAACCTTAATTTTTACCTCTTAAGTAAAAATAATTTTAAAATTATCAATTAATGTAATTGTCATATCAAGAATAAATAATTTCACCTCGTTTTTCTCAAATTTTCTCTATAATCCTGAATGGATTGTAAAAATCGAGACATTCGTTACAGGAATAAAGCATAGTTTCACAGGATACTCGAGGCAGAAAAAGGTTGAATTCTTCTGGATTCTTCGATCTTAAATACGAAAAACTCTTGGCATTTATGAAAGAAAGCTTATTTTAAGTATCTGTTTTTTTTAGATTAATTGAATAAGATACCTTCTATTAAAATTGTAAATATAAGTCATCATTATTTCAAATATTATCCAAAGTTAAATACAAAATGTCATTTTGAAATTTGAACTAATGAATAAAATAACAGTAACTTTTAATAAAAAAAAGAGGTAAATTGATAGTATATTATTTATTTTCCTCGAAAACTATTTGCTATATTTCTGTGAACTTCATATTCCTCGTTCATTCCACCTATCTTTATCGTTGAAAACTTTCTAAGATGCTGATTCACAGACTCATCTGAGTACACTACACCACGCAAGGACCTTTGAAGAGAACGAAACAAGTGGAAGTTTATAATAGTAAAGAAGCATGATCCTACGACCATAAAGAGTGTTATAACTACATTCCATCTAAAATTCAATAATTTTTTATAGGTGGTCAAACTTGCATACAGTCTCGCGTTGCAGTGATGAAATACCACTTGTTTACGATTAATAAACTGTGTATGTTTATGGGTGATAGATCTCTTCAAACTGTCCAATTGCTAACTGTATACACACGAATTGTTTCGTTCCTTGTTAGAGCTCTAAAAACACTATACTGAGATCATAATCTTCCTCTGATGAATGAATGTTTTCGTGGGCCATCGTTGGCATCGTTCTTGTAAAGCACAGTCACCGATTTGGTTGAGAATTTGAAAATGGGAGATTGTAGTGTACATATAAGTCATATTTTACTCTTTCATTTCGGTAAAGAAACGAACGTGCGTCGAGCTTGTGAAAAGTATATTAATTGAAAGTTTACGGTAAGAGTGCCTTAAAACAATATCAATGCCGTGTGATTTTACACTTAACAACGGTCCTCGACCTGAAAGCTCAACTAACGCTGATGATACAAAGGCAGTGACCGTTTAACCCGGTCACTGCAGCGCATGACATGACAGTTCACAGAAGCGTTAAACATAACCACTCGAGCATTTACGATTATATGAAAGCTAGATTAGTTCAATAAGCTCTATATTCATGTACCTCATGAACTTAATGACGGATATAAACATCTGTGGAATGCGCTTGTGCTTCTGTTCTGTAAAGACGAAGTGCGATATTTCGGTAAAATTTCACTTCTTGTACACCTGTACGTCCAGAAACAATAGTTTTTCTTCTTGATCTATCTCCATGGTGAATTTGATTTTTGAATGCGCGCCGTCTGGGTGTTCTAGAAATTGATCTAGTTGTTCTCTGCTGTGTTGCCAAATTACGAACGTATCTCAGCTATGGTTCTGGTATTACCGGGGTTGTATCGAGTGCTTTCAATTCAAAATTATCTTCATGAAGAGATTAACTATTACCGAAGACAATGGAGAGCCAATAGGTGTCCCCTAGATTTGTTTGTATTTCTGATTACCGTACAAGAAGTATATATTAAACAGACTGTGTTCAAGTAAGTATAGTATGTAGTCCAGCTGTTCGTATCTGTTCTTGATTGCGTGCGCAAGGAAGTTCAAAGCAAGGAGAGTTTTCTAATATTCAAACGATGGAAGATAATTTTGCAGTCTACTTCATAAAACTACAATTTTTATTAAGCAACGTTAACCTGACACTCGACAAACAAAATTATCTCCGTACATATATATATATATATATGTTGAATATATATATATATATATGTATATGTATACCAAAATAATTGACTGTGATGTATAATTACGTTTTGGAGAATTTTAGTTCCTTCTATTTACTATCTAAAATTATTGTTATTTTCATTGTCAAAGTAATTTAATTTCAATTTTACGTGATTATTTTCTACGAGTTTTGCCGGCATCATTGATGTTTTATTATACATAAAATCTCATTAATTATTTGTTTTAAACCCCGCATAAGTAATAACTGTTCTTGTTTCTTGTTTCTCCTCCATTTCACATATGTGTACTTTTTCTGTTTTTTTATTTCTCTAATTCTTATTTTTCATTGCACTTTACTTTTAAAAGTTAATAATTATCCGTCATCTTATTATAAGTATCTGTTCTCATATAAATTTCTCAATCAAAAATTTTCTCTTGACTTCCAGAATGGAACCGCTTCTTTGGCACTGATCCTTTGGGCTGCTGTTACCCTTGACATTGCTACAAATGCATGCCGAGAGCATGTATTTTCTACCATTCTCTCAACACGTGCCCATCATGAACCGCAATTCAACTGTACAATTTGATACAATACTACTTTACTTCCACCTATCCCTTCCCCCTCTTTAATATATATTTAGTGGCTTACTCTAATTTTTACATTTCAGCGCCTGTATTATAGTCCTGTTAAATGTTATTATTACATCAACGTCATAAATATAAATTAACATTTATAGAATTTTATTCAAAATTGTGGCTTTTGTGTTAGCATATCCTATTGCTTCACAGGTAAAATATTAAGTAAAATAAAAAAATTTTTTGTGTTAACTCATGGATTGATAATGAATGGCTGCGATGACCCAGTCTCAATTCGACCTTTCGTTCCGACATGAACCAATGTTAGTAGGAGACACTCGTTAATACATTTTGTTTGAATAAAATATTAGTTCGCTGTTATCTTTCCCGTAATGATGTCTAGGCACAGAATTCGTTTAGTTATACTCGGGCAAGCATGTCCGTCGTCACTGATGTTATGGCAATACGGATCCGGTTCATCAACTCTTCCAGGTTCTGTGGGAGTGGTGGTGCACAAACGTTGTCTTTAACGAAACCCCACAGGAAGAAGTCACAGAGTGTCAAATCCGGTGACCGTGGACCCCAGCTGAGATATGCTAAATCGCCAGCTCCTTGACGACCAATCCAACGGTTCGGTAGAGTTTCAGATATTCACGCACTTGGCGACTCCAGTGAGGGGGTGCCCCGTCTTGTTGAAGAATGAAGTTGTCTTCGTGCAGCTTCGGAAATAACTAGTTTTGTAACATAGCGAGATACTGCTGACCGTTAACCGTGTTTTCACCAAAGAAGAATGGGCCGTAAACAGATGATCGGGATATCGCACAGAACATATTGATTTTAGGCGAATCTCGTACATGTTCAGTGGCTGCATGTGGGTTCTGTAGACCCCAAATTCGAACACTGTGTTTGTTTACCACACTATTAACATAGAAAGTCGCTTCATCACTGAACACGATGCGTTGTGCGAAAGTGTTATCATTGTCAATAGCATCATGAACCTCGTTACAAAATACCACACGTTTCCGTTTGTCATCAGGGCGCAGAGCTTGTAACAACTGTAACTTGAACGGCTTGATAACCACCCGACGTCTCAAAACACGCAAAATTGTTGTTGTAGGCAGTGGAAACTCCCAACTGGGACGACGAGTTGATTTTGAAAGATTACGTTGGAAAGCAGTTTGTATTCGTGCCACATTTTCTTCAAAAATACGAGGGCGGCCAGGACTCTTTCCTTTACATACACATCCTGTATCCACAAACTATCGATACCATCTGCGAATGTTCCACCCATTGGGAGGATCAATTCGGTAGCTCAACCTAAAACGTCTTTGTATTGTAATCAAGGAATTACACTTCGCAAACTCGAGAACACAAAATGATTTCTGCTGCGGGGTAGCCATTTTAAACATATGACGGTTAACAAGAAAAACAGAAGACAACTGACATCTAGCGGCTATTAAATAAACTAGACTATGTATTAGTTTCTCCAATAACCGAGCCGAGGAGCAGCGACCGACAGTTTGGACAAAATAATACTTTGTAATATATATGTATATTCTTTTTGAAACACGCTGTATTTGCGCAAACTTCGTAGCTCATATTATTAGTAAAGTTCGCTTAAGAATCGCGTGTTATCATTTCAGTTCACTGGATAGGGATTTACTGATTTGGAAACGATCATATTGCCGAAATATATCAATAGAACAAATCACAAATGGGAAGAGTGTGGTCAAAACCCTTATGTCAAATTTGTAATGGATTTAATATTTATGATGAGCGTTTTTAACAATCCACTTAATAACGTCTAAACTTGAAGGAAGAATATAATTCGAGGTGAAGTGCACGGTAAAAATATGTGACCGACCGTAGATAAATCAATGAAAAAACTCCATGTACATTTTTCTGTCATACATACAATGAAATATAGTATAAAATTTGAGTGTTGATATAAACATTTAGTCACAGTACAATGTTTAATTATGAGACTAAATAGAACGAGAAATTATTTTTACGAACTATGCTTTATTATATATAAGTAAGACTGAATATAATGCATAAATGAAATATATGAATAATCTGAGAAATGTTTACGAGTTTGCTAACAAGTTACACTAAATAGAATTATACACAAAATGGCATTGCATAATTACTAATAACGCGAATTCGAAAATCTCAGTTTTCGAAAATCTTAAATCAAAATTTAATTTTAATTTATTATCTGTCTTTAAAAATCAAAACCAGATAAACTATTTTAAATACACCCATTGTTTTGTACACATAGTGTTCACCCATCTAATAATTAACGTCTACAACCAGATGTTTAAGAAAATACAAAATGAATTTTTAAACTGAACTACGCAATTTCACTACATCAATTTACCTAGCGCATACAGGCGATCACTCATCTAATAGTGCACATTAGTAACTGAATGTTTAATAAAAGTCAAATAATTAAATTTAAATCGGTAAAATATAGACAAGAAATCAACTTCGAGCAAATTCAAAGTTTTAAATGATATTAAATTAATAAAGATATTTTCAAGAGCTATTAGTACCTCTATGGAAGCATAGGTCCTCTAATATATTTGCACAAAACAGTAAATAGACTTAACAAAATTTTACCCACACAAATTTTTCTTCGTCTTCTAGCTTTGAAAGTCAGGCGAATTCGCTCATCTTCGACTGTTGCTTCCACTTATATTCGCTGTAGCGGAACTTGCCGGCGCTAATTAGACGCAACCGCTGCAGACAACATGCTGTGGACTGTTCTTGTATCTTCCGCTTCACCATTTTATCATTTCACTGTCCTAAAAAATGTCCTAAATTCATTTCGAATTAAATTTATTTGTTTCAACTTATCTTTTACACTAAATTCTCATTTTTCAAGTTTTTGTATAAAATTTCGAAAAGCGCTCCTGCCATCTGTCGGAAGTTTTACTCATTATATTTAAATATATCTCTTTAAATATTGTCTGACGATTCCTATAACCTTCTTTGTCATATAATCGTTAGTAATCGATGTTTTTACGTAACCTTGATCTTGATTGACCATCCACATAAACAACGAATTGCAAAATTGCATACTAATCCCAAGGAACAATTTTTAAATTTCGCGGAAGTTTTGAGTTGATAGTAGTAAAAATAAAGGTTAGCTATGATTTCAATTCATTCAAGAAATTAGGAAATAACATGTTTTTACTGCGTACGGTTTTCGTTTTAATTTTGATTTTGAAATATACACCTTAATTATTAATATTCATGCTGTAATAAAATAAAATATAATTTTAGATGTAGTTATTTTTTCCTTGGGCAACTTAAAACACCCGCGAAATTTAAAAATTGTTCCTTGGGATGATTTTATTTCCAAAGTTGTTACATTCGGGTGCGCTATATTCCTTCCTCATTATGTTTATTTTATAAAAATTTATTTTTAGGTATATCAACATTTATAACTTGTCATTAAAGTATAGTCAAATTGGAATTATTGATTCTCGATTCCAACAAATTTACTAAATTATATTGCTATAACATAATGACATAAATAAATTTACACTGTATCCTATATACATTTTTGTGTTAAAAGAAATTATATCCGAAACTCTAACAACTTTTTTTTTGTTATGGGACATAAACAGCACGACATAAGGAAGATTTAGTATTTTTCATGATATACATATGTACAAGAACATTTCACAATATACAAATACAATCTCATTATATTAAATGTGTCCAAAGCAAAAATTATTCTATATATGTATCTATATCCTTTAAAAACCCAAACTAAACTTTTTTACATTATAAGAGAGTGATCCCATAAGCACCCGGCCTGACCTAGAGCTGGCGGTAGTTGTTTGAAAAATACCACTGCATTAGAAAGTACACAATCGATAAAGCATATGTTTCAAGTTTGAAAACGCCATGTTGTTTAGTATTTGTTTGGCAGCCATCAATAGTGAACGTTTTCAGTGAATTTGTAAAAATGGAGACAATTGGTCATCGTTACGTGATACAATACTTTTGTTTGACAGGCCTCAGCCCAACCGATATAAAAACTGATCTGGATTCCACCCTGGGTGAGTCTGCTCCTTCGTTTACAACAGTGAAATATTGGGTAGCAGAGTTTAAACGAGGCCGTACGAGCTGCCAAGACGAGCATCGTAGTGGTCGACCAAATGAGATAACGACTCCAGAAATGGTAAAGAAAATCCACTGAGCGGTACTGCATGATCGTTGACTGAAAGTGCGCGGGCTAGCAGACATAGTAGGCATTTCAAAAAATGCGGTACATCGCGTATTGTCTGAAAATTTGGACATGAGAAAGCTGTGTGCAAGATGGGTGCCGCGTTTGCTCACACTCGAGCAAAAACAGTGTCGTGAAGATGTTTTAATTGAGTGTTTAGCGAAGTTTCACAACAATAAAGTAGAATTTTTGCGCCGTTTCATAACTATGGATGAAACATAGATCCATTACTTCATACCCGAGACAAGAGACCAATCATAACAATGGACTCAAGAGGGAGAACCGGCTTCAAAAATAGGCGAAGATCGTTTCATCTGCGGGCAAGGTCATGGCATCGGTTTTTTGGGATGCGCGCGAAATAATTTTCATTGACTATCTTGGAAAATGAAATCCCATCAACGGCGAAGTATTATGCGAACTTATTGCAACATTTGAGGGAAGAAATCAATCAAAAACGGCCGCATTTGGCTAAGAAGAAAGTGTTGTCTTACCGGCTCACAAATCCGTTATTTCGATGGCCAAAATTAATGAATTAAAGTTTGGATTTCTACCTCATGCACCCTATTCGCCAAATTTAGCCCCTCGGATTATCTTCTGTTCCCAAACTTGAAAATATGGCTCAGTGGTCAAAGATTTTTCAACGATGAAGAAGTGATGTTGGCAGTTAGTGGCTCTTTTAAGAAGCAAGACAGTTCTTATAAAAAGGGTATCGAACTTATTGAACTTCGCTAGGAAAAGTGTATAGAGCTGAAAGAGATTATGTTGAAAAATAAATATATTTATTTCCAAAATTTTTGTGTTTTCTTTTTTGGGTCGGGGACTTCTGGGACCATCCTCGTAATATATCTTTTCATACACATGAATGGAATGTCTTTATTAAGAATTATACACGTCTTATACAATGAATCCTTACTTATGTTATGCGTAATTTTTATATTGTACCACATACTATGCACATTCAAATGTCTTAACATAATGCATATTTATATTCATATCCATGTCTATTTCAAAATACTCAGCAATATTATAATTCAAATATTAAAACCAAGTATATCATCATCTCCATATTTAATAGCCAGTAAAATTTCGGTCGTGTACTAGTGAAAATATTAGAAAATATTTATACCTGATAGCTTATGTTTCGTTCTGGCTGCCTACTTAAACCCATTTTCCTATTTTGTTATATGTTACATATATACTACATGCGTTACATCTCGTAGCCAAAACTATACGCTACTGATATTCAAATATAGCACAAACTAAAGAAGTTTTTTCAAATTTTCCTAATGAATTCGGCGATTTCACGAACAGTGTCTTATTATTCCAGAATCCCCATAGTCAGTTTCAATTCGATGGGGTATGTGGCTGGAAGCTATATTCTATTATTTTCCCCATAATCATCCACTGCGGTTTCTAATGTTACAACTAATATAAAAGAAGCTGCTGGTCTTCAATCATTTAGAAAAATCCGAAAAATTTAATTTTTCTACTAAAGTATATGTAAACTTACAAAGAATAATAAAATTACATACTACTTTTGAAACGAATTTAAAAAACAAATAGTACTCGAGCTGATGTATTATCGTAATACATGCAGCATAAATTTCGATATGCGATTTTGCAAAGTTTATGTAGTACATGGATACTTATGTATGTATGTATATAATTTTGTGTATATATAGACAACATTCATTTTAAATTAATTCCCACCATATATCTCGAAAATAAAAAAAGAAATATGGAAATTTACCGAAACACATCCACTTTATATGTATGGAGAAATTTTACATTTTTTTATCCTCGCACGCTACTGGAAACACCTCATTTTTTGGAGAATTTTTTTTACTATAAATACATGCTTTTTGTATCTTATTATAGCTTTAATTATTTTCTTTTTTATTGTAGAGAACGGTTCTACTGCATTATTTATTAAATGGGACCGTATGTTTTGCAGTTTATAACACAACGCAATCTTAACTTTAGGGCTTATCAGTATTACAATTGTGTAAAATGTCTTTATGATTGGAAAATTATTGATTACCTATTTTCAACTGCTAAGAATGTTTGCTTTTAAATACTATTTTCGAAATATAAATTCGTTATTTTCTCCATGTGGACATATGGTAAAAGTGTTGTCAATGTATCTAAGACACATCTTTTGTTTTTGGTCGTACGAACCCATTACTCTTCATTCGAGTTCTTCCATACCTATATTGCTTAGTATTGAGGATAGCAAGAATCTCATAGCCATACCAAACCCCTGTTGATAGAATTTGTCGGCCACCTGAAAGTATACACAAACGGATATTAATTCCATGATGGCTTCTACACTCAGAGCTGCTCTTTCATATAGTGTGGTGTCTAGAGAGAGGCTGTTTTTGACAATTGCTAGTATAGGTTGGGTTGGTACGGTAGTAAATAGACTAGCGACATTAAAACTAACCAATTTATCATGCTCATTGACTTTCAGACTTTTGATTTTATTAACGCTGTTGTTTCTAATCCATACTGGGTCAATGTGAATAATAATTTATTCTTCTCTTCTGCACTGCTGTGAAAACTAGACATAGATATACAAAGTCCTTCATCTTCAGCAATAGCTTCATTATTTTTTTCAATACGAACTTTTGATATCCATATATCACCAGTAAATCTATAAACTTCACTTAAACCTATTGGTCGTTTATCGGTTCTTGATTTCAAATATTTTTTAAATAAATAGCTTTAGACGAAACCAGCTTAAAAAGTTTGGATTGTCATTTTAGTGGTATATATAAAGTACATTAATAATAATTGAATTAACGTGTAAAATACGAGGGAGCGTTTTTATATTCGCGGAATGGGGGACAAGGGGTGGAAATAAAAACACCAAATTATTTTTCTTTTTCAATATATTCACCTGCAAGACGGATACATTTTTCACATCTTTCAATTAATTTATTTATACCCTCATAAAAAAATGATTTCTCTTTATCTACAAAATACGCCGAAACTGCCTCCTTGACTTCATCATCGGCAGTAAATTTTTTACCCCGCAGCTCTTTTTTCATTTTCGGAAACAGGTAATAATCACTCGGGGCCAGGTCTGGGCTGTAGGGTGGGTGATTCACAATTTCGAAGCCCACCTTATGCAGGGCAGCTAACGCAACGCGGCTCTTGTGGACGGGCGCGTTGTCGTGCAAAAGCAGAACACCTTTTGTCAATTTTCCCCGTCTTTTCTCTTTAATGGCTTCTTTTAGTCGCTCTAATATTGAAGCGTAATATTCTCCGGTTATAGAAACACCTTTATCTTTATAATCAATCAACAATATTCCTTCCGAGTCCCAAAATACCGTTGCCATGAGTTTCCCAGCTGATTGTGACACTTTAAATTTCTTGGGAGGTGCTGTGCCCTTTTTATGCCACTGCGTGGAGTCTTGTTTGGACTCAGGTTCATAATGATGAACCCAAGTTTCGTCTCCAGTAACAATTCCACTCAATACACCATCCTTGTCTTCATTACAGAGGTCCAAAAATGCACGCGGCGTGAGCATTCTCGGCACCCATCTTGCGCTGACCTTAGACATGCCGAGATGATCGTGTAGGATTTTAAAAATTGTTGTATCGGATACTGCAACCATTTCTGCGAGTTGTTTCTTCTTTAGTCGAGCATCTTCGAGTACAATTTGTTCAACTTTTTGGATAAGTGCTGGCGTGGTCACCTCAATGCTCCTGCCCGGCCTCGGGTCGTCTTCAAGGGATTCCCTTCCTTGTTTAAATAAACTATGCCACTTGTACACCATGGTTTTTCCTGGACAAGAGTCGCCGTAAACCAATGACATCTCATTCATTATGGTCGCGACTGATTTTCCTTGCCTGGTAAGGAACTTTATAACGGCACGATATTCGATTTTTGCCATATTTCACTTTTCACTCCTGATTATGTTACTTGGTTGACGATAGCTCAAAGACTAACTGTCTAATAACAATGAAACTTCGTATTTATACTAATCATGAGTCGCTGCACAGGCCACGCCCCCAATGCGCCTACTCACCCCTCTACAACCCGCTCATTCCGCGAATATAAAAACGCTCCCTCGTATATTGCTAATTAAAATTTTATTTCCATCTAAAATTTATGCGTTATTAGATATAAAAGTAAAATGCAAGTTTCATAACACGTTATTTTTGTATTATTGTTCTAGTTTCCTAAAGAACGGGTACGCTAAATATCTTATGAAACGAGTATTTTCATTATTTTTTCTATTTGGAATTTTTTTATCGTAATAAACTTTTTTATTAGTTTTATTTTTACATTATATGGTTATATTTACACTTGACAAATTGAAATTCAAATACCCATATCCAAGAATTAGTTCTTATTAACGTTACTTACATTTTCTCTAAAAAATATAAAAATGAGTGTTATCTTCTGGGCTTCCGGGCTGGAACCGCGTGACTAGTATAATTGCCGACTTTTCGTACCCACTCGTATGGGACATCTTCAGTGCTCAACTACTGCTACTGTCTGTCGCAGATAAAAATGAGCGATTCAGAAAAAATATTTTAGTTTAACGGTATTTTACATATTTTTCAAAATATCGGAATTAAAAACGTGCTATTAATTTCCTGAATAAATTATTGTCAACAAGAAATTATTATAATATTATAAATTTACATATTTTTTGTGGAAATGACCAACTGGGCCTTGTCTTTTCAGTGTATTTTAATATTTGTAACGTATGCCATGGCTTCATTACTAATGCGTCCTATCGTAAGAGGTGAAGATTGATTATTCCTCCTCAACACTGAAAAGTTACCAAGAGAGATACTGACCGAGAGCAGAACCGATTTAAAAATTACACTACCCCGAACGTGGTTCAAACCATCGAGTTCTTTAGCGAATTAGTTTGAAGTCTACCGTTAAATAAAATATAATACAATTATATTAATCAGTGTACGTAAGACAGTAGCAGTCACTTGTGATAGTATATTCATTCAAACTTATTTTGAAATTTAGGTCGCTGTTTTTGTATACATTATTTCAAATAAGAATCAGAGTCGATGGTAATTGATTCTTTCTCCAACCATTGCTTTACTAGAGAAAGAATCAATTACCATCGAACCAAGAACTATACGAAAGCAAAACATCTAAGGAAACGTGAAGAACTAATGAACTACACAACAAGAACCGAAGCAACAGATCGGGCGAAGATCGTTATCAACTCAGCAAACAACTGGACGTCAGTGCAATTAAAGTGCTCGATAAAGGTATGAAATTCCCGGTAACCCCCAGAAAGATACCAACATTACACATGATACTAGGAATAGAAACATCGCACAGAAAATAGAACCACCAGAGGCAGAAGAGGAATGTCGTTGGAAAACAAGCACAGTAATAGAAATGACAAAACCTACACAGATTATAAGCAATATCGCAAAACCAAACTTAGCCTCATAGGACTAAAGATGGATATATCAATTAAATCCTTCCTGCGGATAAAAGAAATGCAACAGTTATAATGGATGTGGCAACATATAACGACAAAGTTCAAAATGTTCTAAGAACAGGCTAATATAAACAACTGCAAACAGATCCCACATCATCAGAGGAATCAAAAATATACAGAATACCACATTACAAAATACAGGTCGGCCTTTTCTAAGCAATTAATAAGACATAGACTTACACCACATCACAGTAACCTCCGCATCTACATGGATTACTTAAGATTCATAAACTAGACATCCCTTTGAGAAAAATTGTTAGTTTAAGGAATTCCCCTGCCATCCGCTGGTAAAGTTCTTACTGGAAATGAAAACTCCGATATCGAGCAATACACAATCGATCATTTCTAACACCCAGAATACTTCAACAAAATAAAATTTGAAAGTTGAGCGTGATAAATCGGTTAGTTTTCATGTCACCAGTCTATTTACTAACGTACCAACCCAGCATATACTAGCAATAGTCAAAAACATACTCTCCCTAGACACCACATAACATGAAAGAATAGCTTTGAGTGTAGAAGCCATCATAGAATCACTATCCATTTGCGTCAACACGACATACTTTCAGATGGGCGATTAATTTTATCAACAGGACTTTGGTATGGCCATGGGCTTCTCGCTATCCCCAATACTAACCAATATATATATCAAAGAGTAATGGATTCATGTGATTTCAAACCACAAATGTGGCCGCATGGTGAAAATACGATAGAAGGGTTCCTACAATATCTGAACAACAAGTTCACAATGGAAATAGACAACAAAATTCCTTTTGTGAATGTTCTAGTACATAAAATACTGATGCACACTCAAATCCAGAATGAATAGAAAGCCGACACACACAAGGCCATATTCGCACTTCGATCCAATCATCCTTACAATATCAAAATTTGGGTAGCCGGGCGCTTATACGACAGAGTACGATTTGGGCATATGGAAGATAAGATGGAAGAGCTTGGCTACACAAAAAAAGCGTTATGACACGCAAGGAATCTAATAATGGGTTTGAAGATCATAAACAATCAAAAGAAAATGTGTGTCTATACGTCAAGGGTCTGTTCAAAAAGATCAGGAGAATAGGCAGCAATTATAAGGTTAGAACAGCCTGACAACGCAAATCAATGAATGAAAAATTGTGTTTATAGAATACCAAGTGGATGTGGACAATTCATCAGTAAGGCTCTACAAAATTATTTAAATGAATACTATCCGACCTGAAACTTATATTCGAGTTACAAATATTGATGCACCACAATAATAATTTATAATTAGATATAATGGAATTTATTTATATAAATTTAGTATAATCTTTTGTTTAAATATTTTTACATTCTCTTGTTATCATTATACAATTTTCTATTATATTTTCCTAACTTAGTAGACACTGTTTATACTTTTAAATTAACATTAGCTAATAATATTGCACAGATATTGAAAACCAAATTAGAGAAAATATGTTCATTTTGTTCATACATTTGTACTTGCCTACACTAATATTGATATATAGAAAGACAACATTCAATTTACATATTGCTTTTTATTATGCGTAGTTTATGTACATAATTCAATATTTAGAAATAAGCTAGGATAAATGATTTTATATACATGAACAGGTGGTAGATAGATTATATTTGCTTTCGTATCTTTGGTCAGCTATGTATAATTTCCTATAATCCGTTAATCCAGTTTAGTTCATACATCATCACACGATAAGTCACTAATATTAATCTTAACTGTTATTCATTTTTTTAACGCGACGAAAACTCTGAACGATGTACCTACTCTCATAAGAAGCCAATCTGACGTGGTCATGACGCCCATTTCATTAGAACACCATAATTATTACATTCAATAAAGAACTGGTGAATCTTTTTCAATAGGGGGCGTGTTGAAAATCTACTATGTAAAAACTTGCTCGTAATACACATCACGGAACCTGCAGACCTCGGATCTACACACTCACATTTCAATTATCCACTCCCTAGAGATCGGTGAAACTTTTTCACTTTGGCAAAGCTCCCTAATCTGTGCCTATATTACGCTGATATCTGAAGTATATGTCTCTGCCTAATACTAATTAATTTTAACGATGACACACAATACCGTTATGAGTCATCTGTTTGCTATTGGGGTAGGCCCTACTCTTCTGCGCTTCGCGTTTGTATGTTTATGCGTTCATTACGGTACTCCAACCAGTTACGTGGGATACTTACATACAATAACATTTAATGTGCATTGAGCCATTGTTGTTTTAATTTACAAGCAATTTAAAGCTGTTACTGTATTGGTTAAAGCTAAACGGCCTCCATAAAAATATAACCTGTTGAAATTAATTTTGATGAAAGGATAATCGATACGCAATGATAACCGTACCGCACAAATTCGTTAAAGTTGAAACAAATTTTTTTACAGACGTTCCGGAATATGTTCTTTGATAACATGCATATATGTTATTGTTTAATAATATTGTGTACTAATTGTATGACATAACTACAAAAGTAATTGTACATCAGTAGAAACTAATACCATATTTACAATTAACGTTAAAAAAATGATAATAAATCACATACTACAAATGTAAACCCCCTCACTAACTACCAGAGAAAATATTGCTAGGATTGATATGCATACATGTAATTGGTACTCTTTTCATAGAGTTTGTCCTTGCTTAAAATTAAAAAATGTGTTAGACGAAATAGCCATACACGCTGGAATCAAGAAACCATCTTTAGAAAGTAAAGAAGGAAAAACCGCGTTATTTGTGATAATTTCTTTACGATACATTTTTCTTAACTTTCAATTCCAACTCGCTGATTCCTCAAAGTTAGTTGATCTGTAATCAAATGGAAAATTTAAACTTGTTATGCAATCCGCGGTAGCCAGCATTATACTGGTAAAAAGAATCCCGTTCTCCCAGAAAGCGGCACTTTTACATTTGCAACGTATGGTACAAACTAAAACCGACTACAGTTTATCATAGTCCACCACTATGTTACTAAATACTAACGCATTATGACACGCACTTGCCTGTTATTTTGCACTGTAATCTATGGAAAAGCACTATTAATTTTAATTTTAACCTGGAAATAATTCATTTACAGACACAGATTTGTTAAGATATTCAGTTCAAATTCGAATTTGGTAGTAGCTCTATCAGAGCCCAGTATAGTAGGCACATATAGCACAATAGGTTCGTCAGCGCTGAAATGTGGTATTTAAAACAATTCAATTAAATCTACAAAAGACAAGATATGAAACATGTAACAAGTATATAGAAGACAATTGAAAATTATACCAGTAGAAGAAAAGTAAGGATATCTAAAATGATTGGGTAACATAAAAAAATGGAGAGTAACAAATTTAATTCTAATATATGTATTTCATATTCCACTTGAAACTACAAATTTTAATGAATTAACTTTAACATGAACTATGAAAATTTTACTTGCAAGGTATTATTAATATTGCATATTATAATATTAATACATTATATTTAATTGTATATATATATATATATATATATATATATATATATATATATATATATATATTGTTATGAAAAATGAACTTTTTATAATTGATCGAATTATGATTGACTATTCAAATTATTAGTGACGTTTTGATAGGTTTATATTTTCAAATTTACGAAGTTTATAAAAGCTGTGTAATAAAAAAATTATTCAATACTTACTTTTGTATTCTATTCTTGTAACTTATATTTCTTTGTAAATGAACACTATTGTACGTTAGAAAAATTAGATCAAAACTCGGTAGATATGCTGGCTATTTATGCACATACGAGGGTAGTTTGACAAGTAGTGAGAATGGAAAAGAAAAACGAATTTTTTAAATACAAAATAATTTTTATTTTTCAATATATTCTCCTAAAAGAGCAATACATTTATTCCAATGGTGCTCCAATGCCCTTATTCCATCTCTAAAATTCGATTCCGGAAAGCTTGCAAAATACTCATTTACGAAGATGATAAGCTTGTCGTTAGACGAAAATTTCTTTCCACCTAGTGCCGTTTTCAATTTTGGAAAAAGGTGGAAGTGAGAAGGGGCCGGATCCGGCGAATAAGGCACATGCGGTACTAATTGGAAATGCAGCTCGTGGATTTTGGACATCGCAACTCTGCTGGTATGCGAGGCAGCGTTGTCTTGGTGAAACAGAATCTTTTTCTTTGCCATTCCTGGCCGTTCAGCACGAATCTCAACATTTAATTTTTGTAGAAGTTCTACAAAATATTGTCCGTTTATTGTGGCACCTTCCTGAAGGTAATCAATGAGCAAAATGCCCTTTCAATCCAAAAAAATTGATGCCATCACCTTGTTTGCCGCTAAAATGATTTTCGCTTTCTTTGGAGGTGCAAAAGCACGTTCTAACCAATGTTTCGACTGTTGTTTAGTTCCGGGTATATTGTAGTGTATCCAAGTTTCATCGCAAGTAACAAATCGCCTACAAAAATCAACCGGATTCCGCTTATAAAGTTCCAAACACTCATTGGAAATGCCCAAACGAGTGAACTTTTGATCACTCGTAAGCAATCGCGGCACCCATCTTGCCGAAAGCTTGGAAAGGCGCGATTCTTTCGTTAAAATGTGGTGTACGCGTTCTGTTGAAATGTTTACCATGTCTGCTATCTCTCTCACTTTGAGTCGTCGATCTTGCGTAATAATATTATGGATTTTTATAATTATTTCCTTAGAAGTTACGATTTTGGGTGCTCCAGAGCGCACTTCATCAACACAACTCGTTCTACCACGTTTAAATTCATTTACCCATCTACTTATTGTGGCGGATGATGGAGCAGATTCACCTAATGTTTCCCGTAACTCATCTTTTATTTCGGTAGCTTTCATACCCTTAATTACGAAGTATTTAATCACCGCACGATACTCTGCTTTTTCCATTTTAACAAAACGACGTGTTGCTTCTTTTTCAATCAGCTGTCAAACATAAACTAATCAACCGATTTATCTAAATATCGGAATGTAAACATATAAATAGGCAACCTAAATTACAGTGCATTTGTTTTACCAATTAGAGCACCACCTATGTGTCATTCTCACTACTTGTCAAACTATCCTCGTATTCCAACATAAATAAGAATCTTTATTTTAATTATTATAATTTTTTTCTTTAAATATGTTCTATTAAATCACTTCAATACATTATACAAAATTATACCTCTATCTTGTGATTTCACTATAATTATTATTTTTATGTATACTTCTGTTAATTTGCAAGGTGCTGAATAAAGTTTATAGTAATAAAAATTGTAATAAATTTCAAACTAATTTCTTAACTCTATGTCGATAGTCTACTAAATAAAATCAAATTGATTCTTTAAACTGTGTAATATATTAATATTAAATACATAAATAAACAAATAAGTAAATACACAAGTATTATACATCATTATACATTTAAGTTTGACAATTAAGACTTATCTTATACTTAAATTCGAATTTCTATTCAATTAAATTTAAATTAATCTCAATACAGGTATTTTTACAATCAAATTATATTAATAGAAAACTGTATTTTAAAGTGAACTCTATATAGACTTTAAAAATCTTTAAAAAGAACGTGAAATTGTAAATAACTTTGAATTAAAGAAAATTTAAATATTTTATCAAACAACAAACATAATATTAATAAGAAATTGACTATAACTAAAACATAATTATAAACTTAACTTTGTACATCAAAAAGTTCATTTTCCTTTCATCCCGTTTATTGATTTCTTCAATAGGGGTTGTCTCCAAATATTTCCTTCCAACATCAATTACGTTTGCAACATAACTTTTCTACATATACATGGTTTACGTGCCTATTATATTATTGATGTTAAAAAGTTTTTATTTATTTTCTTTAACACTGTTTCCTAACACTAATAATTATTTTAAATATATTCACTTAGATCCAGTGGGTTTCATTATCACTTTATTAAGTGAAGTTTTTATTATTGTAATGCAGCAGACGACACATGATTTGATTTTTATTTATGGTAAGTAGTATGTTTATTATTTGACCTTCGTCAATATTATTTATTATTTTTTTCAAGTTTGCTGACAAATTAATATTTTGATTTTCTTTACATTTTCAGCATGGTTACATAACAAACACTTATCTGGGAATGCTTCAGATTTTCTTTCCACTAACATATATATATATATATATATATATATATATATATATATATATATATATATATATATATCATTAGACAAAAACGGGTCGATCATCAACAAATCTTCAAAATAGAAATAAAGAAATCCGACTATCGTTGTAGAAAATTAATTTTAAAATAATGAATTTTTATTCATTTTTGAATAAGAATTTGGACACATTATTCGGATTCTCCTAAATTTAATTAATCAGATACTCAAGTTTCATGTTTTAAACCACTCGAATAAAATATCAAAATTCGTAATGTATATTATATTAAGGCAGTATACTCTATTATACTCTTTTAAATTTAATTATAGGGCCTCTATTCTTATGGAAAATTTTAGTTTTGAAAATTCCCTAAAATAATTATACATATATGTAACTGATATTCAATTTGTTTCATCTGAGTTATGCCTTTTATTAACTTGATTTACTTTTTTAAAGTCAATTCACCTTAATAACAATACTCTAATTAAATGATTTTAAAATTTACATTTCAATTCTTGTACAAAAGATATTATACTTTATTCTAATTGATCGATAGGTTTTACAATAACCTGCTACTTATTGAAAATAACATACTGTTATTGTATATGTGAATTGATTCTAAATATGTATTTTTTAAGCTCATGTGTTCTATGTGTAACTGTACATAGGGATACAACAATACAAATATTTACAAAATATATCCCCAACTTACATGTGGTTTTAAGTGTTTAAATTTATGAATTTTAAATATATATATATGAAAATATTATCAAAGATGTGTTTAGTAGTAAGTATTTAGGCTTAATTTAATTCTTAGAATGACACATGTTTCATTATATACACTCAATATAGAAGCTTATTCCAATACTCACAATTCATATACCAGTTTCATTTAAAATTTTTATAAATGCTTATCACTTTTTAGTAATTAAATAATTAATATTTCTTCTACGTTTTATCACATGACAATATATATATTTACAAATACTTGGGGGTAGTTATATTTAATATGCCTACTACTTTTGTCACATAAAGTTATTCTACTCTCGATTACTTTATTGCAAAGAATCGTTCATTTTCTACGGTTATTCAGTCAATTTAACCGGTTGTCTTTTTTGTATGGTATATCACGCACAAAAAGCGAAGAGGTCTCTCTCGTTCAAGATAGTTGAAAAGAAGCCGCTGAAATGTGCGAAGTTTTTATTATTGTAATGCAGCACACGACACGTGATTGGCGTTTCCAACAAACATTGTCAATACAAAGAACAAAAGCAAACGAGCGAATCCCGATAGAAGGAGGAATTGAATTATTCATGGACAGATGCTATAAAGAGAAATGTTCCACTGACGTCGTTGGCGTGTCACACGTTCTTCAAATACTAAACGTGGATTTTTCAGTTTCAAACATTTGGAAAAAACGGATAGTATATAATTTCCACACTGACTACTTCCAAATCTATTGTACAAATGGTTTCTAGTTCACAAATTTAAAGTATTAACCGCAATAAGTACTTATGAATGCTCTCCCGAAGATTATTATTTTAAAAGTATTCTGACTTAGGAAAACCTACTTACATATAAATGAATAATGGTAAAAGGAAATACATAATTTAAATTCTTTTATTATCGAATCTTAAAGATTTCATGAATTATCTTTTGAATTAATTACGTATTAATAACACAAAAAGCCGATAAAAAGTTTATTAGTTTCCACAGAAATTACTTTTCCCAGCTTTATTTCGCTGATAAGTCGTATGAAAAAATTTAATGCAAAATTTGTTGTTGAAAATATTTTGATATATGGTATGTACGTATATACGAGGATAGTTTGACTAGTAGTGAGAATGACACATAGGTGGCGCTCTAATTGGTAAAAGAAATGCACTGTAATTTAGGTTGCCTATTTATATGTTTACATTCCGATATTTAGATAAATCGGTTGATTAGTTTATTTTCGACAGCTTATTGAAAAAGAAACAACACCTCGTTTTGTTAAAATGGAAAAAGCAGAATATCGTGCGGTGATTAAATACTTCGTAACTACGGGTATGAAAGCTACCGAAATAAAAGATGAGTTACGGGAAACATTAGGTGAATCTGCTCCATCATTCGCCACAATAAGTAGATGGGTAAATGAATTTAAACGTGGTAGAACAAGCTGTGTTAATGAAGTGCGCTCTGGAGCACCCAAAATCGTAACTTCTAAGGAAATGATTATAAAAATCCATAATATTATTACGCAAGATTGACGATTCAAATTGAGAGAGATAGCAGACATGATAAACATTTCAAAAGAACGCGTACACCACATTTTAACGAAAGAATTGGGACTTTCCAAGCTTTCGGCAAGATGGGTGGCGCGATTGCTTACGACTGTTCAAAAGTTCGCTCGTTTTGCTCATTTCCAATGAGTGTTTGGACCTTTATAAGCGGAATCCGGTTAATTTTTGTAGGCGATTTGTTACTTGCGATGAAACTTGGATACACTACAGTACACCCGAAACTAAACAACAGTCGAAACAATGGTTAGAACGTGGTTCTGCACCTCCAAAGAAAGGGGAAACCACTTTATCGGCAAACAAGGTGATGGCATCAATTTTTTGGGATTCGAAGGGCATTTTGCTCATTGATTACCTACAGAAAGGTGCCACAATAAACGGATAATATTATGCAAAACTTCTATAAAAATTAAATGTTGAGATTCGTGCTAAACGGCCAGGAATGGTAAAGAAACAGATTCTGTTTCACCAAGACAACGGCTCCCTCGCATACCAGTACAGTTGCGATGTCCAAAATCCACGAGTTGCATTGCCAATTAGTACCGCATGCGCCTTATTCGCCGGATCTAGCCCCTTCCGACTTTCACCTTTTTCCAAAATAGGAAACGGCACTAGGTGGAAAGAAATTTTCGTCTAACGACGAGCTTATCATCTTCATAAATGGGTGTTTTGCAAGCCTTCCGAAATCGCATTTTGTATTTAAAAAATTTGTTTTTTAAATACACTTCTCACTACTTATCAAACTACCCTCGTATTCCACGAGTAAATAAAAAATCAAAATATTGTATAGTAGCCATTTACTGGGTAATAAAACATTTTTGCAGAATTATCATAGAAACTACGAGGAGAATTAGGAAAGCGGTTTCTATCTAAAAATAAAACAAGAGAGCCACGATTTTTTCATTAGTTTCATTTTTCAAAGTAATCACTTTTAATTCCAACGTACTTGCGTTAACTGTCCTACAATGGCTTTATTCCATCAGAAAAAAATTCCTTCCATTGACCTTTAAAATAGGCAGCAATCTCTTTCAAGTGGTTATCGTCTCCAAAATAACGTCTTATGAGGTGTTGTTCCAAATTTCTAAATGAATCGAAGTTGGACGGGGCGACGTCTGCACTACATGATAGGTCATCCAGCTCATTGAAACTACACTCGTAAAGGATGGATTGAACTTTGGTTGCCTTGTGAACTAGCGCATTGTCATGAGGACTTGTTTGTGACGCAAATCTGGACATTCTTAATCAATAGATGTACGGAATTTTTTAAACGTATACTACTATTAATCTAGTACGTAGACTTCCGCAGTCGTGGTCCATGCTATCTGCTTCTGGGTTTCCGGGCTGGAACCGCGATACTTGTATATCTGCCGACGTTGCATACCCATTTGTATGGGACATCTTCAGGGCTGAACTACTGCACTGAAACTGTCTGCTGAAGATGTCCCATACAAATGGGTACGAAACGTCGGCAGATATACAAGTGACGCGGTTCCAGCCCGGAAGCCCAGAAGCAGATAGCACGTATACTGCTATTGTTTAGTCTGCTTTAGCAGGTATTCAACCAAAATAACCCCTGCTTGATGCCAAGTACCAAAACTGTTTTATTAATATTTCACTTCAAAATATAGAGGAGCCTCCTCTCCATATAATGCAATCATTCGTTCGTGAATAATTTTATAGTTAATTCTGTCCTCTGTCAAAATTTTGATGACACTGCGATAATATAATTTAACAAAACTTATTTTTGTTGCAAAACACAAATTTAATATACAGTAGAGAAATATTGTGACTATTCAACATTACTAGGCAAAATATAATTAGTTACGAGGGAGCGTTTTTATATTCGCGGAATGGGGGACAAGGGGTGGAAATAAAAACACCAAATTATTTTTCTTTTTCAATATATTCACCTGCAAGACGGATACATTTTTCACATCTTTCAATTAATTTATTTATACCCTCATAAAAAAATTATTTCTCTTTATCTACAAAATACGCCGAAACTGCCTCCTTGACTTCATCATCGGCAGTAAATTTTTTACCCCGCAGCTCTTTTTTCATTTTCCGAAACAGGTAATAATCACTCGGGGCCAGGTCTGGGCTGTAGGGTGGGTGATTCACAATTTCGAAGCCCACCTTATGCAGGGCAGCTAACGCAACGGGGCTCTTGTGGACGGGCGCGTTGTCGTGCAAAAGCAGAACACCTGTTGTCAATTTTCCCCGTCTTTTCTCTTTAATGGCCTCTTTTAGTCGCTCTAATATTGAAGCGTAATATTCTCCGGTTATAGAAACACCTTTATCTTTATAATCAATCAACAATATTCCTTCCGAGTCCCAAAATACCGTTGCCATAAGTTTCCCAGCTGATTGCGACACTTTAAATTTCTTGGGAGGTGCTGTGTCCTTTTTATGCCACTGCATGGAGTCTTGTTTGGACTCAGGTTCATAATGATGAACCCAAGTTTCGTCTCCAGTAACAATTCCACTCAATACACCATCCTTGTCTTCATTACAGAGGTCCAAAAATGCACGCGGCGTGTGCATTCTCGGCACCCATCTTGCGCTGACCTTAGACATGCCGAGATGATCGTGTAGGATTTTAAAAATTGTTGTATCGGATACTCCAACCATTTCACCTCAATGCTCCTGCCCGGCCTCGGGTCGTCTTCAAGGGATTCCCTTCCTTGTTTAAATAAACTATGCCACTTGTACACCATGGTTTTTCCTGGACAAGAGTCGCCGTAAACCAATGACATCTCATTCATTATGGTCGCGACTGATTTTTCTTGCCTGGTAAGGAACTTTATAACGGCACGATATTCAATTTTTTCCATATTTCACTTTTCACTCCTGATTATGTTACTTGGTTGACGATAGCTCAAAGACTAACTGTCTAATAACAATGAAACTTCGTATTTATACTAATCACGAGTCGCTGCACAGGACACGCCCCCAATGCGAATACACACCCCTCTACAACCCGCTCATTCCGCGAATATAAAAACGCTCCCTCGTAGTTTCTATCATGGCTAGGTAGATTTTCTTTCTGGTTCTACTCGTCTGTATTATTGTACAGATACATTAACCACGTCTTACAAGAATTTAAAACTTACATCGTCAGTGTGAAACAAACTTGAATTTGGCCGTCGAAGATCAAGTTTGTCGCTTAAAATGCGATGAATTATTATTTTCATATAATTTTTGAAATTATTAATTGTGCCATCGCCGTATTAGTTGATCTCTTTGAACATAAACCATTGATCGAAATTTTATTAAATATTCACGAATTATTTAAAAAGTTGACATTTCACGTTAAAATAAAACCAATCCGGTTGTTTTGATAGACCGTATTAACTTGCAGCAGTGGACCCTAGACTTTAATGCAGCGGCAGAAACCAAATGTTAACAACAAACTTAAAATAGAAACTGTTTTCGACAACATTTCTGAAAGTAACGTAAGATGAAGGATATGTAAACTATACAAAAAGATTACCAGTTGTAGATGGTTTAACAAGCCGTATCAAAAAAGTTGTCCTGAAATCCCCGAAACGGATACGCGAATATCAAAAACACTGTCCCGGCATATGAGAATTACTCCAACCAATTCTTATACGCTAGGGCACGTGACTAGAACCTGTTTTCTTATTATTCAAAAAATTTTCACCCAATAAAATTCTTAATATTATAGTTTAACCCAAAAGAATCAATAACCATAAAAGAAAAACAAATAAAATTTAATAGTACTGGTATTCACACAGATTTATTAACTGTTCATACGAATTACAATATACTAGCAAATGCCGTAAAAATTTTAGAAAATACTTCATTAGCATTAGCGGATCAAACGAAAGTGGTGGATGAAGTGGATATATATCTTTAAAATAATATAATTACTATTAAATAATAATAATTACTATGAAATTTAACTAACTACACAATATTTGTCAACGAATAGAAATCGTGTTTTTGTATAAAACTTTAGAGGAATATAAATGTAATTAATGTTATTCAAAATTTCTTAATATTATAAGGACATTCAATTCGGGCGAATTTTACCTGTAAAACGCAATATTTTCATATCAGTTGATTCAAGGTAAATTTTAATGGAGACTGTGGTTGATTGAAATAATCAATTCTGTATACGCATTTCGACAATTAAGTTGGCACATCGGCAGATAATTAATCACAATGTCGCACTTGCCACACAGAAACAAATCCGTACTGCCAAACACTATAGATTCCTTTCACATAATTTAAAATCTATTCCAGTCTTAAAACTAACCACTTCTCTTCAAGTACATTCCCGCTTACACATGCGAACTTTTTTAGGGCTAGTATTTTTCTTTTACAGAAATTCAAACAGAAGAATATACACTACCGGTCATATTAATTTGGCCACCCCAATTTTATGTGTTTGCTGAAATACGGATTATCTTTCGAAAAATCTGTATTATAATTACTCAACAATATTATTAGTGGAAGTAATTCCATAGGAATTTCTACGAAAATCTTAAATTGTTTATGATATATCGTAAAGGTGTCATAAATTGTAAAAATACCATAAATATTATATAGGCTAATCCCTACAGTATTAACAGTTTTACCTGCATTTCCGAAAGGCATTACCAATATTGTGTTATTCTACTAACTAATTACAATATTAGGATGTGTTATTCAAAAAGGAAAATAAATTTTATGTCAGTCATCGTTCATCTTTTGTTGCGAAAACAGTGAAATAGAGAGCTATTGTGAATATTTTAATGCAATGCCGAAGACGAAGGAATTATCTGTTGAAGTGCGTGCTATGATAATTGCTTATCATCGTACGGGTAAAAGTAATCGCGAAATTGCAAAAGAATTACGATTAAATCGCAGAACCGTTGATTATAACGTTAAAAAATTTGAAGAAAGTGGTACATTTTCCAACAAAAGAAGATCTGGACGACGCAAAACGACGACATCTGCAGATGACCGGCATCTAATACGGATAAGTAGACGCGATAGACGAAAAACAGCACCAGAAATTGCTGCTGAAATGAATAGAGCGCGTGCTAAACCAATTAGTGTCCACGGTACAGAGAAGGTTAAGGCAAGCGGGTTTATACGGAAGAATTGCTCTGCCAAAACCACTACTACGAAAGCAAAACAAGATAAAACGACTAAATTGGGCTAAGGAACAGATGCATGGGAAAGAGTACTGCCAGAATGTATTGCGCCTATCGTAAAACATGGAGGAGGTTCAGTAATGATTTGGGAGTGTTTTGGTGGAAGATCTGTAGGCGATCTCGTCAAAATTGAGGGAACCCTAAGAAAAGAAGGCTACAAGGAAATTTTAGAAAATAACACTGTTCCTTCAGGACTAAGGATTCTTGGCGAAAACTTTGTATTTTAACAGGACAACGATCCGAAACACACTTCTAGATTGTGTGGCGATTACTTGCGGCAACTAGAAGAGCAAGGGCAAATCTTTATAATGGTATGGCCAGCTCAAAGTCCTGATCTGAACCCAATAGAACTTCTTTGGGAAGAATTGGACCGGAAGGTTCGAGAACGTGCTCTATCATCCAGCACTGTACTGTGGGAACAACTCCAAGAAGCTTGGGCACAAATTACAGAAGATACACTGCAAAAATTAATTGAAAGGATGCCGCGGTTATGTGCCGCAATTATCAAAAATAAAGGTGGGCACATTGATGAGAGCAAAATTTAATAATAATTAATGATAAAGTTTTATATAAGTTAAAGAATGTAACTATTTTATGTTTATTTTACACTATTGTATTGGTACAATAAATAAATTTTGAGTACACATTTGATAGTTTAATAATTTTGGCTAAAACTAAGGGTGGGCAAATAAATATGACCGGTAGTGTATACTGGATCCTTAACGGTGTTTAACGCATGGTTTTTGTTTTCTAAAGTGTATACGCTTTCATAGACGATGATTATTTATATTTTTGATTAAATATAGACAATCTGCGATTATTTTATAGCATGTATTTTGCTAAACTGGATTTCTCAAGTCGATCAAACTTTATTATAATATATTAAAGTTAAATGACCTGAGAAATCCAGTTTAGCCTATTCTCGTGACCCAGAACAATTCCTATATAACCCATTTCCAGACTAAGAAACGTTCAATGTCAATGAAACAATGAGAAAATCACCAATGACCTTGAGGTTGTCCCTTGCAAGAGCGGATAAAGCCTAAGTGCGGCAATGCCAAAGACGCAGTTCCTTTCCGAAAGCTCAGAAAACTAACTAGTAAAATAATATAGATTAAGAAATTTATGAAAAATATACGACATACGATCGTTATAAATTAATGCAAAAAATACAAATGTAAAAAATGCATGAAATGTCACTTAAAAAACTATCTACAACGGAAAACATATGCAATCGTTAGACATAAACAAATTATTGTAGTTTTCTATCCAACTGTTACTATGTACAATAAAATAATCAAATATTAAGTTTCGACATAAATGGAACTCACATAATGTATATACGTATGTACGATATATAAATAGATAGATTAGATATATGTGTTAAAAATTAACTAAACAATTCCAGTTCATGTGTTCGGGTTTACATATGTAAATAATTAGAAAATAGCAATATACAGCATTTTTTCTTTGAATTAACACAATTTAAAATGTACATAAGTCAGCAGCCGTACTAAAATTATTGAAAATATCTTAAAAATATGAAATAGTAAATAATTACCCTTACTTAATATAGTGTTAGTTAAGTGAAAGCAATTTTATAACTTAAAATTCTATATTTAAGTAAAACGAGATTTTATTTTACCTACGTATTTTTCCTTACTACATCCTAATCTAAAGTAAAGGAATAAAAATGCATTATAATTAATTAAATAATCATTAAAATATTTTCCATTAAATGAATTTAATAAAAAATATATTAAATGTTAATTAGATGTTTCAACGTCCATAAAATAGGGCCAACCAAGTTGAGCCAGATTTACTTTTTATGCAAAAAAGTATTAGACGGCATTGTCTGACAATTATTTCTTTTCCGATCGTTTTCAATTTCCGCGTTTTATAGATAACATTATTTATTTAAGTTAATGGTTTACATTCAAGAAAATCATAGCACAATTCCCTTCTAATTCCACCAAATGCAAAGCGCGATCTTCTTTGGGTGTAGGACAGTCTTCGAAGATTTTCTTCATCAAACTGAATGATCTTTTGAGTTTAGTGTTATTGTAAAAGACGCACTTTCCATCTCGAGTATATATTCGTTTAAGAAATGGATAATTATTATTGCGTTTATGCATATGTGCATATGATATAAACCATTTCATAATGTATGTATAACATTTTGAAACACGTTCAAATATATTAATACCTAAAATCACTACGAACTTTTCGAACCAAACTATATTTCTATAATAGCTCTTCAAAGTACCTTAAGAAGCAGAGAAATACTACGTTTCAATTGGATAACTGATGCTTCAGGTAAGCCACAAACTCCTATTTTGTTAAAATTTGAGTAAATTGTAGTGAAAACTTTTTCCATTCTTTCTCTATATATTTTGAACAGATAGAGCTATAATTTCTTTTTTATAAGCTAACGTACTTCTTGTTTTAATGAGAAAAAACATATTTTTCTTTCATAATAATGAACTGACAACAAAACTTTGACATGAATGCTAAGCATATTACTTTGATTTAAGTAACAAAAATTTGGAAAATATTTCATCGGATTTTGTTTAACTAAATTTTACTTTACTTAAATTTAAATTCTGATTTCTTCCCTCATTGACGATCGATTCGCTTTCGTTTAATTTTCCTCGTTTTTATTTCTACATATTTTTCTATTCCACTGATATTTCTTTACCACTGCATTCCATTAATTTTAACAAGCATAATAAATAAGCACTCATTAACACAAGAAAAGAAGGTACGTTTATTAAGTCAATTAAATATATATATATATAACGTCAAATAGCAATTATTATGGCATATAATAATTAATGACACACTTGTATCAGATCATTCAAATTTCTGAACTACCAGTGTTCAATGAAATACTACTAGTACTAATCGAAGTGCTGCAATTATTGTCCTCCATTAGAAAATTTGATGTAATATTATGAGGAATTGCTGTTATAATAAATACTGGATCATTATATTCACTAGTAGTGATAGGAACTTTTCCTGGTAGCGATATCTCTTAAATCATTTTTACAATTCTTTTCTTGTCGACAGTAGACACTCCTAGATTATCTTCTGCTACTTCGGTTGATTTCCATCCGCCATTTCGTTTCAATGACAATATATCTCCACCAATTTCTACCAGTAAAGTAGTGCAAGTACGCTGCAATAAGATGTGTAAGGTTCTAGATTTCCCTTTTCAAATGTACTGAAATTATTTTTGGTATGTTATTAATGGTATTATTTTTTAGTTTTAACAGTTTGAAGTAGGTCTGCTATTCAGATATTATGTTGCTACTTTAACCCAAAGTGATTCTATCAATACATCCTTCCTCTAATATCCATTTATCCATTTTAACTATGACGAATATTTGATCAATAAGGTTGATATATAACCCCTTTTCCACAATTAACTATTTGTAAAATTCTGTATACGCATTTCGACAACTAAGTTGTCATCATCAGCAGATAATTTCAAAGTGTCGCACCTGGTAAAACACGGCGAAAAAATTGTACGAAAAATAAACTCCGTACGCGATCCGCACCGATGAAAACCAAGATGTGCACTGTCTGCGTATACAGAATTTTACAAATAGTTAATTGTGGAAAAGGGGTTATATATCAACCTTATTGATCAAGTCAATCAACCACAGGCTCCATCAAATTCAACTATGACGAATATTTACAAAAATGATGCACTAATATCTTAGTTATATCATAATGATGACAGTTTGACAGGCTCCAACAAGAACCAACGCTGAAATTTAATTTTTAGAATTTTGCTATAATAGAAAAATTACTTATGTTAACGGGAAGACTTTATTTGGTGCTTCTACTAAGAATTTAGTTATATTTTCCATTGAAAAGACGAAAAGTCTCTTTAGATCACATAAAGTGTTTAGTCACTTCAAAAACTTAATTTGTTTAAAATATTTGTAACATCAACATTTTCTTTAAACACAAAGGTCAATTTTAACATTGAGAACATAACTTTCTATATAAACTTCTTAATAAATGTCTTGTTTTAAAAATATACAACACACACATTTCCGGAAGTCTTAAAATTTTTTCATATACCTACACATTTCTAGATTTGCCTGACAATAGTTTTTCGTACACATTCAGTGCATTTTCTCTCAGGTCACGAGGCTTCTTCCAGTTGTAATAAATATTTAAAATTACAAAACAATTGTTCTGCGAAAATGTTCTCGCTTTAATTCCATTTTTCAACTAACTTGTCAACTAGTTCGTTGCAGCTGCAACACAATTCTTATCGCGCTGCAACTTTCGATTTAGGTTAACTAAAGATGTAGGTTAATTTTTAGTACTGATATTTGATTAGTGGCGCTCTCTATGGCGCACTATGCAAAACTTAAAAGACATCCCACATACACATGTATATAGAAAATCGACGTGCCAGTATCTACGTTGTCGGACGTTGTGTTAGAATAATAATGACAAAGAACGGTCATCCTTATTTTGCGTTAGAATATGTTAATAGAAGTTAAATAGATCGTGAACTTTTATTTAGTTGATATGACTTTTATTTATACTAAAGAGAAGACCAAATATTATATAGTACTATTCATCTCAAGGAGGCACGCGAGAAGTCATTAGACGATATTAGATATTATACATCAATTTTAAAAGTCAGACTGTATTACTCGATGTTTAAAATGCTTTGAAAGTAGTCAACGACATCCACTTTCTGACGAAAGGATGAAGCGTATATATACTTCGCTGTATATGCACTTTTGTAGAAACAAATGAACCATACTTTGGCTCTCAAATTTTAGAATCAAGTAAGTATTCCAAAAACGGCAATTAGGGGCATATTAAAAAATAATAAACACAAGAGCTATAAGGTCCTAAAAGAATCAGGAAGTGTTTCGATTGGCAATTTTAAACGCCCACGATCTTGTGAAGCAATGAGAGAAAAATGTAATGGCGATGATAATTTTATATATATTTTATTTACATACAAATCCAACATTTTCCCCTCATAATCCATCTGTAGTATGATATTGGTTCCAAGGAAATAAACATTTGAATAGGGATGTAGCAACTATATATCCTCAGAAAGTAAATATCTGGACAGGAATCCTAGGCCTATTTTTCTTAAACAAAATATTAACTACACACTTATATTTAGAAGTGGTATAGAATGATACTATTCTTGCATTATGTAACATTATTGTAAATTTTAACATTTGATTTGCAAGACAGCTGTCCGGCTCATAATGTGACAGCTATTAGAGAATCATTTTTTACGTTTTCCACCCACCGTTAGCAATTGGGAGACTATACTTACATATGTGCACTGGTTAGATCAACTAACTTAATGCCTTGTGACTTTCTTTGGGAATACTTGGCGAAAACTATCTTTGGATATCAGTACGAAAGACCACTTTGTACGAAGGGCAACTTTGTAATTTCAGCTGCAACTCTTGTTAATGTACGCAGAGTTTGTTTGGTTTTCAATATTAAATTTCGTCCATATTGGGTATTTTTTAAAATTAAATTTTTGTTTAATGTTTTTTATTAACTAATTATAAAATTTGTTTTTATTTTTTAACTCTATTCAGGATCACTACATATATTTTCCTTTCTATAATTTCCAATTTTAATTTCGGTTATACTTAATTGATCTCATTCTAGGACAAAACAATTAATATTTCTACAATACGGAAAATATTTGTAAATGATTAATTCTTGTAAACATCGTCAAGCTAATTACATGACACTATGATAGTGTTCATGTCATACGCAAACTTCATATTTGACAGATATAATACATGATCGAATGAAAGAAACGTAATACAGATCTTTGCCTGCCTACTGCAGATATACATACGTACATACATATATATTTCTATTATACTACATGGAATACGTTATAGTCAGACTGAAATCCGTTTAGTCGGTATATGTTCACATATTTATTCAGAAAAACATAGTTCAAAATTTTAAAATGACAATATAGTAAAAACTTTATTCGAAAAGTAACTAAACAAAGCAATAATTAATTAAATTATTTAGTAAGAAAATATAAACAGTAATTATCCTAATTACAGTTCATCATGCCATGGAGTATAATGTTCTCGAAGAAGATTATCAAATCCTGTTAATCTATTTTCAGTAAAGCCTGTTCCATGGAATATGTCTTCCAAGAATTGTTGAGCTTGTGTTTCATCGAAATCTTCTAATTCTTTGCTTTTCAACGTTTTTACATCTACGACTAACAAAACTGGCAATCGCGAATCACGTGTGATACTGAATATATCCTCTAAAGTTGGCATAGAATTTTTTCTTACTAAAGCCCATGTTGCAGAATAATGTTTGTATCGCTCTGCTAAATTTTTTAATGTATTCTTAATATCGTTTTTACAATTTTTATCACAAATCCCAGAACTACGTATTAAACTAATTATACAATATTTTTTATTCAGACATGCGTCTCTCAATAAATCTTCACTACGCAATTCTAGAATATCAGGTCTTTTAATATTATTTAGTGCCCAAAGTACCACTTCATCGACACTTTCTATTGTGCCGTTATACTCTACTTCACTTCTGTTGTTCTTTTTCCCAAAGTAATAAACGATAGTAGGGATCTTCTTTATTTCAGTTATTTCCTCTGATTCGCTTATCTCATGATAACCAAATTTTATATTGTCCTGTAGCTTCGTTGCCAAGGCAATAAAAAATGTTTTAAAGTCATTATCTGTTGAAACCTCTTCATTATAATAAGCAATTATCCACCTACCAGATTGTTTAATTTGTTTTTCAATATCATCTTTACTAACTTTATTAACGAAAGGCAAATCAATATATTTATCCTCCAAGTTTTCGGTCATCTGCTTAGAAATAATTTTTTCAGCTGCAGCAATCAAGTCAGCTTCGCTTTTGTCGCCTTTGTATTCGACAGGTTTCTTTTCTTTATTGACGTATATAATAGCTGGCAATTTTACAATGTTGTATCTATAGGCTAATAATCTAGATTTATCTACATCAACAGCTCCTACTTTTATGAAATCTTTTAACGCTTTACCTACTTTTTCATACACATCAACGTATTCAAGACAATCATTGTCATGAGTTGCGAAAAATTGGATGAACCATGTGTCACTGCTATTCAGTACTTTTGTCTCGAAGTTATCTACATCTAACTCTGTCACATACTTCGAGTCTTCGTAGAAAGCAAAAGCATTTGCAAAATATAATATTATTAATAAATTGCAAAGAAACATATTCAGTTTCACAAGTAGTTTTCCCAACACTGACAATTTTATAAATAAATATCTCCATGGTAATTTAACTTTTGTCTTAAAATTTAAGAAACTTACATATACAAATAGTACATACATATACTTATACATATATATAATACATGAGTTAAGCGAACTTTAATTTGTAATTTGTATATTTTCGTTCAATTTGATTACAAACTGTTTTACAATTCCAAATAAATTTCGATAAACTTTTTAAAATTGCATGACATTTGTGACAATTGTCAAAATATTCTATGCTCCAATATCATGTTTTCAATTGAATTCTTATTTTAAGTAATCTTTGATTTCAATTTAAAATTGTTATCATTGAAAAATATTTTTGACGTAAACATTTGACAGTTGCCATTTCTTATGTCACAGATGAAATGTATAAAACCAATTAAGGTCTTAAATTTAGAAAAATATTTAATGGAAGAATATTACATTGTAAACTCAGATGCTCAAAACGTTGCATCTTGGGCTTGATACACACACGAATTCTGCGCTTTATTGCGATAAAGTTTTTCAGTTCTTTTCAGCACGAGGGAGTGTTAGAAAAGTCATCTCTACGTGCGGAAAATTGAAATAATTCATAATTGGGGACTGGAGACCTCGCAGAGAGATTTACTAACCAATTGTTAAGAAACTGTTCCAAATGAGCACACGTTTGTTAAGTCATCCATGCTGTAGTATTTAGTAGAAAACCCTTCTGCAAGTTTGTCGTTGTTTAGCTGTTTATAAAAAGCGTTTTAATTATTTGTTTCGGGATCTTTCAACCGTTATTGTTCCTTTAAAAATTATAAATGCAATAGTTCGCCTCTTTCACATTGTTAGCCAAATACAATTTCTGGGTGTATACACAAAAGGTGTCTACACAAATTCATTAGAACCACATTTTCATATTTTGTTTGTTAAAACTTCGCGAAAGGTGAAACCGGATCTCGCTAAAAACGAAACTAGAACATCGTTTTTATTGAAATTATCTAAAAACTCCTGGTAATACTCAGTCTATCATCATCAAAGAACTAAGTCTATATGGATAGAATTTTAGATCTTTTAAAGGATATACATATTCCAACTAATAAATTAATTTCTTGTAACAGTTTCGCAATGTATTTCTTGAATGAATTTCTCTTACGATATCGAACTTCTTCAATGCAATCTGTAATTTTTTTAGGTGTTCCGTATTGGAATTAATAATTTACTCTATATAGTAAACAAAAAAAATGTTATGCCAAAGGATGATAAAGGAAATAGGATCTTAATTAGAGATAGTATGTGTATCGTTTAATTGTAGTCGATAAAATTATCTCCATATGTAAAGAAAAATTAGTGTTTCTATAATTGACATAAGTATGTCATGGACTCGACAAGAAAGAGAATGCTTGTAGACCTATCATGAATAGACACATTAAAAATATAGTTTGTAACAATAAGTAAAAACTTCCAGTACCGGTATGTTACTTGGAGATCTAACGCAAGACCGCCATCAACTCTACAAAAAAATAATAATAAATTGCTAAAAATAAAGAAAGCTCTGACTTGCTAATTTGAATACTTAATTTTTTTGCTCTTGTTCTTGGCAAAAGGCATAGACAAGAGGAAAAAGCATTTTCATTATATTTATATGAAAACAAATATGTTTAAAAACATTGGTCTTTCCATTTAATATTTTCTTTTTTGTTATTTATAACCAATATCATATAGAAATTAAACTTCTTTTTTCTAATGTATTTTATATTCGACTGCATTATAAGCTGATTCATCATAATATTTTCTTGCGAATGAAAAGCGATGCTCTGTTGTCAGTGTAAATACAAAAGTCAACTGTCAAAAATCAATATAATTATTTAATTTGATTCAAAAAAATATAATTGTTTGAACATTTGCAATATATATTATGTCTCTTTGAATAATTCTTTAGACTTGTTTGGCAAATGTAATTCTTTAGCATTCAACACTATCACTTTTATATTGACAGAAATTACTTCTTTGAACTCACTTATTTTAAAATTACTTTTACAAAATGTCAAAATGATTAAACTTGACATTAATATACATAGGTAACTAAAGACAACAGAAAAAATGATTAACCAACACTAAAATTTTCAAGAGATATTTACTTTTAAGCAAAAAATGTCTCCAAAGCAATCGAACATGAAACGATATACGTAAGCAATAGGTACGTAATGGGACTTTACCGACTCGCCTTTTTATTAGTCTCGCTTACAGAAGCTCATTTGGTAAATTAACTCAGCTCGTCAATAAGCCCCAAATTATATTCTTGTTACATAAATAGTTATTATATGTATATTGTTCTTACATATTTGCATACAATGTCATTATATTATTCACATAAATAATTATTGTAATAAAAAGGATAGACTAGACGAATACAACATTTTTATTTTCTATATAAGAAAACTAACGTGTAGAAAAAATTTGTTTATTTGAATTTTATATTTTGTTTTCGCTCTCCGCTCTTGTGTTAATTTTGATTATTTGTTTTTGGAGATATGTTTTAAAATTTTTATGCTATTAAACTTTTGGTATTTATCCGGGTAGAGGAATTAATTATATTTCTTTACTAGGACAAGTCCCTCTTCTGAGTAGGTTCAGAAGAGGGACTTGTTTGTGATTCGATAAGTTTGAGACAGATTATTAATGAATCGACGAAGATCACTAAAACGACTATTGCGTTGTTGGATCTCATCGTAGTTGGTGATCTTCTGCAACCAATAGTGACGCCTAAAATTGTATTTATTTTGATTATGATATCGCTTGTCCCACATTTAAATTATCTAGACCTCTTCATGCGCCGTTCATAAAAACATACCAAGAACGGTATAAAATATATTAGACTTTATTCGAACATACTCGTAATTTACTCTGGATTCCATTTCATACTGCTTGTCATGGGATAGTTCATAAGACCCTACTCGCCTTGGATGGCGAATAATATGAAGCTAATAACATCTTTAAAAAACAAAGTTAAAACAGAGAATCGTATTCGGAGCACCAGTAAAATGAGAGTATTAGAAAACATTTCTGCACCAACACAAACCTTTTTTCAAGCAAATGTCACCTTCGAAAAACTCGTTCTCTCTGGAATATCTTTCGTCGTCTTGCAGTGCGTAGAAAGTGTAATACTGATATACCAGATTACATAAAAGATTAATAATAAGTTCAATAATTATCTTTGTCTATAACATCTATCTAAAACCGAACTATTCTTTAAAAATAGTCCTAGCCATTTAAACTTTTATTTTCAGGCTGTTATATGCTCAATATTTTTGACATTATTGGAAACATTAAATTCACTTTCACGGATTGTAACAATATATACTTACCTTTGGCTGATAAAGTCAAATGACTCGGACTTATTATCGGTAACACATTTACATATTCGGATCAAAGTTCTGAATATATCCAAGCGGCTTACATTAATTTAAAGAAAACTATTTCCCTATAGAACTGTGCTTATTCAATCCACCAAAAGGAGTTGCATGATGCGTTTATTCTATTATAATTTACACATTGTTCTGGAATTTAACATGGAACCATAGAACAATTAACATTGGATCGATTTCAAAAAATTCAAAAGTATGTATTCGGTACACCTAAAACTAAAAAAATATGATCATGTCACCCACAAGTTACGGGACATGGGTTGCTTTAATATATATGACACTAGAGAACATTTAACACTACTCCATAAGATAATACAAATATCTACCGCACTTGTAGAATAAAATCAAATACTGCTCTGATGTGCATAACATAGCTATCAATATTAATGGACTTCCCCAATACATAAACTGTCTCTCTTTCAAAGATATTTTACTTTTCAAGTATATGCCAAATATACACTTCCCTTAAACTTCAAATTTTTACCTTCGGCAAAATTTGAACTAAAACCTAAGTCGTCTTTGTTATCGCAGTAGTGTGCTTTAGGGCGTGCTATTTTACCGCTAATACATAGACAAGCTTTTTGACGTTATTAACAACATAATGTACGACTTTACTTATTTCCTTTTTCATTTTTTTCCTGTTTTTATTATAATCTTTTTCTGTAGTTTCTGATATCTATGTATAACGTCGGATTTGGATGTAAATTAGCATTGTCTCTCTTAGATTATTACTTATGTATTATTTCAATGTTAATTAAATAACTTTGCTAGATTTTCACTGAAAAAATAAACTTCTAGCATAGTGCATGTATCTTACTGCATTTCCTTATTAAGATATTATTTTGGGGCAATAAAAACTATTACGAGTATTATTATTATTATTATTATGACATAGATTTCTTATCCTTCCTCAATCTAACGCCGGAAAACTTTTAACTCAGCCCACATATCTAGAGGTTTGAGCTCTGATTGTAGCAGGCTGATATTGTATGATTTTCTTATCCATCACGAAATGGTACCTACAAGTCTTATCATGTTTTGTATGCCCATTTATAGGTGGTTATCATATCGAATGATGAGTATTAATCAAGTTATAAGATATATTTTTGATTGATTATTGCTATTGTTTTTATAATGACTTCTTCTTGTATATTTGTGTGTGTATATGGACTTACTTCTAGAATTTGCATATGATGGAAAACTCGTTTTGTTGTAATATCTGTTATTGACATCACCATCGATATTATTACCATTACTATTAATATTATTATAATTTTATAATAATAAAATTATGCATGACAGTAAAGGTAGCCAACTCTGAATTTTCTACGAGGTACTAGGTACATAGGATTACAATTTTAATATATGTTACAACTTTTAATATATGAAGTATAACATATCTGGTAAATAAAGAAGTTTAGTGTCGAAAATAGTACGATATAATTGGTGATGTATCAGTGAAGAAAAATCGTTCGAACTCTACATATATGGTTTATTTTAAATTGAGCTTTGCTTATGTTAACTTTTCACAGGCTAGTAATATAGAGAAAACAATTCAACATAATTCAGCCTTTGCTATAGGATTCAATTCACGCAGTAAAACACTACACTATTACATTCAAAACATTAAATTCATATTAATAAGGTAAGGTAATAAAAATATTGTTAATATACAAACAACATCCATAATATAAATTGCAATGTAATTTGCTATTTATATTCCATCTCTCTAAAATGTATGGTATATGAGACCTACCTTTAACAGAACTCAAAAAAATATTATATATTTAAATTCTATTGGCATTCTCTGTCTAATAATTTATTCAACTTTCTTTAGTATATTCCGCAATCTTCACTTGGTTTCTCAAAAGTCAACATAATATTGCCACAAGCAGATGTGAGATTAGTGTGGAATTTAATTAACTGTGTTTGCTTAGGTTTTGTACATTTGTGTGGTCTGTGACTGTGTTTACCCAACCGTTAAGTATCGTGAATACGTGCAAACCGAACTCTATTGAATCGTCCAGCATAATGAAATTGAATTTAATTGGCTCTCATTTCATTCACGGTGCCGATGCTTAAATGTTTTAATTCAGTGTAAATATCATTTCATACTTTACCCGTTTAGCTATTCAGTCTATTTAATAATTAATTAGAATTGCCATTAAAAATGAGAAAACCATAGCGACTACTCCAATTAATAGAAATTTTAATACTGTAGCTAATTATACAGCGCAATGGAAAGTTGCAAAATAATTAAATTAATAATAAAAAACAATTAAATAAATAATAAGAAATATATATGAAGGATATATTTCACGAGCTCATATGTTTATACATATGAGCTCGTAATTGAAAAACCTCTGAGAAATTAATAAACCCCTGGTATTAACATTTACCTATTATTAATAATTGTATGGCATGTTATACGAGGATGGAAGGAAATATTCTTTGCCCGACACATGTAAATATTGGCCGGGATATCTAATAAAGTTTGTTTTTCAAGTTACAATAAAGTATCATATGGATGTCATTCATTAATGTCCGTTCAATAAATTTTCATATGAGTTTGAAATAAACGACTTTTATATATTTGCTAAATTGGAAAAATTGAGTATTGAACAATAATTCAATACTTCATTTTAAAAATTCACCATTAACTAAAGTAAAAGCTAAGATAGAATCAACTCTTGCGAATATTGCGTTTTCACTGTCAACAATAAAAAAATGCAAAATAGAATTTAAACGTGATAAACGTCCTGGGAAGCTAAAATGGCCACTAACGATATCATGAATATGATGATATCTGAATGATCGTCTAATGAAGATCGGAGCTACAGGACATAATAAAAGTCTAAGACGATCGGATAAAATACATTTTATATAACGCTTATACGAACACAAAAACATCAAAAATTGAACGCGGTATATTACTATCATAAAATTTTCGCAGAGTATATAAGTTATAACAAACTATTCCAGGCTCTACAAGTATCAAGATATTTATTTGTTTGTTATAGATTGCAAAAAAAACAGACGAAATTGAAGAATAAACATTTGGGAAATTTTTACTGGCGGTGCAATATGTTTCTCTTGAAGTACATTGTTAGAAGCATAATTAAGAAGAAAATGTATTCAAAAATATCAACGAGAAGTTTAAGATACTTGGTGGATATTTTTAATGGTAACTTAAGTATAAATCATTCCCTTGTTCAATGGAAACTGCAAAATCGCCCTTACACCTAAATCTGATAAATCCACAAATTACGTCAAGTCTTACAGTCTGTATAGCTTCGCAATAATTACAGATGAACTTTAATAAAATCCGACACTGGCTAGCAAAATGACGGATCAGTGTGAAAGAAGATTATCCATTCATATACATTCGCTACCAGAAGAGGCTTCCGTTCGGCTATGTATCTAAATAGTCACATTTTATCACAGAAAGAGGAAATATAGAGATGTAATGTATCTTTATAACCTGTTTCGTGTTATGGAAAACAACTCTAAAATATTAGAAAGAATTCAGTCCAAATGCCTGATTAACAAAACTCCTATATACAGTATATATACAGAATTACTGAATAATAAGTACAACTATCTGACAATTAATTTAATAAATCGACCAGTGAGGAGACAAGATCTCAAGCAATATAATCTTACCGACCTGAGCGATTTCCTTCATTCGGCAGTATATTAAATACGCAATTTATTTAATAGGCTGTCATTATTCACTGTAAACAAAAGCGAGTATATATGTATGTATATAGTTAGCTAAATCAGTATTATACGTATTTCTTTAAATATTTTTTACCAGAGCTATTATACTAGTATTGATACGTACTATACATGTACACTAATTATTTAACAATTTAGGATATGATTAAAGTAAGTAAATTCAGGTAATAATTATCTTCTGCCAAAAGGACTACTTCTACGATAATACTCGAAGAGCGAAATGTATTACATTTGAATTATAAGCGGAAACAGTCAGTATCCATCTATTTACTGAAATAACAAACTATCATACTCGTATATACATTCTCCTTTATATGTACATACAAAACTTTCAAGCACATTGGTGGCACTTACATCCAATGTATTTTTATAAAATTAATATCCGCTTCAAAATATTGATGACTTTGAAGTCCAATTTGTTTGTGTGTTAATAAATAAAACGCTCACAATGCCTTTCTTTATATTGAAATTAATGCTTTTCAAATATATAATAGACGACTGTTAACAAATTGTTAGTAACTTCGACCTATCTAAATGAAGATTTATTGGATTTTGGTGCGCTTTAATAATCGCCTTGATTTATTGCTAAAGAAAATATTCTTCCGTGTGGCATCGACTGTGACGCTGATGGAACTCTAGATAAGATGGTGCCATTTATCTACACCATTGAATATGTGCAACAGAACAATAATTCGAAGAAAACCACTTTTATTATGAATCATTTCTTTATCTCCAGGCATTTATCACTTTTGCTCGTACACCGTGATATTGCCGGGCTGCGTTTCATCAATAACTGAGATCAATTAATTCGTTGTAATTGAAACAAAATTTTACAAAAATTTCTTTTTTAAGCAACGTTAATTCTGACATATTTTTTGTACTTATATCTGTGTATATAACAAAAATTGACTAGAATTAAGCAAATGCTTACCTCTTGCTTATTACTCAACTGATTTCCTCTGTTAATGTAATAAGTAAAGCTATCAACGAGCGCTGTGTGCTATAGGCGCAGCATTCACCGGGGTAACTCTCCTTTAATATTTGAATAGTTTTCACATAATAGTGCGATAACGCTGAAATGAGGTTACTAGACGATCGACGACCCGTAGTGGAGGACGATCAGTAACGTACTTCTCACGGCCGCAGCTGATATTCATTTATCAAGCTGTATGTATATTAGAGCATCTGCTATGTTAGTTAACACGTTATAATTTAATAATAAACGAAAACGTTTATATGCCTACTAAGTTAAAAAATTTATTGGTGAATTTAGTGATTTATTCTACGATGAAACGAAAGTATATGTAAAGTATGCAATAAACCGTTCATATACTTGAGCAAATCCGACTGTACACGTCACATGAATTCTTTGCAACATCAATATAGAAAACAGCAGGTGCCCTTGCAAACTCAATTTTTTTGATTTGTTAATATCGATGACCTGTAATATTCCATATACTAAATAAATAACCATTTGGAAAGTTTGACACGAATACATTTCACTGTTTCAGTTACCAAGCTGCGCCACGTAGTGGGACCATATACTAAGTGTACGCGACGACAATATACAGAAGATTACAGGTATATTAATAGACAACCGTGGTTATGTGTTAACGAGACGACAGATCGTAAAAAATTCTATCAATATTATAGTACGTGTCCTGGAACCTCGGCAATTGATATTTTCATTACCACTAGCTAGCAAGAGACTCACTGATTATACTGGCAATACAATTACGCAGATGGTGTTGAACAAGTCAGAAAAATTTCGTGTGTCAACAAGTGAAATATTGTTGTTTGTGACTGATGCTGCCACGACAATGGGTTCAGTGGGTCGATTTCTTTCGCCCCACGGTTATAGATTGTTACATGTAAAGTGTAAAGTTGCATGTTTTACATCTTGTGGCAGAAACAATTCGAAAATATTTCCCAAGATAGATGCATTAACAGCGAGTATGAAAAATGTGTCTAAAACCTCCTAAACGTCTTCACGAGTTTCGCAAAAAGAATTCTGGAATTCTCCAACCATCATAACCAATCCGTACATATTGGGGAATATAGTTGAAAGCAGCTTTATTATTCTGAATATTTCCATAAAATAAATCAGTTATACAGTTTAATCCTGCAGAGTGCGCCTATCGAGGAAAGCCAGGCACAATTTCGAGATATTGCCATTGAAACTGATTTAAATTCTATTCATATCAACTATAAAGAATTGGCTGACGCAAAAGAGAAATTACAAAATGGGTTGATAGCGGAGTCGCTGCAAATAGTGAACGAAGTAAATTCATTGATACACGCTATAGATAATCCAAAAAGTGAGGGTGTCAAGAAAAAGTTCGAAAACGTACGCCGTACTACATCAGTAGATGCCGAACGACAGTTCTCCAAATAGAGGAACATATTTTCGCCACAGCGCATATCACTCTCTGGAAGAAGTATGTATGTAAACATACCTGGTGTTGCTAAGTTTTCGCGGATAGTTTCCAATTCGTGATGATAATGTTAATTCATCATGTATTATTGGTTTTATTACGCTTATTAGGATGTGTATGCCTATGGCGAGCAGTGCATTTCTGACAGCCTTAGTAATAAGAAGTAGAGAAGTACATGTAATTAATATATTATAAATTATTTATACGCTTGATGAATCGAAGAAATACAATAAAGGACAATAATAATAATTAATAGAGAAATAGTTACATGTAGTAGAAAACCTAATTGTATAAGTTATTTCCTGTTTTAATTATCTAACATAGGTAGGTTGCTTTAGAAGTCTTGCGGTTCAGCTACTTCCCGTAAGGTGGCGCTCTCGGATATATTTTTGGCTCATTTTCTGAGGTTCTTTAGTCTAAACAGCATTTACAGATTGCTAGCATATGCTATTGTTTTCTTTTAGTAATTTTTTAAATAAAATAAGTTTAGTGGAATTAACGCGAGAAAATTTTCGAGCCATGATTTTCTAGGATTTTAAAGACGGTCTCACTCGACAAGCGTTGTTTAGCGATAAAGCACCATCCTTGGCGACTGTTAAACAGTAGTACAATGAGTTCCAGCATGGAAGTGTTTCGCTCAAAAACGAACGTGAATAACGACTTGCCACGGAAGTCACTTCAGAAAATGTCGACACCGTATATAACATGATAAAACCAGAAAATCATTGCACATACACAGTTACTCAGGTATCATTGTGTATAGATATGACCCAAATCAGAACTATCCTGCATGATCATCTTGCCGTCAGAAAACTTTGATCTCGATGGATATCACGCAATTTAACAGAAGCTCAAAAAAGCGCGTATAGATTGGTTCAAAAAATGCTTAAAAAATTCAACAAGAGTCGAAGAAAATCATAATAGTGTATGACATCATTCCAGATGGCGCAAGTTGGATTTATTGTTACGAGCCAAAAGTAAGCGACGACCGACGAAATAGATCTTCGAAGAAATCTACGGACGAAGCTCTGACAAGGAAATGGTGGCTTCCTTTTTCAGACGCACTGGCCATCTTGCAACTATTCCGCTAGAGAATCGTCGCACAGTCAATGCTGAGTGGTATTCAACCATTTGTTTGTCAACTACGTTCCAAAAAGTGCGCGTGAAGCAAACAAGAGAACGAATAATTCTGCACCATCACACAACACATCTCAAACAAAGGTTTTAGCCGCTTCACGAATGGAATTGGTGACTCGTCCGCTTCATAGTCCAGACCTATCATCTTATGACTTCTTTTTATTCCTATACATAAAAATAAAATACGTGGATTGAAATTTAATACCCCGGAAGCGACTGTGGAAGCCTACAAAAACTTCGTATTTGAGGTGACTAAGGAACAATGATTGGGCTCATTGTTCCTTAGTTATTTTCAAAACTTGTTGCATTAAATTCAGAAATGCATAGATTATAAAGGCGGATATTTTGAAAAACAATAAGAAAAATGATTTTTTCTGTATCATCCACAAAATTTTTAAAGCAACTTACGTATGTACAAAAACTCGAAAATATTGACAGTTCCTTTAAATATACTTATATGTATGCGTACCACGATGCATGAATCGACCATATACGAGCAGAGCATGGACTGAAGCATATTCTACCCGACACATAGTGGCAGTAACAGCATTAAATAGAGTTCATTTTCTGAAGCTGTACCTGTTACTATATTATCTGCCAACTATTATTTATTAGTACACACAATAAGTTTTTATCGGGCCCAATAATATGATTCAGGATTCTACTTCGATAAAAACTATAGAATAATTATACCAAATGGAAAGAAAGGTTCACTTATACAGAATGTATCTGGCACATGGATCTCTAAGACAAAACAAGATATCAGAACCGAACTTATATACTCAAAGAAAGAGTGATGATCCACGTGAGTCTAAATAAAGATACTACAGTATTTCAAGCATGAGTAGCTGCGTCACCTCATCATGTTGATGAAATTAATAGACAGAATGAGACAAGTTGCATGGCAGACATTTTTCCGGCAGTTGAGCAATACGAAAAGCAATAAATTTAGTGCAAATGAATTCTAAACTTGTATGCGAGCCCTAAATAAGTTCAGTGGTCACAAGAAGGGACGGCAGTCCATGTTTCTGAGTACAAATGCCACAAGGTCAATGAAAAAGTGAACAAATTGGATTGGCAAGTTTCGCCAATGACTTCCATTCGACCTTTCCTACAGCATTGCAAAAACTAATATCGAAAGATCGAAAAATTGCTGAAAATAGATCTCAAGAAATGTGGAAAAACTTCCCAAGTTAAATACCAGTAAATCATTTCCTTACGGACCAGTCACCCAAATTTACGACAAGCGAAACACAATGTCTCTGTTTAGGTAAAAAGCTTACATGGAAGCAATAGAAGAGGTCATTAAGCTGAAGAAAATGAGGCTTTTGTTAGAGCCAGTCTTTTTAAAGAACTTATTAAATTCTTAACTGTTTGAAGTGGTTAAAAATTTCTTAGGAAATTTCAAGATTGACTTATAACATTTTATGTTGTTGCAATTTGTCAACGATTTTTCAGAACCTATCCACGCTATTTTTTCTCCAATATTAATTTTATTTTAGAATCTATCATCCCTTGTTAATTTGTGAATTCGAGAACTTACGAACATTGACTTACCTTATCTACCCCACTATATCTAGAGTGTTCGAATTTTATGTAGTTAGTAACTTCATCATAATTTATCATAATTTTAATTTAATACATAACAAGAGTAAGGTAATGTTATTGATGTCTTGAAGGACCGTTCTCAACAGTATATTTTTTATATCTTCCTTAGGTATCCAACAAAGTGCTTATATAAAATGAATACAATAGAAAAAAGGGAATTAAACATTACACAAATATTTTTGTGATGGTTTTTCAAATCTATTTAATTTCCATTTTCAGCGATGTATATATTGATAAAGTGTTATCATAAATTATAGACTTAATGGCATATGAAAGATTAAGATATTTAACCAAAGGTGTCTATTTTAAAGAACAACTAGTGCCTTAAGCTCTTCTGTCCATACCTTTTTAATTATCATAGAAGCGAATTAGACCTTTTTGAATTATTAATGTTACTTAACCAAACACATAAAGAATCTCGATCATTTACACATCCATGGAGATTGTTTTAAAATTATGATGATGAAAATTATCACTAAAAGCGACTTTTCTCGTATAACCGAGAAATGCAGCTGAAGTGATTAATTCCAACCCGTATCTGTAATAAAATTACTGCTCAAAGCATGAATCACTTACATATTTCCTAAAAATTTAATCATAATTATTTAAAGGTATACAGGAATAATGCCCCATTGACATCCTATATAAAAATAAGTCACATAAATGTCATATATGTACATAAGTCATATGGATAATTTGCACTTATATACATATTTGGAATCAGGAAGTCATAATGACCCAATAAAGTCATGTAATGAAAATTGTTATCCAGTGAATTTGCGCACTACTTAACATATAAAACTTTCCAGTTTTGTTCAAGAGGGACCACTTCTCGCACACTTCACTTCTTCAAAATTATTTTTTTTGTTTTTTATATTGTTTTTGTTCTGTTTAATATATTGCTTGCATATACACATTAATCCAAAAAAAATGCTACCTTTCTTTAAATCTCCATTAATGTTCGTCTATAATTAACACACTAACCGTTCTTATATTAATCATTATAAAACAAATCTAATGGCTAATGGATTTCCTTTACGGCTTTATCGATGTGGCAGTAACAACTATTTCGATTCGAGATAAAGAAGATATATACACGAACAAATAAACATTAATAGAATTCAACCGATAACTTCGATTCACTTTTGTAAATAGACGACCACACTTGAATCTAAGTAATAATACTTTGCCTTAATTAACCTACATTTTATCCGATAGAATAGGTACTTTAAATCAAACTCCTCTAAATACGACATCCAAAAAAGCTAATTAACATTCTTCACGCGATATCTAAGTGTGTGCAATTTGAATATTGAATAGTTTGATAAATTTAATCGTATGCATAATGAACTTGTCAATACTTTTGAGTTTTCTTAATGATGTCCATTCGAAGTTACGGCAGATCATTAATTGTAAGTGAAAAAGCATATCAACAAGACTGCTTATATGCTCAGTCGTGTTCGCACTTACTAACTTTGCGTTTGTTTTGCCAATCACTACTGCAACACCAAATGAAATGTCCATAATAATAAGACGCATTATGCGTTGACGCTAATTAGAAAAGCTAAAGCAATGAATTAAGAATCTTGCCTGCCCATATTAATAAATTGCTGTAGTTAAATATTTACAACTATTAATACTTTTTCTCTGTCATTTCTCTTCAACATTAATGCATGTAAATGCATTAACATATATATATATATATATATATATATATATATATATATATATATACGGTGTTATTTTAAGAGCTCGAGAACTTAAATGATAATACAAGACAGAAATATTGTTAGACTGAAACTTTTTTTATTATAATCTGACAGATTTCTGGCATATGTCGGCCGCGGCAACGAGTTACATGGTTCATTGGATTAGTCTAATTTTTGACTACTTTTTCCAATAAATCTGGCCGTATGGCGTCAATGGTGGCTTGAATATCGGTTTCCAATGCTTCAAAAGTTGCTGGTTTGTCGGCATAAACCAATGACTTGACATAGTCCCATAAAAATTAATCCAGAGGCATTAAATTGCACGAACGAGGGGACCAATGAACAGGACCACTTCTGGAAATAAAGTTGTCACCAAATTGATTTTGCAGTAAATCGTTTGTTAAGTGCGCTGTATGGTAAGTTGCGCCGTCTGGTTGGAATCAAATGTCGTCGATGTTTAGCTGATTAATTTTTGGAAACAAAAATTCAGTCAGCATGGCTCGATAGCGCTCGCCATTCGCCGTAAGGGCAGCTCCTTCCTCATTTCGAAAGAAATAAGGACCGATCATGCCGATAACGTGAAAACTGCACCAAACAGTCAATTTTAATGGATGTAATGGTGATTCGTTAATGGCTTGAGAATCGTCTTCACTTCAAATACGGCAATTTTCCTTATTGATGTAGCCATTTAACCAGAAATGAGCTTCATCATTAAACACAATTCTTTGATGAAAATGCTCATCTTCGGCCAGTTTCATATCAGCCCAATCAGTAAAAATGCGACGCAAACGATGGTCGTTTGGCTTCAATTCTTGCACGAGCTGTATTTTATAGGCACGTAAGCTAAAATCCTTACGTAAAATTTTCCACGTAGTCGAAGGACAAAGACCAACAAGTTGAGAACGACAACGAATCGACATTTCGGCGTCTTCTTCAATACTTCGCGCTACAGCAGCAATATTCTCTTCGGTACGCACATTTCTTTGTCTTGTTGACGGTTTTGAATCGAGAAGAGTAAAATTAGTGCTAAAACGATCAGTAACTGCACGAATTGCTTGCGCACTAGGCCGATTATGTTGACTGTAAAATGGACGAAGTGCTCTATAAATTTCGCGAACAGTTTTGTTTTTTTCAAAGTAAATTTCCACAATTTGGAAGCATTGTTCTGGCGTTCATGATGACTTGCCAAACCTTACTGAATAGAAATGTCAACACAGTTTGACATTGTCAGCTGTCAAACCATAGTTATCGATATCGGTAGTTCTCATGCAGCTTAAAAACACCCATTATATATATTAATATGTACTACTTAATAGAGTAAACTTAAAAACATCTGATGCCAAGGGCTTCTTATAACTTTGAAAATAATGTGAATAAGCCTACGTTTGATTAAAAAAACATGTGAACGCATTGTATTTATAGGCATAAATAAACATGTTCAAGAAAATATTAAGATTTGTCTTTAAATATTGTATTTTCACATTTAATAAAATAGTACAGTAAAAAAAAGCTGCTCAAAGCTTACAAAATGTTTATTGTTCATTGTGGACATTCCTGAATTTCATTTGTAACAATAAATTGTGATCAAAATGTTAAATTTAATAAATACAAAATATTAGATAGAAATTGACATATTTAAATTTCAAATTAACAAATATGATCGTCAATTGCCGACTGCAACAAAAATTTCCAAATTTTAAATTTACAATCATTTATATAGAACAAATCATAAAAGATATATACCATTTTATTAAATGATTAAACCATAACCTTGTTTTTTATTATTTCTTATTGACAACCATCGTATTTAAATATCTGTTATTAATTACTTATTTAGAAAAGAAATGCGTTTTACAAGTTGCGGCGAGCAGAAGTCACAATTATTTCTGGACACTAAGAATACCTGTAAGTTTCATAGATTTTTGTAAATTATACGAAAAGTCAATGTTCGGTAATGACAGTATCAATAATTAGTAAACTAAGAATGAATAGTGCGGGTAGAATACCATTTATTGGCAATTTATTGGAAAAAGATGAAAATATCAAATAATTAAAGCACATAACTAGTATTATACTAAAATAATGTTAAGCAGCGTTAGAATATTTGGTCAAAAGTACAAATCTAATTTTATTCCATTACAGAACAGATTTTGGTATTCCATCAAAAACGATCTGAGAAATTTAAGATAATAATATTCTTAAAATATTATAAAATTGGATTTTTAAGTATATATTGGACAAAATCAAAAGACAATCTTCAGTTTTTTATATCATTCGTATTGGAAATTTAAATATAATTTCTCTTTAGAATTATTTTTTATGTGCTTCCGTTTGCGGTTATTATTATATGTATATACATATAATAATATCTAGCCTCTAATAATTATACCTACGCCAATAAGCAAGACATAAAATTATCATAGATCCGTGTTAATTTTACAGAAACAATACATCGTAAAACTACGGTATTTACAGACTTCTATGGCTTTACAGACCTGTACGAAATTACACAAAATTAACTAATTAAAGTCATACATCACTTTTAGTATCAAGTTAACACGCAACTTAGTTAACGTAAGAAATGATATGTCTTTAAAAAGAAAGCCTCATCCACGATGGGTTTGCATATAATGCAGTCAAAATTTTTCAAAAAAAGCTCTGTCAAAAATTATTACATTTGGCTAAATTGATGAAGAGAACTTTGGTAAGACATTTAACGCAAAATAAAAAGAAGTTGTTTTTCAAATCATGTATTGTATATTATGAAATTATAGTAAATCCTGTGTACGACGGCCAACGATGGTTGTAGGTGTAGTCGTTTCAAGAAATAGTCATCTTAAACGAGTTAAATTTAATACTTAGTATGAAACGGGATTTAATAAAATGCCCTCGCTTACTCAGGTAGTCGTCTAACAAAGGTGATCGTTTGGGCAGGTTTTACTGTACTTAGCCAATCTGGTAATATTATAAAGCGTATAAATATGCCAGGTATGGCAGGAAAGCGGCAAAATTTAAAATCTTGGTTATTCATTTGACGTTTGGGTGAACTTAATACATAGACATTTAATGCTATTTAATAGACATAGAACAGTAGTCAGTTGCCGATCGTGTGTGCTTTTTGTGTTAAATTGTTCTATAAATATAATGACTCAGTAAAAACTCTTTAAAGATTATCTCATAATCGGTTCAATATTCCATGACGTAGGCATTTATTCATGCAATTAACGTGAGGTAAAACGTTTGAGACAGATGTATCCACATTAAATTTAAAACACAAAGGGCCAACAAAAAGTGTTAGAACTTCAGAAATCTTTGTTAGAGTTCAAACTAGCATAGCATGCAGCTATCATTAAATATCAACGAACCATCAATCTGTCAAATCTTACATAAGTGATTAAAAGATTCTAATTTAGTTAATAGCTTTTCATGGATTATTTCAGACGTAGCTGATTTTTATCTGACAACTAGAAATCTATGTATAATCTGAAAGTCACTTTAATCATCTGGAATTACTGAATCATTCTTTTTCCAAGAATGACGTTGACGTAATAATTGGTTCAATTTCCACAAATTACGTGGTTCTAACAAGATAATGCTACAAACTATACGACTCACATATCTACGATTGCTTCAAAAAACTCTTACCGAACCATATATCAGAAAATCGAATAATATATAAACAAATATGTAAATATGTCAAGCAACTTTAATATTAGCGAAACCAATATTAAAAGTTCAAGAAGTTAAATGCATTTCATCGACCATGTAACGATGAATAATGAAAAATTATCGATTAAGACTACAAGAGTGTATAGACTGCAATGGAGTCCATCTGTCATGCGTTATTTAAGAAAAATAAAATATTATGTCTTACACTTAGGAGAAAACTGTAAAAATATTAAATTTTTTCACACTTTACATACTTTTAGAAAGAAACGTTTTTATAAACGCATTAACCTATTCGTCAAAAACGTCGACTGAAAATTATATACATATCTATAGACAACATTGCTATCTTAATATTTAAAAATTCTAAAAACAAATGTAAGATGAAAAGAAGTAATTAGTTCTTGTTCTTTAGATTAATATATAGATGATGCAGAAACAAGATATTGCAACTACTTTATAGAAAGACAGAGAAAAAGAAAAAGTAATTGTATTTATGTATATGTATGTGTAGCCCTCATTACGTGGGTGTGGCACTTATACCGTAAGTAACATGTTTGCTTATTTCGTATCCTGGTGTTTGCGATAATTACATTTACATTGCTTAAATTATTCAAAATGGCAACTACCTGTGCATAATAAGATTTTTCATGCAGTGTATTATTAAATGGTGCAGCACTATCTTAGTTTATTTGCTAACAAACTGCTGTTACTATATGAAATACATTATGACTAGTGAATGTTATATAATGAGATGACATGCGGTGTAGCTAAATTATAACGATTTTGGCAATCGGTTTAATGTCGATCGAAGTATAGATACAAATACGAGTTTTTTCACAAAGTTCACCATTTTTAATTACGATCTTAATACATGTAATTAATCGAAAGCTTAAAAAAATAAATTAGATAGGAAGAATTAAAAAGAACAATAAAAGAGAATAAAAATGTTGAAGCACCCCAAAAAAATTAATATCAAATGTAAAAATAGTAATCCAGCTAAAAATTTAAAAAATGTAACATCTATCATAATAACAAAAAACAAAGAACAAATAACGAAAACTACTAAGAACTAAACGTCGAATCCAAAAAAATCCTAAAGATATAATATCAGCGAATCACAAATTCAACAAAACGACCAAAAGCAATAAAAGGCCTTACTGAAATAAAATAATACCAGGATGATTAAAATTTGATAATAAGTAACTATTTAGAAAATCGAAAATACTATTTGATAAATACGTAAGTGAAAAAATAGCAGAAGTGTGACCAGCTTTTGCAATATTAATACACTAGTTGTAAGCAGCACCTTGTACATTCTAATATATAAAAATATCTTGTATGCATTTTGTTTCGTATAAAATGTAATAGCTTTAATAAAGAAAACCGTTATGGTAGAGACGAAATAATGTGTATACAAAGGATACTAGGAATGTTTTGCAATAGAGCTTTGTTTATTTAATTTTTTCAAAGTAATTTCCTATACACTCAATATATCTCTCCATCCTCCGAAACCAATCTTTAAACCAGTTCTGCCAAGTTTCACTAGGGAGTAAAGCACACTCGTTGTCCCAAGCCCTCAGAGGGTCCTCAGCACTGGAAAACCGCCTCTCTTTTAGCTTCATTTTCACATGTGGGAACAGAGCAAAGTCGCAGGGAGCAAGATCTGGACTGTAGCGAGGCTACTCGAGAAGTTTCAATTCTGTCGTGATCAAATATTCGGTGCAGGCTTTGGCGCGCTGAGCTAGAGCATTATCGTGATGGAGAAACCAGGTGCCCTTTCTTGATTTTGGCCGCAGGTTTCATAGAACCAATGATTTTAGGCAGGCACTGTTCAGTATACCACTTAACTGTGACTGTCTTCTGTTGTCCAAAATGACGTGTTCCACAATTCCACTCAATTTGAAAAATACAGCTATCGTTTTCTTCTTTACTACGGGTGTGTCCTCATCATCAAAGACCCAAACTTTGTTTTGAGCTTTGGTCGACATATCGTAATAGTACAGCCAAGTCTCGTCACCTATCACGATGTTGTTCACATACCGTGATTGCCCCTTATTAAACTTTTTAGCATCTCCCGACACCAAGTCACACATCGTGTCATCTGCTCTTCAATCAGTCGATGCGGCACCCAGAGAGAACAAAGTTTCTTCACGTGCAAATGATCATGCGGAATCGAACGAATTGCTGGTGCATTCAGGCCTGAAGTACCCTCTATCTGTTGGTAGGGCACTCGCCTGTCCTCGCCAAGCATTTTCCTCACAGTAGTAATGTTTTCCTCCGTAATTGACATTCACAGCCTTTCCTGCCGCTCATCATCCTCCACAGTTAAATTTTCCCTTTGGAATTCCCTGTACCACCTGAATATCGTTGTGCGATTTGGACAAACATCACCTAGTGCAAGTCATTTCTTCAAAGCACTAGTCCATGTTTAAACCACGCACAAAATTATAACACAAAACTGCCCTTATCTCATTTCGTAACCACGATGCCATCGCAAGCACGTTACACTCACACTGCTAATAAATAACTGAACCCATCGATATGGCGCCGCAGCTACTATGCACGTATGGAACATGTCTCAACATGCAGCAACGAGCAGCTTCCTACGATTTATTGTTGCGTCATATTGCAAAACTTTGCTAGTGCCCTTTGTATATATAAAACCTTTTGCTTTTAATAATTTGGTGAAGTGTTAAAATGAATAAAAAAATTAAAGAAAAACACAGGTTTGAACGGAGAACTAAAATCACCGAAATTCAACAAATGAGTTCCGGGCTATCTTTTGCGTTGAATATATACATTAAATAAAATAATAAGCGAGAGCAATACGCAAAATCAAAATATAAGCATTTGTCAATGTTATAATTATATATATATATATATATATATATATATATATATATATATATATATATATATATATAAGCTATGACGTAAAATATACAAGGATTTGAAAAAATTGGGTATCGAATAATGCGTGTATATTTACGTGTGTGTGTATCTATCCTCAGACAGGATGTCATATATTGGGTCTGGGAAAAAGTTCGTGGCGTTTTTCCCGATAGATGCCATTGGTTGCCGATAACTAAAGAACAACAAGTCACAGCGACACCACCGACGGCTCGTTTTTTAGATGACCTTCCGAACGTTAGTTTGAGCGTAGAAACATTGTAATCGGTGCAGTGGTTGGAAAGTTATTCGCACTTGAAAATGGAGAAGAATAATGAGAAATTTCGCTATATTCTGCAATATTATTATGATAAGGGGAAGAACGCTGCGCAGGCTTGTGATAAAATTTGTGCTGTGTACGGTGAAGGTACTTTATCGAAATCTGTTGCGCGGAAATGGTTCGCTCGCTTTCGTTCTGGAAATTTCAATGTGAAAGATGAGTCACGCTCCGGTCGTCCAATCACTGAAAAATCTGATGAAATTCTTGAAAAAGTCCAACAAGATAAGCATATCAGCAGTGTCGATATTGGCATGGAGCTAGGCATTGACCACAAAACTGTTTTGAACCATTTACACAAAGCTGGTTACAAAAACAAGCTTGACGTATGGGTTCCTCATGAGTTGAGCGTGAAAAACATGATGGACCGAATTAACATCTGCGATGCGCTGCTGAAACGGAATGAAATCGAGCCGTTTCTGAAACGTTTAATAACCGGAGATGAAAAATGGATTACGTACGATAATCGGAAGCGTAAAAGATCGTGGATAAAGGATGGTGAGCCGTCACAAGCGTTCGCTAAGCCAACATTGACGCCAAAAAAAGTGATGCTGTGTGCATGGTGGGACTGGAGGGGAATCGTCCACTACGAGCTACTTCCAACTGGTCAGACGATTGATTCTCAACTCTACTGTGCACAACTAGAGAGATTACGCCAGGCGATTGAAAGAAAACGGCCCGAATTGATTAATAGGAAAGGTGTTGTCTTCCATCATGACAACGCCCGACCACACACTTCTTTGATGACCCGTCAAAAATTGAGAGAGTTTGGTTGGGAAGTTTTGATGCACCCACCTTACAGTCCGGATATAGCACCCTCTGACTATCATCTGTTTCGATCTCTGCAGAACTCTCTCAATGGAATTAAGTTGGTTTCAAAAGAAGCCTGTGAAAACTACTTGATTCAGTTTTTCGACCAGAAACCACAGAAGTTTTTCACCGATGGGATCATGGATCTACCAAAAAAATGGCGAAACATTGTCGATAATAATGGAGCATATTCGGTTTAAATGAATTCGTCCACGCGCCATGCGGGGACCAGTTGAATTTTACTGAAAAAACGCCACGAACTTTTTCCCAGACCCAATATATTTCGCGGTGGAGAAATAAATTCGTTAAACACTAGATGTACAGGTTACGGTAAAAAGTTCACACACAAAACAAGCTTTTACCATTAAAAGATGTATGCATCAATCGTTGCTAAAGAAGAAGAGAGTGTTGTCTTAAAAGTTCGGGCCTTTTAAAAAAAAATGTGATGAAAGGCAAGAACACTGGTCATAGTTGAAATGAACCAATGAGAGAGCAGGAAAGACGTGCCAAAAATTAGAAATAATTAAGAGGCCCGATATGTTAAATATAATTACCAGGTAGGTAGATAGTTGTGCAGAATAATAAATGTGTATTTTGTGTAAAAAAGATAAAAGTTTTTAATTTCTTATTGTATTTAGAAATTAGGTAAAATAGATTAACATTGACTGTAAGTGGAATATTACCCAGAATATTCAAGAAATTAGGATAGATATATATGTATATGAGTATATTCGCGACCGCTGGTTTATATAGTAGCCGGACAGTACGCGATTCGAACACTCATTCGAATATACGTTTAACTCATAAAGGTTGTCTTAATAATTATTATGTGTGTGTATGCGTGTGTCTATGCGCAGAATAATTGTGAGCCAACGTGGAAAAATATGTGCTTCACATTAATAAAAAAGAAAGTCATTTATTTGGAAACGAATGTGTAGAAAATATCTAAAAACAATAACATTAAGTGGAAATAATATTATCGAAAATTGCTTTGAGAAGTTTGAATTATTTAGGAATAATTATCACATAAATAAAGAGACTTCCAACAGTACGATCTTAGAGAAAAGTGTAAGTCAACTCATAAACAGTCTTCCGAACTCAATATTGTACGATAGTGAGACATGCACACTTAAAACTATAGTTATAAAAATTTAAAATTTGAGTAAAAAGATTTCGATACATCATTTCGACAGACAGCGGAGACGGAAACGTCGATGAAATAAAATCATGCGTAACCAATTAAGAAACGCTTTTGAAAAGCTACTAAAAAACTAACGACAGTTAAAAGAGTCAGGAGAAAATTATTCACATAATTTTACCCTTAATTTTTCTTTTATGAATTTGCGGTAGAGTACATATTAAATCTTTGTAACTTGCCAAGGTCACTAAAACATTCTGAATATTTAATCTCTCAGTTTATTGGCCAGCACAACAGTCATTGCAATATCCAAAACAATTTGTTACTATTTTAATTACGAAAATAATGTATAGTTTGTAAAACAACTTTAAAAATAACTTTCCTGTGAAGAATGCTGTGCTGATCATAAAACTGTAATAGTAATAACTGAAACATAAAATGTCGCATGACCTAAAGTAACTGAAAATGTGTATTTTCCAAATAGTATTAATCACATAAGCTATGTTCGTCACAAAAATTTTTGGTTAAATGGAATAGATTTTTTAATCAAATGACATTGTTTAATTTAATTTAATGACTTCATTTTTAGACGGTCTATCAGTAAGATAAACATGATCTCACACATATTAGTAACCACATATTGTAATAGTAATCACACTCTTTAATTAATAATTCTTCATGAAATAATCGAATAGCAGAAACTGATAAGCATAATATTGCTTTAAAATGTACATACAATTCAAAAATGAAAAAGATATTCTTAATATATAAACCAAAAGTTAATAATTATTTTCATCAGCACTCATTTTGATTCATATTTCAATATCAAATTTTATTTCTCATACACTAAAGCCAACATTTTAATAAGAATTGAAATACAGTAAATTATACAATAACGACTAAAGAAATGAAAAATTATTCGTTAACAATTCAATTAATTTATTTATTATGTAAATTTAATTATCAAATTATTACTGAAACTTACACGTCGTAATTCTTTTCATAAATCACACTTAATTTAAATAAAGTAAATATAGCAAATACATACATTACAACTTTAATGAGAAACCTAGTATTAAATTCATATTTACAACCATAAAGACAACTAAATGGAAAATATTTATTATATATAAAGGTAGGTGTCCGAGATGCAAATATCTGATACTTTCACAGGGTCCAACTATTTGTAACTGCCAGTAATCTAGTTACGAAGTAGCAGTTCTGGGGTCTAAAGTGGTCAGACCAAACATATGGAGAACTCCACCCTGAGCCACACCTTCACACCAAGTTCGAATGAAATGAGATCGTAAGTTGTCAATAAATCCATATAGTACGGCCACGCTCTGTCTATCGATGGTAGATGGATGGTGTAGATAAGAGTAATAGTTCCAGCACCTGGCTCACAAACTACGAATATTGACGAATGGCAGTGGTCGAAATTTAATTTCTAAACGGTAATTGTTAATACAATAAGAAAAAATAACGTCGTAATTAATTGTTTGAAAATATATTTGATAATATTAGAGAATAAGTGCCTACTCATAACCATCGATATTAATAACGAGTACTAGACTGAAGTGACGCAGTAATTTAAATAAGTGCTCCGGAATACATTATAAGCGGTATATATAGAAACATTCCATTAAGAGATTCTCGATTTTCTCATGTTTTATATATGTTACCTTTCTTGAAATTACTTTATTAAGCAAAATATCTACATTTGTATATATTTTATTTTTTGTTTCAGTTAGAAAGCAATTTAATTAAAAATATTAAAGCTTTCAAAAAGTATTAAAATAAAGAAATCATGTTATAGAAACCTAATAATACGATATTAATAGCATGTAACTACTCAACTACACAGTTTAATCCAATTCACTAGTTACATTGATGTAATAGTACGGCCTTTAAAAATAAATTTTTTGTTTGACTATGTACGAGGGGGTTATGAATAATCTCGACCTTATAAAGATAATATGTACAAGACTTTTGATTTTTTAAATTTTTCATCATAGTCATCTTACAATACAATAACTTTAGCAAGCACTTTTGCTCCCATTGGAACATTAACACCTGCCCTCACCCACTACTGCTATCGTATATCACTTGTGTATAATAGTGAATCCATATCTCATACACTTTTATAAAACGTCGAAGAAATCCAGCAGAATCGTGTTTAAAGAAGTTGTTACAGACATAAAATTTTAGCCGTATGTGTTATTGGAATAGAGTATTTTTATTATTCTTTGATATACTTAACGCCCTCTCGCTGTTCGCCGTAGTTTATAATCAATACGACCGATTTTAATTATAGATTATCGATACCTTCGAAACTTCGAAATTTTGTATAATAGAATTTAATTAATCAAATCTTATAATTATTTATTTTCTTTGTATTAACTGAAATTTTTTCCGGTAGTTTTGCAATTATCTGGTCATAACTTTAGCATTCACTGTTTGTTTTGCCTGTGATTATAAAAGAATGTGGCGCATTTTTTTCGCTCTCTTCCACATCAGATTTCAAAGAGTTTCTGTTTTTACACCAATTTTGTGATTCAATTTTGGAATAAGTAATCAGACTTATTTTGTGGAAAGAGTTAATTACTTTCCTATTAATCATTGTTGATTTGAATAAGCAGGTTATGAAATTTTATCGACTATATGGTAAGATAGTTAGACCAGGTTGGTAAAAAACTCCATACCACGTAGTGTATGAAGATTCAAAGTTGAATTTGTATAGGTGTCATTTTATTGAGGACACGCTATTGAATATTGATATTGCTACCTTCAACGTCAACTGGAGGGTTCTAAGTTCACCTTACTTTCCTACCACCTGTGGGTGGTTAATATAATAATTGTCGTACGGACAAAATTAATGTGAATGTAAGTATCCTCTGCCCATCCGCTTAAGAAGACAAAGCTCGATCACTAGGTCCAAGTGGTAATAATTGGACAAGATTCATCGAGGTCATTGGAATATTGAATCTGGGAAAAAACGTTTCAATTCCAAAGTCGGTGGTGACAACGGTTAGCATTTAATCGATCATTTTCTTTGCTCATTAACAAGTAAATTATTTTCCATCAGCCAACTATTAAAGTTTTCTTTTAATTCATCTAATGATTGCCTTTGAAAACCACGATCATGTTATTTCTATCAATATTTAAATAACTAAATTCAATGGAAAGCAGAACTTTATTAATCTGTATAATTTTTCTCTGCAATTATTTTGTGGGTGCTATTGCACTGTTATTACAATTGGAAAGTGTCAAATTAGGGGTACATATACTACTATATAATTTTATATAAACCAGCTATAAGCATAGAGTGGGACTATTTTCTCATATTTTATTTAGGGTTAATAACAATAACGTAAGTATATCCTTATGTGCTCTCTTAGCACGTATTGGAATAAAACGATCATACTTGATACCTTGTAAATCAATAGTTTTGAACATATCATAAACTTGCCAATTATTATGAAAATGACTGTTAAATTAACTAATAAAGTAATTTGATGTGTAAAATAAAAAATAGAATTTATGACTTAATACTTACTTGTTCTTACATATTTTTTTAAAAATCTTATCTATTTATTTTTACTCTTTTTCAGGGCCTTCGGTTGTACACGTTTTAATGAGATATGGATTAAGTTAAAGATATAAGAAATCAAAGTATCCGCCAGCTATATGGCTACATAAATCAAATTTAAAATAATTCAAAATTAAATTTTATATAATGTATATATAAGAAATGAAATATATATATATATATATATATATATATATATTTCATTTCTATCTTTGAACCTTATATGGTACATAGTGTCTTTAGTATAATACATTTACTTTCTTCAATATTGTCTTTATGACTATTAACAAAATAATTTACTGCAAATGTTATTTTATTATACAAAAGAATAAAAATTATTTTTATACTTTGAATCTCTTTATATATTTATTAACTGTTATATTAATTTTTTACTGAACTTGATTTCACATTTATATAAACAATATATTGTAATTCAAAATAAATATAACCTATCATTTAACAATTAACATAATTCTTATTACATATTTACTATTAAACTTAACTTAATTCAAAATTCTAACTGAAAATTATTCAATTTAGTAAGTAAATACCTTTTTAATATTTTAAATCTTTAAATATATTCTATCTTATTTTTAGCTTTGACCAATTTTTTATTTATTAATTTATTTAAATAATTAATTTTTGGTACCTCGTTTTTAACTTAAAGAATCTTTGATATTCCATTTAAATAAAGTATTTCTTAATCTTCCTTGTCCTCTTGCTTGCTATATTCCTTCTCAGCATCAAGTTTTGTATCTTCTATATTTCTAACTTTCACTCCGTGTTTGTACATGCGCTTTAACCATTTTAATATTTATTTAGAAACCTGATGAGAAATTTTTCAGTCTTTATTTTGTTGTATTTATCACTGGTTATAATTGTCTTTAAAATAGTTTAATCACTTTAAATAACTTTAATGACACTTATTTATCATTGATTGTTCTCTTGGAAGAAATAATATAGTTATTATTTTACTTTTAAATATCGTTGTATTTTTCTATCCTTTTTTATCACATATTGTTATAAATATTCTTCGTCCAATGGGATAATAATAATAATATCAAAAAAAATAACGCTTCTTAATCTTACTAACTGTTAGTTAACTAAATTAATTATAAATCATTAATTTCCATTTATATCCTAATTTCATATTTATTATACCCATAAAATATATAATTTTAAAATTAAATATTTAAATTTACCGGCGCTACTATAACCTTACTTTTTCACCTATCATATATCCAATTTTTCACATTATCTATAACAACATTTCTTTGCATTACCAATTTCCTCATTATTTTTTACTTTACGTATAATGTTATTAAGTACAATCTTACCCCTTATATTTCTCTATTTTAATTGTTTTTTTACCCATATAAACCTATTACAAATGTTCCATTTCTTTTTTTTCCCTAATAAATGAACTTGCATTAAACTCTAAATATTTTTTCCATTAAATTGATAAGTTTTAATTATTCTGACTGTGATTATTTTGAATTTATGGTATTATCTAAAATATTTTGACATTTCTTCCCGATCTCTACTTCTATCCAATATTGACTTGTATTAATTGAAATTTATATTATATTAGTTTTAATGTCTACTATGATTAATTGAACATGAATTACTACCTATTTCATATGTACATACAGTAGTTATCAGAACTCTCAAATAATATAAAATTTTATTTTATATCAACACAAAAAATATGTTTTTACAACATTTGCTAAAAAGTCTATATATCCTTTTTTATATAATACCACAAGTAAGTGGTTAGAATTAAATAGAATAATACTAAACACAATTATTCAACATACTCGTATACAGAACTCAGGTTTGTTCGAAAGTTCATTATACACGTATGTATGTATGTATGTATATATACAAATGTTCTTAAATTTCATAACTTATTTTGTATGTTTGATATGCTAGTTTTTTTTTAATTAATTATTCTCATAATATGTCTCATTATTATTAAAATAACAGGAAATATATATATATGTATATCTACATATATATATATATATATATGTATATATTATATACTTGTATATGTATGTATACATATGCATATATTCCCAAAATAAACAAAACAAAATAACTGACATGATTATTACAAAGAGTGAATTAACTAGATGTTAATTTCTACTATATGTGTATATGTAATTATCGAAAAAGTAGCATAACAGTTAACAATTGTTTTTATATCGAAACATCGATAGCAGTCGGGACATAACAGTTCCAATCTAAAAATTAAATATAATTATGAGTTGCTAAGGTCGTCATTAATACTCCTTTTATTTTAAATTGTAAATGTTTACATGTATCTCAGGAAAACAATAAATATAAAAAATAAAAGGCTCTGTAAACTTTTAAACAAAAAAGAAAATAAATGATTTGATATAATGAAATTATGTTAGAACTACAAAATGATCGAAGTTAATTAACCGTCTCTGACAGTAGACAGGATCGTAATAATTTCATATGTCACTACCCAAATTACGAACACATGGCCATAAACGATCACTCAGGTCAAATACTTATTCGACTGCTCATTACTGTTCATCTGTCAGTAGCGTCTGACTGATACGCCAATTTCAATCAATGACACTCACGAATCATATTGTCTCTATAACTGCTTATTTAGAGACCTAACCGTCAATTACTCGTGACACATATAGTTCTCTTACAAGATACAACTTATCCTATCTTTATTTTTATACTTCTCACTTATGATTTAAATTATTACATTCAGTCATGTCTTTTTTTATGTAATGAACAGATAGGAATTATAATTACAGTCAAAATCGTAACTGGACTAATTTTGTCTATCTCGCCGGTACCAATGTAATTGGAAGTCAGAAACGTAATTAATTTATAAAAATAATTACACAGTAGGGGATAACGGCTTTCAACTGAATAAAAATGCTATTTTATGGCCATCAAATATGTTGTTGTGTAACCAAAATGTAGATGAAAAGATAACTGACAGTTTATTCATAGAAATCTGTAACGGAACTTAAATAATAGCTAAAGGGAATATAAAAATAAATAATAATTTTAATGTCATTGAAAGTAATATTATGTTTAATAGAAAATATTCAATATTATACGGAATTTAACGAGTTCTACTTTAGTTGTTAAGATTTACATGTGTATATTAAAAGCTGTACACATATTGTTGTCAAAATATTTAATTCCTGGTTTCGACGATAAAATTATTATGAATCGGGTTCTCTAAATATGATAATATTGCTTTGAGGCAATATTAGGTATGAGTGTCATAAACTATTATTAGAGTCTCAGAAACTTTCAATAATTTGGTTTAATTAATTTAGAATAAGTCTCGGTAAGGAAACCACCAAATATTAGATTAGCGTTAGTTCGTTTTTCCAAGCACTAAAATCATTTGTAGCGGTCTTTATACTATTCCATATGATAACTGACAATTCTGATTTCATTTTAGAAAAAAAACTGAGAAAATTGGTTCATCGAAATTTTATAAGAATTTAAAAATGAAAGGCCAATGTATGTTTTTTTCATATTTTACTCTTTTGCTAAAGGAAATAACACATGAAAAATTGTTTAAAAGTTTATAGTGCTCTATAAGAATGTCAATGCCAACTATGCAAAATTCATGCTTGATCGCCACACAACACGATAGATTGCAGAAACTTTAAACGTAATAATAATAACTTTTATTGTTCAACAGTATAGTGTTACAGGACACATAGAAGGAATATACAGACGTATTTATGAAAAATGCATGAAACAGAACATATATAACTATAATCATCAAGAAATTTCAAAAAAAATTATCAAAAAGAAAAACTAAGAAATAACTCATTGCAGTTGATTAATAGAATTTTTAAAAGATTAAACATTCCGGCAGATTGAAGTAACAGGAGCACTATGCAGGAGAAAATTAGTTCTAGAAAATTTTAAAATAAACGTAGAATAAGAGCAAGAAGATAAACGAGGTACAAAAACAATAAAGAAAAGTAATTTTGGAGCGTCAAAAAGGCCGTGATAAATTTCCACAGAAATCTTGCTCCATCAGTCCGTCGATGATCCTATAGGAACTGCACATTATATGTTCTTAACAACGGATACATTGAATCGATAGGATAAACATCTTCATGTAAGAAACAAAACAACATTTTTGCTTGGATGTAGAGCAGCGCTGTGTAAGTACACAGTCTGCGGCAGAGAAAATTGAACTTTCTTAAAATAGTAATCCTTAGTGACGCCATCTATTAAAAAGAATATACTCTTTACATGGCTTGCCGTTTTCAGTGATAAAGATAGGTCCTATGAACAAAACATTATAAAAAAAAAACTATTGAACGATGATAAAAGGTCATCGAATGAAACGTACAATATATAATTAATCGATATATGACCTGTAAAAACAGAAAAAATACGTGTTATAGAGGTAAAATCGTTGGTTCAAAAAGGACTAGCAACTAAATTAACTTTATCAATTGAAACAAAAGAAGAATTTGGAGAAAAACCGGCGGGAAGAATAATTGAAGAGTTTAGGAAAAACTCAAGTCTTTCTGCGTGTGATGTAGAACGTGTAGCAAAATCGTACGTACGAAAATTTTAAGAAATGAAGGTTTGCGATCTATAGGGTCTATAGTCAAAATAGTGGTTTAATGTGAGTTGTATACAAAAGTTCTTGACGAAAACTTAGTGCATTCTAATGGAAGAAGAAACATACGTAAAAACTGACTTTATGCAATTACTAATTTACCAGACAATTTAATGTTGCCCCTCGACGAAACGATGTTTTTAAAATCATGATACAGGATAAATTTGCCGTACGATTTCTCGTATGTCAAGCGATTTGCCGATCAAACTTGATGTGATGTCCCACTAAAGCTTCTTGATCGCCAAAGAAAATGAAAAGTGATGCATAATCGGCCCCCAAAATAAAAAGGTATATTTCAATATTAGTAAGATGTCAGTATAATATTAATCTTAATAACCAAATAAATTTTCTCAATCTTTTTTTTTACTGAAGATGTAAATACTCCCAAGCCTATTTCTTCTCCTAGGGCATATAAAAAATATTACTAATCCAATTCATTTTGCTCGTGCTTAATTGTTAATTCTGTATATATAAAAATAAGAGGTTTTCCATTAGGAAAGACATTTATGCTTCTCTCTGTCTACGATTCCATCATGAACAATACATGCTTCAGTAATGTTCACAATTTTTTTATGTTTTATCAAAATTCACATTCAATCGCAACTACTTTACATGCATTACCTCAAATTTTCGGTCTTCATAATCGTCCAAGTCAAAGAACAGTTGAACGCCGAGTGTATTCACTTCATAACGTTCCGGCACCAATGAGACAAGGAAGTGCAAAGAGTAAATAGTATATTACAGCTATTCTTAACTACATCAATGTTTGTGAAAATCCAAATATGTCAATTCTTCGTCGATCTCAAGTATTGGAAGTTTGTAGCGAATTTTACGAAAAGATTTTAGTTTACGTACCTACAAGATTGCTTCAACATAACAGGTCGATTCAGTAATTAGGTTTTAGTAAAACTTGTAAATATCCAAAATTTCATAAGCATATCATCTTCAACGACAAAACTGTCTTCTAATGGTTTTCTGGATAAGCGGAACTGCTACATATGGTCCACCAATCAGCTAGAAGTAATGCACGTAAAAACATCGTTAGCATTGCATCCACTTAAACTAGTCAGTTTAAGTAGATGCAGTGCTTATAATGCTTCTACATTTAATACTGGTAGATTCATTGGACTTCGCTCAACGTTGTCTTAATTTTGTTGACTCGAACTGGATGCTACACTCCTAAGTAATTTACTTACTGAATGAGAAGTTTGGTGAATCGATTATTTTCAGAAATTGACCATTCAATTATCATCTTCCATGCTCATGCGATTTGACACCCCTAGACTTCTTTTTCTGGGATTATGTTAATTCGTTAGTTTACGCTGACAAACCAGCAACATGACTAGCAAATTAACAATTAGGCTCAACGGATTCATTCCTGTCAGAACTTTCGTAGAAGATATTTTAATGATGTATTCCTATCACTAATGGTATTGATCGTATTTTATACGGAATGATTTTAAATTTCTCACATCTGTTTTTTATTTTACAAAATGCGTTGCTATTATTGGAAAATCCTGTATAAACTATGTAATACTAAAATCTAATTATAATTCTCTTGCTTTTCTAAATACGACATCACATTTATTGTTGTATTTATTTGTTTCAACATGTTATACAATGACTATAGCGTATTTAAAAAGTTTGGACAAAACTGAACTTAGTAAATCACCCGCTCTTAATAAAGCAATATTAGTTTATTTGATTGTTATATTTTCTGTTTATATCATTTTAAACCTCATTCGTAAAGCCATAGATATTATTTGTAATATTACTATCAGTACTATGTACGAAAATTCTTTCAAAAGCAGTATCAAACTACAGCTTCCTAAAATTATGTGCCATACATGTACATAATTTAACACTGGTTTTAAAATCCATAAATAAAAGTTTGCATTTTGTAGTAACAATATTAACGAAACGTAGATAATATATTAGACTTGGTAAGCCAACCGAATTTCAAACAAATGATCCATTACCTCATTATTTAAACTGATACTACTAATAAAATTAGTAGCAGAAAGAAAACCGCAAATAAATGTTTTGCGTAAAACATACATTTTCCCTTAAAACCCCAATTATAAATAAAATCGCGAGGGTAATACATATCATGACGATATATTACTTTCAGATACTTTTCTGTTTTGAATGTAATGATTCGAATCTGTAACTGCAATTAAATAGGTTTCTTAATTTCCTGTTAGAGAAACGTTATTAAAGCATCGAAATCGATACGTTTGTAATCTGTAAAAATTATTACGTATGTACATATATTGTATTATACATATTTGTATTAAAAATACGAAGGTAAAACATTTTTTGATACAATTTGCTTATTTTCTTTCCATCATCCTCCAAATTTTATAAACTTAAACTGGTTTTCATAATTATAGCAGTAAATTATTTACTACTTTCTCAACAATTTATCTAATTTCTGATGGAAAACATGAAAAATTCTCATTCGTTTTAAATTAAATTTATTCAGAAATAGATATTCAATAAAAATTGATAAACTTATTTTAAACTGAAGGATGATGATGGATATCATCATGTATTGCTCCGTCCGACTATCACCTTTTTGCTTCAATGGGACACGCGCTTGCAGAGAAACACTTCGCCAATTACGAAGAAGTTAGAAAATGGCTCGATGAATGATTTTGCTCAAAGGACAAACAGTTTTTTTGGGATGCGCAAGATATGTAGAATCAAATAGCCAATACTTTGAGAAAATAATTTTTTCATTTTCTTGAAAATAATATAGTTTTTTTACGAAAAAACCGGTAATGACTTTTCGGTACACCTGGTATATAATAGTAATAATAATAATCTTGGGAATTCATGCTCAGTAAAAAGAACAATAGTACCGCTTATTCGAAAATCAGAAGTTTTTCACGCATTAAAAACCTTTAGGATTCCAATGCATGGGTGATGACGGTATCCTGAGCTTCTTGCTAAAAAATTACGCCGGCACTCTTGCTGCTCCTTTGTGTCAGCTATTCAATCTTGCACTTCGTTCATGTACTTTTCCCGAATGTTGTAAAATTGATAGAATTATACCTGTACATAAAAAGGTGACATGGTCTTTGACATTTTCCTTTTTAATAACATTTTCTCTGCTGCAATCTCTGCTGTCCACGTATCTGCACAGTTTTCAAGTAGACGTAAAATTTGATAGGCTTCTCTAAAGCATTTGATCTGATATGTCACTCACCACTGCTACACAAGCTTGTTAACATTAGTTTTTCACCGTCACTTGTCTTATTATTTCAATTCTATTTATCTAATAGAGCTAACTATGTCTACTACAAAGGTCATAAATTTCAGCTTTTTCACTCAACATCTGGAGTTCCGCAAGGATCAATCCTCGGACCTGTTTCGTTTTCTGTTTTTATAAATGACCTTGAAAATATTTCATGGAATAAACAATATCAATGACTGCGCTCATCTATAAAAGCATTTGGATGCTGTTCAGACACAGTGCACAGATAATAGGATTCACTTAAACATTTCTAAATGCAAATATGTCACATTAACTCGTAGCAGTTCCTTTACTGACTTTAATTACACTTCTAACAATTCTTGTCTTGAAAAATGCCATGTTATTAATGATTTGGATATGACATTTAATTCAAAACTATTATTCAACAATAATAACGAAAATATATCTAATGCTACACTAAAAACTGCGAGTTCATAATTAGAGCTACTAGATCTTTCTTATCTATTAACAGCACATTACCACTTTATTTCCCCTTTGTTAAGTCCAAAATTAAATATGCATCGTTGGTGTAGTCAGCTTGTTATAAAAGACGTACATATCTATGCATTGGAATTAGTGCAAAGGCACTTTCTACAACACCTTTTCTTCATCAGTCTGGGAACTATCTTCCTCGGTGCTACCTACAGTCATATGAATCTATTAACTACCGTTAACATTAAACCGTTAGAGCTCGGTAGACACAACAATGACAGCTTAATCTTCTTTACAATAGAGTCGACGCACCTGAAATTCTGTCAAGTTAATATGTTTGTTTCCCAGACAAGCAACTACACTTTCAAGTGATGGTAAGTGATCTACCTTTTTGTCTGCCACCTAAAATGACAAATATACTGATTAGATCGCATATCTCTAGAATATGGGAATATATTAACAACTTACCAGCTATGAATATAAACTATACTCCTCTACTAAAAATACTAAACCAGTGCCCTTACCACTTTCGTATTCTATATGTATACGTGCTTGTCTTACCATATATGCTTGTATATACATGTGTGTGTATATATGTAATTATTAAAAATGTGGTTAAGTTATAAATTTATATTTAATATATTAGTTTCTGAATGTAATCTTGCAATATTTCATATATTATTTGTTAATAATTTTATATCTGCTTCGCATATACATTTTTATGAATATTATTATTAATTTGCCTATTACCTCATGTACTCATTTGTAATCGTGAATAGTTCACAAATCTGTAAATGTTTGATAACATTGAAATTTTTTCTAACCTATAATAGCTGCTGCTTCATTCGGATTAAATTGTAAAATTAAACTTTTTATTTGTCGAAAATATTTAGAGTAATAAAACGTCCTACAGGCATATTCTCCATGTAAGAATCTATTGAGAGCTGAAATTGGTCAATGTATTTGGCACTTCCCTCAAAATTGTTTCTCTAATACATTTCTCTAATCCTTCAGCAGCTAATAATAATGATACTAGCGGTTCAAAAGGTGCCAGTTCTAGTACAAGTCTGTAGCTTCACTCATACATAACCACAGCTTTTTATTATTTAAATCGCATCTAATATTGCTTTCAATTTGATTACGCACAGAGCCTAAAAGATTTCGTAATGTTGTTGGCGAAAGTATTTTCCATTTAGGATTATATGTAAACCAGGATTTATTTTTTCCAAGTAAAGTAAATGGGAAATTTCAAATAATAAATATCAAAATTAAATCAGCAGGTGAATTTGATTAACTTAATCACTAAGATAGGTATATAACCCCTTTCCACATTAACTTTTGTAATTCTGTATACGGATTTCGACAACTAAGTTATCATAATCGGCAGGCAATTGCAAAGTGTCGCACCTGATAAAACACGGCGAAAAATACCTGTACGAAAAACAAACTCCGTACGCGATCTACACCGCTGAGAACCAAAATGTACACTGGTACTAGTGTACATCTTGGTTCTCAGCGGTGTGTACACTGGTACTAGTGTACATCTTGGTTCTCAGCGGTGTAGATCGCGTACGAAGTTTGTTTTTCGTACAGGTATTTTTCGCCGTGTTTTACCAGGTGCGACACTTTGCAATTGTCTGCTGATGATGACAACTTAGTTGTCGAAATGCGTATACAGAATTACAAAAGTTCATTTGGAAAGGGGTTATATACCAATCTTAGTGATTAAATCAGCAGTATTTATAATTTTGCAAACTTATATTGTGCAGTTTAATTAGGCCTCTACACATGAATTTGTCTCAAGCTACCAAGGATTTATCGAAGGCTGTACATGCACATTATTTTTCCCGTCCGTACTTTATTATATATTATTAATTTATTTTATATTATAGTTCAAGTCTTGAATTTTTTTTATGAACTTCCTTACCTCTTTTCCTATTAATTGCAGCACTATCACAACCTTCTGATATTATTGTACTATATACGAAAATAGCAATATAACAAATACTACAGTTCTTACCAAGCTGTCGCGTTGTACTAAATTCACTCCGTAATTTAACCAGACGCACACGTTCCAGCCAATTCTCAACAGCACTCATTCTTTAGTGTATTGTTTTTAATTTTCTGCTGTAACAACGCTATCAAAGCATCAAAACAATGCATTTGTAACCTATAAACGCATTATTTTTATCTAACACAATTTAATTTTTCAAAAGTGGCCAATAGAAATTTTACATCAAATTTAATTGTCAAAAAAAGTGTACCTATCATAAACAAATGTAATAAATATTAAATATTCACAAATAATATGAGAATAAATTGTCTATAAAGTAAATGGTTTATATTCAGAATATTACCATTGAAAATGTGAATGTACGACATTTTCTGATACATCCTATTTATTTTCTTTACACCACTCATCAAATTTAATAAACTGCTTTTCATAAATGATACAAGATTTAATGGAATGTAAATTATTTACGGTGCTTTCAACAATGTCTCTGATTTCATGTGGAATTAATAAAAAATTCTCATTCGTTTTACATTCAATTTGATAAAAACAAAATATTTAATAGAAAAGTTTGTCAATTTTAAATTGATGAACAAATATTATGTACTACCATCCGCCACAAAAATAATATAAAGAACTATCCTACGATACATAGCACTCGCCCTTTAAGGTTCTCGCCAAGTAGTTTTAAATTTTTTAAACGATATACAGACTGATGCGCAAAAGCCGAACCTTTAGGGGCGAAACAAATGTTAAGCAATGGAAACAACTGAAGACGATCGCAAATAATTTTCGTATAGCTGATTTTAACTACTGACAAAGTTGAGTCTAATAGTATTACGAAAAAAAATCTTTGGTGCTGTACAGATAGGAGAGGTAAAAAACGATAATTATGAAACATACATTGACGTAGATATGAAACAACTTACGTATGGAAAATGACAGATAAATTGTGGAAAGAAAATGTTGATTCTGATATCATAGACTTAGAATAAGAGACGCCTTTACTAACCAGGTACGAAGCGATAACAATTTTGCAATATTAAGAATGAAATTTTTCAGTGTACTTACAATTTGCCAGAATTTGTTTATTGATATAAATATGCATATACACTTATTGAAAAAATAGATTATTCGTACTTCTTAGTAATTCGAATTTTTTGTATTCTCTAGAAATTCGACTTAAACAGACTCTTCTTTATGTGTAGTTTATAATTAGAAAATAACAAAATCAAGAATTGTAAAAATGCATTTGTTATTTACATTTAAATAATTTCTTTAATATCATCTACTTATATTGCACTTCTTTTTTAGACATCTATAACAAAATTAAAAGTATGTTTCACAGTGCTGTATACTATAAGTTGTAATTAGTGCGGTCAATATGTATTGGCGCAACAGGTTAGGAACCGATGTAAAAATGCTTAAATAAGTATGCCCCAATAAACATATAACTAAGCAGAACGCAATCGGCCTTGGACGAATCACCGTAAATATTCGGTAGGTACTTATTACGAAACTGTTGTGTAGACCAATGTGACCGCATTAGTTATAACATACTATTACATCATAGACACACAAGAAATATATATTTCCGTATTCAAAAAGGATTTTCTGTTTGATGTTTTCATGTTTTTTGAGGATACAGTGTAAACTTAATACTTTTTTTGGGGTCATATACATTATTCACACTTATCACAATTTCTTCTTGCTGAATTCAAAGAGAGCAATAAAATCATAAGTCTTGCAGTTGGAAAAAAATTATTGGAAATCATCTTTCATTGAAACGATTTGCTTTAAAATGTTTTCACAAGTATTTAAAATTTATCAAATACTGATAATTTTAAAGTACTTGAATATAATCCAACAGTAATTTATGTTTTCTTCTGTGATTTTAAACTTATATTAAGATTATTGAACTGTTTTTTTTAGATTTGAAAAATTATTTCTTATAAAGAAAGCTGTTGATTTTATTTTAAGACTATATGTTTAATGTGACACTGATATTCAACAGCACTCATTGTAATTATATACAAAAGCGATTTTCTATTACTTTCCTTGTACTATTAAAGTGAAAGACAGGGATATGTCCTTCACTATGCAATACGCTTGTAGGATAATTATAAACTTGTTACTCAAGAATAGATAATTTTTAACAATACTTAATCAATATGTATTTCAACCATTATCAGGAACAACAATCAATATCGTATAACCATAACTATAGAAAAAATATGTAATTGTAATAAAATTAGTATAGTACTATTTATCGTAACAAAGAAAAGTTACGAAACGATTTCTAAATAAAGCAAGAATAGATATTGATATACAATTCAATGTCCAAAAATTCGTAGGGTAAAGAAGAAAGTTGATTCGTTCGAATTCCAGTTATATACTTGTTTATTTAGTAACATTTTATATTTGAAGAATTTAATAAGTTCATATTAACTTAGATGTTTGTTGCAATTTTTTTTATTTAGTTATTACTCAGGACTGACAATGTACTTTCCAAGTATTCATATAATGAATGCGAAATTTGGAAATAAAATTACTTCAAACTACAAATACAAGTTAATAAATCAAATATCTAATAATTATCAATTGCATGGTTAATATAAATCATTTGAAAAGTATTTATCATTTATACAAAATATCAAAATGTATAACTATTTATTTATAGTAGCAGTACAATAAAAATATAAATATATAAAGTAGCTGCCACAACGGGATTCTCTAAATTCTAGGGTAAAAAATGTGTTCATTTTATCTTTACGAAATGTGACAATTAGATAATAAGACTGGTGTGAGAAATATTATTTACTGTAAATAAACGACGTATATTTAACTATCCCCCTCGACATACTCTATTGCCTTATCTATACACCGCTGTATAAAACAATGCTGTAGTTCGTCAGTTGTCAGCCTCTTCAACAACTCCGTTTTTGCTTTTATCGTACATACAAAGGGTACTAGGAAGATTTTGCGATACAGCTTTGTTTATTTAATTTTTTCAAAGTAATTTCCTCTACACTCGATACACCTCTCCATTCTCCGAAACCAATCTTTAAACCAGTTCTGCCAAGTTCCACTAGGGAGTAAAGCACACTCGTTATCCCAAGCCCGTAGAAGGTTCTCATCACTGAAAAACCGCCTCGCTTTTAGCTTCATTTTCACATGCGGGAACAGTGCAAAGTCGCAGGGAGCAAAATCTGAACTGTAGGAAGGGTGCTCGAGAAGTTTCGATCCTGTCGTGGTCAAATATTCGGTGCAGGCTTTGGCGCGGTGAGCTGGAGCATTATCGTGATGGAGGAACCAGGTGTCCATTCTTGACTTTGGCCGCAGGTTCTTCATACTGTTCAGTATACCACTTAGCTGTGACTGTTTTCTGTGTGTCCAAAACGATGCGTTCTACAATTCCTCTCGATTTGAAAAATACAGCTATCATTCTCTTCTTTACAGATCGGGATTTTCTGATCCTCATGATCAAAAACCAAAACTTTGTTTTGAGCTTTGGTCGGCACATCATAATAGTACAGCCAAGTCTCGTCACCTGTCACGATGTTGTTCACATACCAAGATTGTCCCTTACTAAACTTTTTTAGCATCTCCCGGCACCAGTCACACGTCGTGTCATCTGCTCTTCAGTCAGTCGATGCGGCACCCAAAGAGAACAAAGTTTCTTCACGTGCAAATGATCATGCAGAATCGAACGAATTACTGGTGCATTTAGGCCTGAAGTACCTTCTATCTGTTGGTAGGTCACTCGCCTGCCCTCGCCAAGCATTTTCCTCGCAGTAGTAACGTCTTCCTCCGTAACTGACGTTCGTGACCTTCCCGGCCTCTCAGCATCCTCCACAGTTAAATTTCTCCGTTGAAATTCTCTATACCACCTGAATATCGCTGTGCGATGTGGACAAACATCAGCTAGTGCAATAGTCACTTCTTGTATGTTTAAACCACGCACGCAATTATAACGTAAAACTGCCCTTATCTCATTTCGTGACCACGATGCCATTGCAAACACTTTACACTCTCACTGCTAATGAATAACTTAGCCCATCGTCATGGCGCGGTGGCTACTATGCACGTATGATCATGTCTCAACATACAGCAACAAGCAACTTCCTACGATTCATTGTTGCGTCATATTGCAAAACTTTCCTAGTACCTTTTGTATTCAATAGACTGAAAATGTGTTCCCTTTAATGTACTTTTTATTTTTGGGAACAAGTAGAAATCACGTAATGCGAGTGCGAGATCTGGCGAATATGAAGGATGATCAAGCACGGCAATGCACTTGTCCGCTAAAAAGTACTTAACAGATAGGGAATTGTGAGCTGACGCGTTATCCTGGTGCAGAATCCACTAGTCGTTCTTTCACAAATCCGGTCTTTCCTTCCTTACTCTTTCCCACAACTTGATTAGGACATCCTTGTAGTATTTCCGATTAAGGGTTCAGCATTGCCTTCAATTTCGATTTGCTCATTCGTGCTTTTGTGCCTCAACAATTAAAGCTCGAAAGTAAACTGAAGCAGACAGAGAGACGAAATTACGGGTTGTCATTTGGGAAGTATCAAAGTTCAATGACATTCCAACTACAGCCCCGCTCGATGCAGCAATACGATGGAAGGAACGCAGTCACGTTATTTAATTGCCATACCTCGTATATGTAGAATGACATACACCACAACTTATGAGCGATACAGTGTTGTAGTATGGCTTAAAATTCTTATATTATTTAAAAGTGTTTTAGGTTTAATTTTCACAATTCATAAAAATATTTAAGTCGCAGTTATTTCACTAGACTTATTGCCTAATACACTAGAAAAAGTTTCTATTTTATTAACTGCTTTCTAAAGTACATAATGTCTCCATTAATTTTATATTTATTCTAAAGTTATTATTAATAAATTGCACCTTGTTAAACTAATTCTGACTTTGTATGATGACTTTCCATTTAATAGTGCTTATGGAAACGTCAGATAACTACAAAAAAAATTTTTTCGCTGGTGGAAATAATTATATAAAACTTCTTGCGAAAGAGTTTCTGTAGACTTATTCATAAGGGGTAATTCAAAATCTACCGTGGAAAACAACGAGACTGCCCCGCATATTTCTTCATAGTTTTTCCATCTTTCAACACGGACGTGTATGCCACGAAATCTAGAAGTAGTAAAAGAACTATTTCATGTTCATTAGTGTTAAAACCAAGCAGATCTTCCAAGCTACTTCCAGTGATTTTCCTTATACATTCACAATTTATTCTAAAAATTAAATATAGATTATTTTCAAAATTATTATTTAATATACCAAGAAGCACATTCACTATACAAGGGACCACTGTCACACTGATTCGTAAATAGTAATCTTTTGATTTGGGATGCAACTTTTTCGATCGATATTGGCGCAAAGTTCTATCACTTGAAACATATCACTGGTGCATTTATCTAAAATGGTTTTAAAAGGAATCACTTTCTTTTGGTAGCGAAACATTAGTCATTAAGAATGCTATGCATAATTTGAGGTTGAAAGTGTCAGCATCCATACCTCTCTAAATGCGTTTTTATTCTCAACTCTTGAATAAAACAACACAGTCTTGTCTTAATATGCGATTATTTTAAAATGGAACCTACAATGCATTTCGGATCTATCCGTTATGAAATGATATTCTTTATAGTTCGCAATTATTCGTTTTATTATCTTTTTCAAACGATTACCCTGTTCGTGATTTGATCCTTCCATAAAAGACTTAAGATTGCTTGAGGCGACCACAAAACACTTCGACCTTTTCAGATTTATTGTGGTCCTTAGGTCTCTCTGGAGTCTCTTGGCTTCTTCACATAAGCTTGTTGAAGATGGCTTTTCAGACGTTATATAATATTAGCCCTATTTCAGAAAAGACCATGTAGCTGATTGAGTCTCCCCATCGGACATCAAATCCACTTTCTCTACTGTGTTGACCCTCACAGCTTTATGTAATTTTATCTGTACAGGTGATCCTGGTTCACACTTTTAGAACCTCGTGCTCGTCCTTTTTTTATTTTGCCCTTTACCTTTCCCACGAAGAGCAAGGAAAATAATAGACTATCTGCTCAGATTCCCGTGTACAATAGGGGTGTGCCGCTGCTCCCTAGAGAAAAGCATATCCAAACCATTTAATAGAAAGGCCCCATTTCTGTAGAAGAACGTCACTTATATGATTAGGAAACATGTGGAAGATTATAAAAAAGCGAGGACTTGAAGCAAATATAGACGAAACACAATATATGACAGTGGGATGCAAAGAAGATGGTCTGAATACTGATGGGAAAATAATTAGGAACAGAAAAGAATACAAACACCTGGAATGGTTCTGACAGAGGGTGAAAATTACCCTTCCCAAAGTAGGTAAAGGAAGAGCCATTACAACTAAACTAAATTAAATATTGTAGAGTAAGTGAATTACTAATAAAACAAAAATATTTTTATATAAAGCAATGGTAAAAAGTGCAATTACATATGGTTCAGACATATGGACGGCGAGAAAGAACATGCACTATCGAATAAATGCTATAAATGTAATGGTTTTTGAAGAATGTGCTGCAGAATAAGTTTATTAGATAGAGTAAAAACAACCATAATAAAGGAAATGATGAAAATTGAAATAATTGTAAGATATTATAAAAATGAAACAACTCTCTTGGTACGAACACATGAAAGGAATAACAGATGACAGGTTAGAAGTGGTTTCCTAGGAAAAGGAAAAGTGAGGAAAACCAAAAGAATCTCGGAAGAAAAGAGCCAAAAGAGTTATGTAAAGAAGAGAAATAGAAGAAAATTCTTGAGAAAATAACGTCTAAATTGCGATAAATAGACAATAAACTGTGAAAGTCTCTCTCTCTCTCTTTCTTTCATACCCCCTCTCCCCTACTCTCCTTCCCGCTCGCCCCCACCTCTCTCTCATGTGTATATATATATATATATATATATATATATATATATATATATATATGTATATATGTAGGTGCATATTATTATTATTATATTGGATAAATTGTACTTTCATTAGAGGGAAGTTTTGTTTCATGACGTCATATAATTTTGAGAATATTACAGAAAAAAGAAATTGCGTATTTACGTGCCTATGCAATGCCAATAAAAGGCTATTTCTCGAAATTTTTGTCATTGAAAAAAAGAAAGCGAAAAAGAATCAGTTGGGATCAGAAAAGCAATTGCTTGAAATGAGCGCCATTCTTCAACGCGATATTCACTCGCATTAATATGTTAGCGCTTTAGTTTAGTATGGCATCTCGAACGCGGTTCTATGTTTTGTAAATTTTGTAGTCTTTAACAAAATTTTTGAGAAAATGTCAAAAAAAGTTGCATAGTCATCTATGAAGTACTAATAAAAAGCTCAACCCTTGTATATACGCTTACTACATTTAAATTGTCATAGCATAATTGCATTAAATATTTAAATAATGAACTTTCTTTTTTTGTTCTAATCACCATTATGCTAAATTTGTGTCACTTTCTAAAAGCAAACACCTAAAAATTTTCGTTTGACTCAACTCGATTAATTTCTCAACTGATATTATTGTCTCCGCTATTCAGTAGTAGATTAGCCGATAAAATACAAAGAAACCATATTCAATACGCATTATTTCTATAGTCCTTAATCAGATACATTCTAAAATATTATACAATTCCTCCGAAACAAAAGGAAGTGAAAAATGTTAATATACAGACAGACTGTAATATTATACATTAAGATAACTGTATTGTTCGCAGTGAGATCTGTATTTGTGATAATTATTAACTGGAGTATAAACTGACCAGGTATCTGTTAATAACAATGATTAGAGGAATGCAAAACAAACGGACCCGTATTGCGGGAGGCAATGTCAAATTATTCAAGTCATGCTAATGTTTATCCCGAACTTCATCTTAAAAGACTCGTGCTCTCTTTATCTCCTACATACATATAGTTAACCTCAAGCACATTTTTAATTTATGACTACACTCACAATTCGTCTTTTGCTTTCTTAACGGTAAGCATAAAAAGTACTACGTATTATATGAAAAATACGTTAACACAAAGTATTGTGAAATATAATTATAATTTTCTATAGTACACGAGGCTATAAAAAAAAATGATAATAATTTACGAGGTTAATTTTGTTCTTCATTTTTTGTTTTTATTGCACTAAATTAGTAGACAATATTTCCCAATAGCTTATTATGTGTTAAATAAACTCGCCACTAAAGTGGACCATGAATATATGTGTTTGTTTCAGATATACATATGAGCGTGTGCATTATGTGTAATGTGAATGACGTATGACTGAAAATAGAAACACACTGCAGATGCATAACTATGTGATTAAAAAAAATAAATTTCCTAAGAACTGTGTAAGCATTGCACACAAAAGGGTTAATTTAAAATATAGTTTCACGTTTTCAAAAAGGGTACATCCTTGGATATTTGAATTTAAAAGCGTAGAATTATGATAAAATTAATATCGCTCTTAAAACATAAAATTATAAAAGAAGTAGCGTCATGTTCAGCTAAGCAAAAATTGGTTAAAAATGAATTACTATACAGTATAAAAATTGCCTATAATATTCTTTTTGAATAGTTTCAAGTTTTAAAATCGTATATTAAGACTTGTTGATAGTACATAACTATAATGCTGTCCAATAATAATAATAATAATAATAATAATATGCTTTATTTTACCATCTATTAAATACATATAAAGAGGTAACGTCATTGCGTGTAAGTGATATAAACATACATATGTGTGCACAAAGCAGAACATACAGTTTAGTATTTGATTGATTTCATCTGCTCTTGGAACTCCGTTAATGTGTAGAATCCGTTTTCTAAAAGAAATGTTTTTATATCATTTCTAAATTTCGAAATGGGTTTTTCAGTCCACGATATTGGCAACTTGTTAAACATATCCAAATGCTTGTGTTGGGCAGCAGTAGTGCGTAGCCTATGGTTGGGAAGAAGTACTTGTTGTCTGGATCTCAGTTGTATTGCTCTTCCCTCTCCTTTCCTTTTCTGGGTTGGTAGCTCTCGTTTAGCGCGCAGCAATTGCTTATATATGTAGGTGGAGGCCAACGTCATTATTTTATTTTTTATAAATATAGGTTTACAATGTGCCGTTAAATTAACTTGTTCGATTATTCGTAATGCCTTCTTTTGTAAAATGAAAATGTCATTGGCATGCACTGAATCGCCCCATAGTTGGACACTGTATGCCATCCGCGAGTGAAAGAGTGCGTGATAAGCTGTTATTGCAGTTTCCTTGTTTGTGATAGCTCTGATTCTCCGCACAGCATACAGTGCACAAGAGAGTTTTTTCGAGAGGGCGTCCACTTCATCTTTCCAAGTTAGTCTGGTGTCTAAATGTATTCCCAATATTTTGATTGACCCTGCATTCGCGGGAGTTTCTTGCCTTTTGGCAGTGAATGCCAGTTTGACAGTTTTGGCCTCATTCAGGACCAGCTTGTTTTCCGAAAACCATGCCATGGCCTCCGACAGCGTTTCGTGAGCCCCTTCTCCAAGTTGCTGATCGCTCTTCCCTCTACAAAGAAACGTTGTGTCATCAGCGTATTGCACAACCATTTGCCTTTGAAAGGTATATAGTATTCATTTCGTATATTGCTAATGGTAGGTAGGAATTATAAAACGTTTCGGACATGGATTTCCATCTACATTCAATTTGTCGAACAAAGGTTGGAACGAAGATATTTGTCAATATAAAAAAATCAAAGAATTTATCAATTTCAAGACGAAATGATCTAAAACATTCAATAAAAACAATACAACAGTTATATATTATATTATAAACTTTTCGATATGTAGGATTGTCATACGTTCATATTAGTAACAAAGATAATAATAATACATATAAAAGGATACAAAGATAACGAGATGTGTAGATAATTCATATTATCACGTAAACCCTTACAAGATCATATAAAATAATAATAATAATAATAATAAGTCTTTATTGTCCAAAATATTGTTACAATCCAATAACAGGACAAAAAATATATTAAAAAAATACAAATCATCAGATAACCAAACAATAGTAACCTAATTAATGTTCACAGTGCATTTAAAAAAAAAGAAAAATGAAAATAAAGATATAAATGAATACAAATATAGTCATACACACACACCCATAATTAAGAAAATTAAAAAAATGAAGAAAATCAAGAAAATTAAGACAACAACGACAGCCAAACCAACGACGACAAACCGTTGAAGGCCCGATATGCAACTGCTAATGGGGAATTGAAACCAATATTGGTACTAAATGTTTCGATATAAAAGCAATGGCTATGTCTAACCGACACTCGGGGTACCATAAAATTAAGCTGAGACCGCAAATGAGCACAATCTATATTTCCTCTAACCAAGTTAAATACAAACTTTATATTGTTTAGTTGACGTCTAACTTCCAAGGACTCCATTCCAAACTTATTTAGAAGAAACGAGTTCTCGACTCCTAGCGGAGGACACACAAGATATAATAGAGGAAAAAAACAATAATGAAAGATTAATAGAATTTTTCGAAATTAACAAATCGATAATAACTAATGCCTTTGTGGAACACAAATCCATACATAAGTTTATGAGGCGAAGATCAAGAGAAAAAGATAAATCTATAATCTGATAAAAGAAGAACATAACTGAAAAGTTAATTTATATTATATACAATTTAAGTTAAAAATTACAAATAAAGAAGGAATAATTCAAACAGAATCACGCAATATTGAGAAATAGGAACAAATATTTTCAAGATTTATTAAATACGAATAAAACGTTATATGGAAAAGTAATAGTAGAGACGAAACTTTAAAAAAACAGGAAAGTGTTTTCACCAGAAGTGACAAAAATAACAAAATTAGGAGTCGAACTAATAGAAATTTGTAACAATGCTTGAATGAATGAAAAAATACCTACGACTGATGAGTAGGTGTAATACTGACTATTTACAAAAAAGGAGATAGAAAAATATGTAATAATTATAGAAATTTTACACTAGTGAGTACAAGGTTGAAAGTATATGAAAGAATTAGAATGACTAAGAAATGAGATTGAACCAACACTTGAATCTCAATATATATATATATATATATATATATATATATATATATATATATATATATATATATATAGTTATGAAATAAATTAAATTGCATTTAATGATATTTACAGAAATATGTATTTTGAGACTTTGATATTTATGCTCCACGTTGGAGATAAGATATAAAGTAATGAATACTAAGAATGTCTTAGGGGCGGTAATATTTAAGAAATTTCTATTTATAAATGTAATAAAGATAAGTAAAATGTCATATACTTACTTGTATCAAACTTTCTTATGCTCAATATTAATGCTCAATATCTTTATATATTTCTAAAAAAAGAGTAAGACACCATCTGCGAGGCATTTGGTAGAGCTAAAACTAGATGTATGTGATGATGGCTTATATATAGATTTAGAAATCTCTTATTTTGTTCACTTATACATATTAATTTTGTGAACTGTCTTTTTATTAATCAATTGTACTCAAACTATTGTGACATGAAAGCAAAGAAATTTAATTTTTACAATACTTGTTGACAAATGAATGTTAAATAGTGAAACTAATGACCCAAAATGAAATGTAGATTATGTATAACTTTTCTCTTGAAAAAAAATAATTTGACTGTTCCTAATTTCCGAATTGATGTAAATATTGTTATTTATATTCATTCTAACTACTGAATAAAAATAACCAAATTAATTATTAAAATTTTAAACTGGCCTTTCGTTGTTAAAAATCATTTCTACTATAAACTATGTACCATAAATGAATTATCGTCATGAACAAAATGAATTATACATTTTCAAATGATAATAATTTAAATCTAAACAGGTGTGGACAATAAATATGATCCCTAGAAAATTTAATAACCATTATTTTCTCCATTCACTCTTAGGTGTAGTATATTCTACGTAATTCTTACCTAAACTGTTCATATAATATATATATATATATATATATATATATATATATATATATATATATATATAATATAAAATACCATATTACTTAAATGTATGTAAACAAAATATCACTTAAATTTCTCTGAAAATTTACTATTATAATGTTTATATTTTTCACTGTCATTTAGACATCAGTTCTGGATATTTTAAAACTACTAACCACTTTAAACTTCGTAGTAATATTAAATATCTTTACTATAACATAACCTTATATTTTATTTAATCACTGAAGGTTGATATATAACCCCTTGCCACATTAATTTTTGAATTCTGTATACGTATTTCGACAACTAAGTTGTCATCATCAGCAGATAATTAAAAAGTGTCGCACCTGGTAAACTAATAATCGCATCGCGTACGGAGTTTGTTTTCGTACGGGTATTTTTCGCCGTAGTTTACCAGGTGCGACACTTTTCAATTATCTACTGATGATGACAACTTAGTTGTCGAAATAAATATACAGAATTCGAAAATTAATGTGGCAAGGGGTTATATATCAACCTTCAGTGATTAAGTGAATCAACCACAAGCTCCATCAAAATTATCTTATATTTTATTTATAAATGTATAAATGTATAAAATGTTCAAACTAACATTCGTTTACTAAAATGTTTTCCGGAATTCTTTTCTGATTTTCAATCGTTACCCATATTTATACAGAGAAAACAGAATTTATATTTTAAATATCCCATATCTCTGTCTATTTTCTTTCAATTATAGCTGTCAAAATTGAACTTAAAACTTTAATAATTATGAAATATAAACAAAATTCTTAGCAATAACTCTCTTGAATTACATTATAGAACTTAAATTTATATGAAAAATGTTAAATATTTTTCAAAATTAAAATTTTTACAATATATTATCATACATTCATGTATGTTGATTTGTATTTACAAGCCCTTTACACTGATGAATTTATTCAAAATCAATCCTTACTCATAGCAATATTCTTGTTTAACTATTCTGTTACTTTCTTTTAAAATTTAAGCATAATTATAACAAATTTCACCGATAAACTCTACCCCAAGTAAGTATCTAGTTATTTAAGATTAAGTTTAGAACATTGTATTTATTAAGAGGTATTCATATGTAAGATTTGACACGACATGCACAAAATATAAGACATTTGTCACATACTTAGATGCTTGATGAGTGAACAAGAAAATTGATTCTTCCCATAAACTGTTCAAGTATATATATCCTTATAATATTATAACAGTACATACATATTTACAATGAAACCAGTACTAGAAGAAGAAGAATAAGTTTGGCATTTATATATTTAAAAAAAGCATTGGATAAAGTACAACAGCAAAAAGTATAGAATATCTCAATGAAGACAGGAGTACAAAGAAAATTTATAGAAAGCATTAAAGGTTTATAGAGAGATTAGAAATTATGTAATATATAGAAACATGAGATCAACAGTGTTTCTAACCCAAGTGGTGTAATGGTGGTGTAATGAGCTTAACCCTGTTTACTGTATTAATGAAGGATATCATCAGCGAATGTCCTCCGAAATTAAAGATAGATTAAATTATTACCAAGAGTGTCAGTGTTATCGAAACAGTCGATTTTAAAGAATTTCTTACAAACACTGCGACGATTTAATGATGTTGGTGTACTTTATGAAAAAAAATACGTTTTACTGAATTCGTCGAAAATTCTTACAAAATAGAAATTATAAAAAACCAAAAGAGGTATACACTTCATCCTTACACTATGCAGGAACTTGAGAAATACTAAGGCAACTTGACAACAACCAGTTCAGCAGCAGAAATATTAGAGAAAAAATATCGTCTAATATTTAATTAACATCCAGATAATATGAGCAGTATGAATGAAACTGATACCAATAATTGCTAAGTGTTTAACAATAATTTGTAAATAATATCTTTATCTTATTAATAACGGTTAGATATCTTCTAGAAACTTCTATGTAAACAAATCCTTATAGCCGTAATTTTATTTTTCGAACAATTTGGAAAATTGGTATAGGAAAGAACATCATATAAATAGTTAAACTACTAGATACTCTAAATATATAATTTTCTTAAACTAAAACCGTCCAAAGCTATTAAATGTTAGTTCTTCGCCGACCAAATGTGGTTATAAACTAGATTCGTGTTTATTGAGGGTAATAACGGAATGTATTTATTGCTCGGTCATGAAGGAAGGAACTTAAACTCCTTCAGCGGTCTCAAAGCATTGACCGTATCGGTGAAGTTCCCCGAGGGTACTTACCAAAGTATTTACTGCTGCCATTATCAGATTCTAAGAGGCGCTTTCATTTCAACTATTAACCAATTCCAATATTTACGTGGGTTTAATTACAAACCAGTATGTTTTTGTCTACACAGTGGTCTTGCTTCCGATAGTAATTTTGATGTATGATTAACGTTTCTAAATTACAGCTTTAAAGTGAAATATTGCCACTTTAAGTTAATAATAAGTCAATCGATACGTTATTACAAAATTACTCATTAATATTTGACATTTTATATTTCAAAAACTAAACGTGTTCACTCATCTAAAACTAAGATGTCTCATAAATATCTTCTAGTTCGAATTATATACTTAAAATAATTTGCATTTCTATCTAAGGTGAAGATCGCCAAAAGATTTATGTGATACATTATTATAAAGTCTAATGAATTTTATTATAATTTCAAAATACATTATACATATCTTACTTAAAATTAAGAATATTAAAACGCAAAAGTTTAATTACTTCAGAAACGAAGATAAAAATAAAAGTGTAATAGAGAAAATAAGCAAATAGTTTTTTACAGAAACAAGATTTTTAAGAGTAGTAATGACAAATATACTAAAAAATAACCGCCATCTATTTGGTGAAAGATTGATTTTTATAGTGTTAACCTTACTAAATAATCTGCACAAATTTTTTGTATCTCATTCACTACAACCAACATATATTTAAACTAAAGTAGTTTGAATACCTCGGCCGAAAATGAATAAAAAACGAATGATCAACATAAAGACTCCGGAAATGCTCCATATACTTAAGGAGATTAATGAGATAACAATTAATCACAAACAAATATTTTGAGTGGCGTCGGCGATATAGACAAAGCAGAGAGAATGTGGATAATGATAAACGTTTAGGTCGACCAACTGAAACAGTGACTTAAAAAAATGCGAAAAAGTGCATGATTTTATGAAATTTTAGAAAAAATCTTTAATGAAATTCAAGGAACTAGAACACGGAATGCTTAAGGCAGGAATTCTTCGCATTTTAACCGAAAAATGTTATCCTCTAATCTACATTCAAAGTTTGTTCCACACTAACAGATATGCAAAATCTGACATTGCCAAAACATTGTTGAAGAGGATAGAAGAAACAAAAACTTTTTAAAAACATGGTATTTTTCAAAAAAAGAACATCCCGAAAAATCTCATCTGGAGGTGTAGAAAATAACTTTTATTGCTGAACTCAGTAATGGAAGACATTCTTCATTAACTGGGCGATGCATGAAACATCCATAAACTTTAATGTATGTATAATCAAATATAATTTACAGAATTCAAAAATAACATATAAATAAGAAAATATAGCCCACTGAAATTATGTCACCTGTGTATTATAATAGTTATACGCTTCAGTGTATTAGATAGTTCTTCGTTGTGAGACCTATATTTGCAACGAAATCGGTAATTTTTTTTCATCGTATTACATGTTTTTGAAAAAACAGGCATTCAAAGATGAATCGCAAAAATAAACACACCTCTTGTGATATGGACTAGCTAATAATAATAATATAAAACTACACGAAGAAAAGAAAACCTTATGCGAAATAATCAAATTTATCAGTAAAGTGCATTCTAATAAAAATTTTTTAAAATATGCCTAGAAAGTACACTGAGAAGTGAATATGCAAATAGTTATCTGTTATAGGGCTCGATCAATAACAGTAAGTGGATATCTGGTTGTGACAGAGGTGGGTAGTTTAATACTTATTAAACAAACTATGAATCGAAATAATATTGTATTTGCACAGCGATGTACAAAAATATTATTAGGAAATAAATACATCATTTAACAGGATGAGTATCCGAAACATAGAAGGTCGTACAAAAATGGTTGCTTATAATATACGTTCATCGCCTCAGTCGCCGGATTTAAATCCCACACCTGTGGGAATATCCCGAAGAAAATATCAGAAAACACAACATGTAACTAATACGGAATCATTGAAGAAAGAATTGTAAGAAGAATAGCACAATATCAATTTTACAAAATAATTGCTTCAATCCATTCCCAAAAGACTAGCGGATATAAGAAAAGATATTAGGGATCCAACGAAATATCGTATTAAACAGTTTTATTTAATTTTAGAAAGTATGTTTGTTATGTGAACGAAAACTTTTGTGACGTTCGATGTTAGGTTTAATTAACAAATTTTCTTGTAGTTTTAAACAATAATAGCTGTAATATTGCTCTTTATTTATTGTTCACATTTGATAATTTTCGACATTCATGGGGTGTACATACGCTTTCGTGACTGATTATGTAGGTAGATACTAGTTGAAGAAAAAATATATCACAAATTTTGAGGGAGAATAGTATTACTCAAAGTATGCAGAAAAGTTTTAATAAACACGGATTCCCAAATTTAGGAGATAGATTCCTTTTTGTAGCATTCCTATTTCTCTGCTTATCCCTGTTTTTACATTCGCAAAAACACTTTCATATTAGAGTCGACACAGGTTGCGTTAAATATACAGTTTGTAGTTGACATTCAGTGATTTTAGTGCACAATTTTACGAATTTCCGCTATCTATTTACTTTCTATCTATTTAATGTAGGTAGATACTAGTTGAAGAAAAAATATATCACAAATTTTGAGGGAGAATAGTATTACTCAAAGTATGCAGAAAAGTTTTAATAAACACGGATTCCCAAATTTAGGAGATAGATTCCTTTTTGTAGCATTCCTATTTCTCTGCTTATCCCTGTTTTTACATTCGCAAAAACACTTTCATATTAGAGTCGACACAGGTTGCGTTAAATATACAGTTTGTAGTTGACATTCAGTGATTTTAGTGCACAATTTTACGAATTTCCGCTATCTATTTACTCTAGCATTGAATAGCCGTATTTGGTACAATGTGAAGGTAAATGGACAGCAAAATTCGTAAAATTGCGCTAACCGTCTTTGTGATGACGCTCATCCAATTCACCAGATTCCTTTAGTTTGCTTGATGGTCAGACTATACCAAAGATCACATAATACCAGTTTATTTGGAAAAGAGTTCCATGACTCTAGGAGACCAAGGTCAGTGTCCACTCCTGAGACAAAAGGCAATTTTAACACAGGTAGAATAAAATCCGGCAATGAGTGTTGTAGAAACCTTTGGTTTCTACGCAATGATGCTGAAAATATAAATTTTTTGAACAATATTTTTTTTATTGAGGACTGGTTCACACGAAATTAAGTTTTTAATTTCCACAATACACATGTGTCGATAGAAAAGTTTCTAAATCCAGTTGTTTTAAAAAATAGATTAACAAACGCTATTTAAATTAACATTTTGTAAAACACAATGATCTATTAGATTTCTTTGAACGACAGTAAACAAATGTGGTTCCAACACAATAGTGTTACAGTGCATTTTTCGATTACCCTTAGAGATCATTTAGATAGAATTAATGACAGCAAATGTGTAGAAAGGAGTGCACTTATACGAGGGTGGTCCGAAAAGCTTCCGACCTCAACGTAAAGATGGCAGCACTCATCAATAAAAGCTAGGCAATGTAGTTGTGTTTCTATTGTCAGGTACTCACCAAAGTTTCAGCCAAATTGGACGCGCAGTTGTTATTTAACTCGTTTGAGTGAGTCGATGTGAGTGTCGAGTATCGAGCTATCATTAAATATTTGCTTTTGAAAGGCAATACGACTACGCAAATTAAATATGAGTATACAGGAACTCTGCACCATCTTTTACCATAGTGAAATTTTGGGCAGCAGAATTTAAACGTAGCCGTAAAAGCTTGGGAGACGATTAACGTTCGGGACGTCCAAAAACTGCAACTACTGACGATAACATCACTAAAGTTCACCAATTGGTGCTAGACTACCGTCGAATTAAAGTGAGAGAAATAGCAAAGGCTATGAATATGTCCAAAGAACCTGTTTGTCACATGTTAAATCAAGATTTAGGCATGAGAAAGATATTCTCGCGTTGGGTGACGCGTTTGCTAACGTTAAACGAAAAACGTGTTCAAATGAACATTCCCAACGCTCGATTGGCGCAGTTTAGGCGCAATAAATTCGAGTTTTGGCGCCGATTAACTATAGATGAAACTTAGATACACCATTATACGCCCGTAACAAAAATACAGTCAAAACAGTGGACTGCTGGAAGCAAAAACTGTTTCTTCGGCTGGGAAAGTACTGGCGATAGTTTTTTGGGATAGTCATGGAATTATCTTAATCGATTATCTTGAGGAAGGAAAAACTATTACAGGAGCATACTACCCAACATTACTTGACAATCTGAAGGCAGAAATTGTGGAAAAACGGCCACATTTGGAGAAAAAGAAAATCCACCAAGACAACGCGCAGTCTCACACCTCAGCGATTGCTACGGCGAAAATCCACAAATTGTGGTTTGAACTGCTTGACCATCCGCCCTAATCACCAGATCTAGCCCCAAGCTACTTCTTTTTGTTCCCTCATCTAAAATTGCGCTCGGAGGACAGAGATTTTCCTCAAATGAGGAGGCAATTACCTTCGTGAATCATTATTTTGCACAGAAAAACGCCGAGTACTATTTGGACGGGTTAAAGAGATGGGAGCATCCCCGGGAGAGGTTTGTAGAGTTACAAGGACTCTATGTAGAAAAATAAATATAAATTTTAGGAAAAAATGTCTTTTATCTTTGTTAGGTCGGAAATTTTTCAGACCACCCTCGAATTATAGTCTGCAAGATGACCTGATTTAAATCATCTTAATTTCTTTCTTTGGGGATATTTGAAAACTTTTATGCTAAGCCTGTAAATGACTTCGCGAGTTGCAACAATGAGTAAAACAAGGATACCATCGAAACCGAACCAATGTAGAAGTTTTCGAAACAGTTCGAATATCCTTACGGTGGAGATGTATGACTGATGTTAAATGGAGGAAGGACGTTTAAACATAACATTTGAATTTTTGCTTTTATCGTTTATTCAAAAATTACATTGTTTGTTTGTTTACACATAATAACAAAGTAGTGTAAATGCAGAATGTCATCTCCAAAACCGTGTAAACTGCAACAATGAGTTGCAGTTGCCACGCCGGCTTTATGGACCCATTTTCGTTGACTTTTTTCATATAGTGGACCATACTCTCACCCCTTAAAATGTGTAACACATATTTTTTGACATCCAGGATGTAAGCACGTCGAGTTTTTTTTATAACCAAATTTTGTCAATTTGTAGCATATTCTCTTTTGTTTAATCTATTGCATGTACATTATTGCCCAATGTTGCATAGCGTTCTCATAATCCACAAACCCACGTGTTAATTAAAAGTTAATGGCCATAACTCACTTTATTTGCTAGACTGGTTAGGAAATTTTATAAATTATAAGAAGGATTGGATAGCATCGAGTGGGGGGTAAGATTAAATAATGATTTTCTAGAAAATATTAGATAAAAAATGGCCGGCATGGATAGGATCTCTATTATAAATCTATTCTTTATCAGGATTAGAAAATGTACCTATTTACTACAATACATGACCATGTATATAACAAATCTTCCGAAATATAGCACACTGCTTTATTTCTCCCTTTACACACAACAACTACGAGTGTATTTTTCTAATTTAATTAATAAAAACTATCAAATTGAAACTTACGTTTCGTTAATGATTTTATATGAAGTATATTGTCGATGAGATCTGTATATTTAATATTCATAAACATTCATTGAACTTTATTTGCCTTTCTTTCATTTCTTTTATATGTGTCTGTAACATTTTCATTCATATTCATATTTGTGATATTTTTCCTTTTTCTTTCTGAGACAATCAAAACCTTTCTATTACTCTATGATTATCATTGTCACTAATATATATATAATTTCTCTCAATATCTTTGCGAATCATTTACTTTAGCTAAAGCCTGACTGATTAAATTAATATCTTTATATTAATCAGTCGGTCTTTTCTAAGCAGTTGTGGTGCCTTCGATTATTTAATTTAGATCTTCAATATATTCAGCTCAGTATACGTATAGAGAATCGTACAATAAAATAATACAAAAATTATTATACAAGGTAATTTATTTTTAAATTTCAAAAATTGTTTTGATTATATACATTATAAAATATATTTTCCATTTTCTTAATTGACGAAAACGTATATCACCTAAGTGACATTTCTGTTTCAACACTACCTTACCCGATGCAAATATTTAATTCATAACTTCCTAACATCTCACTTAGGAACACGACAAATTGGAGTAGGTGCTGAAACGAACTTAAGAAACTTAGAATGCCAATCCGCACTTCGTTTTGTACGGAACAAATGTGTTAGTTTCAAAAGTGTCGCTCCGATGTCAGCTTAACACGAAGAGTGTTTAAATATGTATTGTGAAATAGAACGAAAGCAGTTTCGAAAATCCTCTTATAACATGTGTTATGCATTACTGGCAAAACATCAAACAGGAATAAGTAATTGGATCTAGTCTTACAACAACAAATACTGACAGCTACCTGCTTTTACTATTTATATAGTGAAATTAAATAAAACCGTATGTTTATGAAATCAATACATCTTTAAATAATCTGGATTTGTAAATAAATAAAGTATTTGTTAAAATTTTAATAATTTCTTGTTAAGTTTATACGTATTGATAATATCAATACTGTTATATAATAGAATATAGATTCTATTGGAATATAACCAGAAATTTATTATATAAAAACCGTAACATTTAGTATAACAAGAAAAAGAGAAGCTGCTTCCGCGTCAATTGCATATACATGCATACATGCATACTTACATAAAGTCTAGCTCTTATACATTAGACCGAAAATGTATTTACAGGAAATTTATTAAAAAATATATTTGAATATTTTGTAGCACTTCCACGTGTCTTTATTACAGTTCGCACTATCCTCAGCGCTATTAGGTTGCAGGATTTCTTCTAATATTTCTGACCAGTCCTAAATTTTTTTTTCTTTTAAGACATTTTAACCAGAACATTTACATCTTGTCACCTTAATTTCTAAAATCTTCCAAAAACACGATTTAGAGATTAAGGTGACCAATATAACACCGCTACATTATTTTCAAAAAACCATTTCGTTGTTTGCCAAAATTTATTGCTTGGGGCGGCATCCCGTGGAAAATAATGTATAAGTGAAGCGAGAGCAAATAATTTAAGTGTTGGCGGTTCCAACGACTCCTCGGACATATCAATATAGACAGCAACATTCATTACAGACATACGCCTAACGCCTACATGCATCCCCACACTACAACGTTGTCTACACCATATTTGACTGTGCATACAATATAATCTGGTTCAGATTGACCGAAAACCAATAAAAAGTACATATAAATAAAGTACAAAGGGTACTAGGAAAGTTTTGCAATAGGACGTAAAAATGAATCGTAAGAAGCTGCTTGTTGCTGCATGTTGAGACATGGTCATACGTGCACAGTAGCCGCCGCGCCATGTCGATGGGCTCAGTTATTCATTAGCAGTGAGTGTAAAGTGCTTGCGATGGCATTGTGATCACGAAATGGGATAAAGGCAGTTCTGCGTTATAATTTCGTGCGTAGTTTATACATAGACCAGTGCTTCGAAGAAATTACTATTGCACTAGGTGATGTTTGTCCAAATCACACAACGATAATCAGGTGTTATAGAGAATTCCAAAGGGGAAATTTAACTGTGGAGGATGCTGAGAGGCCGGGAAGGCCACGAACGTCAGTTACAGAGGAATGATCATTTGCACGTGAAGAAACTTTGTTCTCTCTGGGTGCCGCATCGACTGACTGAAGAGCAGATGACACGACGTGTGACTTGTAGAACCTGCGGCCAAGTCAAGAATGGACACCTGCTTCCTACATCACGATAATGATTCAGCTCGCCGCGCCAAAGCCTGCACCGAATATTCGCCCACGACAGGATTGAAACTTCTTGAGCATCCTCCCTACAGTCCAGATCTTGCACCCTGCGACTTTGCACTGTTCCCGCATGTGAAAATGAAGCTGAAAGGGAGGCGATTTTCCAATGATGAGGACCTTCTGCGGGCTTAGGACAACGAGTGTGCTGTACTCCCTAGTGAAACTTGGCAGGACTAGTTTAAAGATTGGTTTCGGATGATGGAGAGATGTATTGAGTGCAGAGGAAATTACATTGACAAAATTAAATAAACAAAGCTGTATTGCAAAACTTTTCCGTTTACCGTTTGTATATTAAAACCAAACTTTTTTTCAAGAACTATAACTTGTAATTTGAATTGTCTACCAGCTTTACAAATGCAATAGAATTATATTCATGAGACCAGATCACTTTAATTCAATCGTCAACAGTTCAATTTTTATATTTTCCAGACCATCGGAGTCTTTTTTTCTATACTCTGTAGTTAATTACGGTTGACGCTGAGCTTTATATTCACAACCAACCCCCATAAGCTATCTCATTTATATTCAGACTAATTCACTGGCGAGACCTTTAAGCATTTTGGTACGTAAAATCGCAGTTCTTTCTAATAGTTAATTTCTTCTTGAAATTGCGATTTCTGTCTGTTTTCAGTCGATTTATGAGTAACCCATATCTTAGAACCTTTTCAGTACGTTACAAACTAGAACGACATAACCACAACATAATCTATCCACGTTCCACTTCTGATAACACACGTACTTTTCCCAAAAAAATTGTTAAATTTTTAAAAACAATTTCAGAATAAGCTCCTAATAATTGTTCTAATTTTGTAATTTGCAGTTCCAAAGAAATTGTCATTTGTGAAAATGTTTTATCTTCTTGTACTGCATATTTTAATGTACTATTTTAGTTTATGTTTAGGCGCCCCAATTTTTTCTTTTTATTTCTAGAGAGAGTATTTTTTCATTTATTACTGATATTTTGTACTATATTGTAAAAAAAGGAATAATAATATACTTTTCAAGAACTTAGTCAATGGTTGTCAGTGGTTTCATTCGAAACACGAATTCTTTTTTAAGATATTTAATAGTATCAGGAAAAGTGAGATTAGATGATCAAATATGCAAATTTTTTACCACAGGAAATTACGTGATACCAAAAATTCTCATGAAGGGCATTTAGCATATAATTAATTGAGTTAAAACTATTGGATATCGATTGGGCAACAGAACTTTCAAAGATATCTATTATTGTGTACATTGTGACTGACTTATGGTAACAGTATCTCTCTTTTCGTTTTCAAGAAAATAAGGATCCAGTGTACTCCTAATAGATCTTTCATATCAAATCTATGACTACTACTGACCAATTCAAATCCAAGAGAATAAATTGCCTCCCAGTTGATAAATCTATCAAAATGAATCAGAAAACCATACATTCGAAAGAAATACTCGATAATCTAGTACTTCTTGATTGAACTCACCTACACTCACGACTCTCACAAAAATGGCAAACATTACTCAAATGCTGCCCGTCCTCCGTTTGGAAATTATTCGATGGTGAATCTGACAGTCTGCTGATTGAAGAGGTTTTCCGTGATTTTACTTCTCATTTAATTGAATGCTGACAGTCAAAGGCCTGAAGCCCACCACGAGAGCTGTCATAATAATTCTCTATCTGCCAGCGTTCTCTGTAGTTTGGCCTTATACTGTTAAGAGAAAGTGATTCATGAATTATTTTTCCATTTCTGGAACACTGACAGAACTAATGGAGATAGTAAATATTGATAGAATTAGTACAAAAAAAATTTAGAGAAAATGCAAATATGGATACATACATATAATCGTTTTATGGACTATAGCAAGAATAGGAATACGAATTCCTTCTCGAAAAATGTTGTAAAGGCATACTTCTTAAAACTTTGTACAAAGATGGAATCTTCAACGTTATGGGCCAATTATTCATTACCGAAGTTCTCCCTTGCAGTTCAGAACTTCATCTTATTGAAACTTTAAGCTGTAGGTTATAAGAGAGGAAAAAATCAAAGATTTTAAGGAAAGAAGAAATTATCAAATTCCAGAATATTTGATTACAAAAATTGTTTTAATATTTGTTTTTTTATGGGACTTGTCGAATGGATGAGTTAGTATGGATACAAGATATAGGAAATATAATTTAAGCTTTTAGTTAACATATTTAACTCGAAAACTAATAAAAAAGATCATTTGTAGTTAATCAAGTACATATATTTTTTTATTGATAGTATGTTGCGTTTAAAATAGGAAATATAAACAGTGACCGATTTTTTTATTAATATCATAACTAAAAGTATTATAGACAAATAGTAGAAATACATTAATTTAGAAGAATGCCTAAAATACTGGTTATTTATTTGAATTTGCTCAATTGGACTGAATATTGCTGAGGTACATATCCAATATTTTCTTAATAACAGGTAGAGGCTGCAAACAAAATTTTCACAGCACAAAATAATCAACAAAATAACCATACTAGTCGTCATGTTCAAAACATTTCTCATAGCTCTAACAATTATTAAATAACTGTAAATATAATAAAATGATTTCAGAATGTATTCTATAGTCTATGTAATTAGGAATGTTAAAATTTTTTAGCCATGCGTGGAAAAATAATATTTAACATGTACAAATTATAATTATAGTATTACATTATTTAAAACAATAAGTACCAACAATTATTTACAAATATAAAGCGTTTATAATAATATCACTGCATTTCTACGGCTCAATCTAAATAGAAAATTTTGAACAGGCTATTGCAAAATAAAACATATTTCAAATATCACTATTGTTTATTTCACATTTCTATTAATTCTGTAACATATATTCTGCATAGCATATTTTTCTTTCGTGATATGTTACATACAAGAACTGTTTTTTATTGATTTAGGGAATAACATCGTGATTTATAACTTTTATATCAATACTACACATATCTATAGAATTCCGAAGCCTAACTTCAATAAACTTTGTTGGCAATATTATCTCAAGTAAGCAACTTTCAATATTTTCTTTATAAAAGAAGAAACAGGCTGAATTCTAGCTTATTTTTATGTTCCCTTGGTTTTCTCAAATATATATCGTCTAAGTTTGTAAGAAGTTTTAATGTTGGTTTTTAATTAAATAGATCAAAGGAAGGTTTATGTAAGAGCGAATCCTCTAAAGTTTACGCGACTGCCGCACATAAAACGCAAAAAGTACGACAGCGTAAACTTTATCATCATGAAATCTCAAAAGTATATTTCTGTACAATAACTCCTACTTTCCATGTAAGACTAAACATTCTAATTAACAAATATTTCAATTAATTTTCGTCTGCGTATGTAATGAGAAAAACTCTGATCTCGTAATAAGAATTATGTCCATTACAAAAATAGTAAATCTCATAAAATTTGCATAAAATAAATAGTAAAATAAATGACTTGAAACGAACGATGTAAATTATTTAAAGTAGTGTAGATATAGTGTCGAAGGTTTGGTAATTTTGACGGAGCCTATGGTTAGTTAACATAATCACTTAAGGTTGATATATAACCCCTTTCCACATTAATTTTCGTATTATATATACGTATTTCGACAACTAAGTTGTCATCATCAGCAGATAGTCATCAGTATGCGTTTCGATTTTCGACGGTACAGGTCGTGTATGGAATTTGTATCGTGTGGACTTTTGCCGTGGTTTCCAGGTGCGACATTGTTTAATTATCTACTGATGATGACAACTTAGTTGTCGAAATCCGTATACAGAATACGAAAATTAATGTGGGAAGGGGTTATATGTACATCAACCTTAGGTGATTATATCAAAGATTTAACGAATATAATAATCATATTTTAATATTGTAATATATATGTACGGATCAATTTTCATAAAACGTGTTTCTTGCATTTTAGCTATTTACAACCCTTTACTTAAATATTCTAAACTTCAGGGTTGACTGCTTTAGTCCATTAAAAGTCTAAAATGAGTTTTCCTCATTACTAGAATAAGAACAATTTGTTATTTTTTCTAGTATTTTAGTGTCATTAATGTTCTGATTATAGTCAATTCATTCAGTGATATCTTGTTTATTTATATCAACAAATCCCTCTCCACCAACATTTTGCCTAGCAGTTACGAGATTTACATGTGCTTCTGATGGAGTTGAAGAATTTACAGTATGGTCATATCTAGCCATAACTTTCTCGAACAAGCGTTGAAAGTCGAAAATTTCAGTTCTTTAATGTATCTATAATTTAAACACAGTTTAGTATTGGCAATTCTTTCCATATTTATAGAACTATTTTTGTAAAATCATTTTAAAATTGAAAGTTTTAAATGTTTATAGCGGGATGTACTTGGGGTACTTTTTTTAAAAATTAAAAAAAATGAAAACTTCAATTTTATCGGGTATTCTTTATTATCCTATAAAAGAACCATTCTGGACATTTTTTAAAATTATTTCCTTCAAGTATTGGCCGTAAGTGCGGCTAACATGGTCCATTCTCAAGTTCCAATTTTCGATGACACGTTAAAACATTTCAAGTGGTATTAGGCGAATAACGCGAGTAATGTTGGCTTTCAATTGCTCAATCGTAGCTAACTTATCCATGTAGACTTTGTACTTTATATAGCCCCAAAGGAAAAAGTCTAAAGATGTGATATTACATGATCTAGGCAGCCATTGCACAGATCCATTACGCGAAATTAAATACTCGTCGCATTAAATCCATACTTTCACGGGCTGTCTGGCAAGTATCGCCGTCTTGTTGGAACCAAAAGTTGTTGAAATCACGAGCTACCATCGCTATATTTTCTTCACTACGCGCTGGATGCAGTCTATTTGGTCGCGTTTTATCCAATAATGAAAATTGCGTTTCAAATTTTTCAATAGTATAGCGAATTTTGCGTTTGGACCGATTACGTAGACCATAAGTTGCTCCATGTCCAGGAAACATATTTCTCGTGGAACGTTGATTTTTGTAATACAGTTGAGTAATTTACAGAGGATGTGCCGGGCTGAGTCTTTCCATAATAAAATGTCACACAATACTTAACTAAAATAGCGTGAAAGTTTGACGCGACTCATGCTCAATCTGTCGAAAAATCGCTATCAAAAAAAGTATATCATAATAAATCACCTTGGTCTAGTGGTTGAAGAATCAAAGTTGACTATAAACTACTTTAATATTAAATCGGCTTGTCAATTATAAGTAATAAAACTTTAAAACTAATACTCGTGTTTATTCGGTGTAAATGTTCAACTTCCAGTAAAGAAACACTTACAAAATCGATTTTGAAACATTTCGCTCGCTTATATTCCATGCTTGTTTATTGGCTTTCCAGTCAATATTAATTAAAATTAATTAAAATTCGTTGAATTACATGGTCTCTAGCTGCACTAGAATATAAGGGTAAAGTTATCCTGTCTTTTGACGTCTTGAAACAAGAAACAGAAATCTCATTTTTCGCAATATATTTCTTTCATCCATTAAATTTAAAAGGAAAGGTTCCCAGGTAGCCAATTCAGATCTCAATGCATCTCGGTAGATAAATAAAGTATGTTGTGACTTGGAAATAAAAATTTTTTGTTTGAGCGGAAAACCACTATAAGAGGCGAAACACAACTAAGAAAATTGATAGATTTTTAGTTTTCTTGATTTCTCTTTTGAACGGAAAGATAGGATGAAAATTTAAATGTGCAAATATACATATAGGAAGTTTCTTCAGAACACGTTAATATAGCATATAAGAACTATTGCATTTATACGCAACTCTCTTATGTTAAGGTTCGTTATAGTAATATAGCAAAAAATATCAAAAATCACTTTTTATTGATTTTTTCAAATCATTTTCAATTATACGGGTTGTCTCAACGGTGTGGAGGAAATCATACTATATGTTACTAAAAGTAAATGTCTATACATTACATACATTAATCTTCCATGACTAACAAAGGCAATCATTAATTAGTAGAATTGCAACAATTAATATTTTCTAATGTTTATAATATATATTCATACGAATATAAACATGAGTTAACATTCTTGAGGTAACAAGTCCTTATAAAGGCATTGCATATATATGAATGGTAGGTATAATGGAAGTCTTCAAAAAAATACTTGAACCACGAAAAACTTCCTCGCTAAGAACAACGATTGAATGCCAAAGTATCACATTGGAAGCAACGGGAGGAAATGAAACATATACGTTTGAAAAAACAAAATTCGTAGTCTGTTCAAACCGTCTAGGTCGATTCTCTATATAACTGGTCTTGCATCAGCATATGAAAACATATTGGTTTATTTAGAGAACAGCAATTGATTGTGTATCAGTGATTGCAACTCTGTGACATTATTTCGCAAATAAGTGTTAATATTAAAATCTAAAATAAAAATCAGGTTAGAAAATCGCTTTATAAATCTCTTCCATATTCAAATCCATAAACGCTGAGTGTTTAAAACATACCAGTTGCTTTCTTCGATATTTTTAGTATTGCACATCTTTGCTAGAAGGAGACATTTTCTTCAATGACTCCGGACAGGTACCTGCCAATGAGTCTAAAAGTATAAAACTCTTTGATCCAGTGCCTGTTATATAAGAATTAATGAACCAATTGTTGAATAAATTAGATATTAATTTGCTCGAAGCCGAGCGAAATTGCTAGCAATTTCACTGTCTAGGTCCGCCTTTTTTCCTGGATTGCTTCAAATCGACACAGTTGTAAAGAAGTTAACTTGTTAGACTTACTTTTCACCGATTTCACGAAAGACCGTCTCTTTTTCCCACTCTTTCAGTGCCTAACAGCTTTTTCTTTATATACCATATCTAAAACACCACCTTCTTCTGACGTACATGGCTGCTTTTAAACGATTGAAGAAATGTTACATGGATATCTACATCAAAGGTAGATTCTGACTAGTCGTGATTAATTCTTTTAATATGTCATGCAATTTTATTTTGTGCCAATATACGGGTTATAGCTTGACTTCACCAATGTTAATAATTAATTAATAATTTAATTACATTGGCTTCGTTTATTAATGACATTTTATTAATGACGTTTACTCTGGAAAATGAAAGAATATACATATGTAACGCAAAGTATAACTCTCTAACATGTTAATGTCAACTTTGGAGCACCTTGCATGATGGAAAATGTTTTAAAATCAATAGACGGCGTCAAAGATGAACAATTACTTAATTCATTTTACTATTTGCTCTCAAGCGCAATACTATATGGCGCATTAGTGTGTTGTTTCAATGTGAAAGAGAAAAAAAACCAAAACTTGTCAATTTTCGAAAAAGTGTTTTACTCAAAAGGTTTCATTAAAATCTGAATTTTTACACGGAAATTTTTACCTATTAGTTATCTATACACTGTTTTGACTTCCCTTTATTAAAAGAAACTTTATTTGTTACTTAACACCAATACTCTGTTTGCAATAAATTAATATACCAAACAGGCTTACATTTCACCAACACTATGTGACAACAGTTATATAATTTATAATTTAGAGACATGTTTGCACTTAGTAATAAATTCGTCCGATAATATATGTCCCGTATAACGTGTTTTCCAATTACACGGAACATATAACATGAACATATAACTCACTGCACTTAAAAGTTAAATCAAAGTAATTCCTTTTACCAAAACGTAGTTTTCAATATCATCGTTTCGACATCTTGGTTGTCATTATCGGCAGTAAAAAATAACACATAGTGTTATAATAATGTTCTTGTGTAACATGTGTGCTAGTACTTCAAGTGTTTTTTACTCTTGATGATGACTTAGTTGTCAGAATACAAAAACTAGCCAATGGTAAAAAGGTTTAATTGGCTTTTATAGATTTAGCCTGTATCTCTATAATTAGATTTATGAATTACTTAGTAATCATATTAATGAATTACTTAGTAATCATATTAATGAATTACTTAGTAGTCATATTAAATTAAAAGTAAGATCATTCATTTGTAATTTCGTGCTTATCAACGATAAGTAACAAACGAACGGTAAGTTAGTGTTCGTTAATGTTTATTTATTTTATAAATGTTATACCATATTAGCTGACGGATATTTTAACGTAAGTTAAATAAGAGAAGAAAAATAAAGTTTTAGCAGTAGAAAGTCAATTTAATCTATTACAAACTTTATTACCAATTCTAAATATACCGAGTTTAATTAAATTATTTTGCCGAATACGCGATAATGCTTTTCAGTTAGCATCCAATATTAGAGAAACTGAATTAATTCCGATTGAAAAATTGCTAACGGTTTACCGAAGAATTTAATTTAAAAAGAGCAGGCCGTTGTCAAAAAAAGCACAGCAGAATTAATTCCTTCTCAATGTTTAATTTGTAAAATCTGTGTTTGTATAGATTCGTTATTTAAATCAATTATTTTCAAGTCAAAACATTTTTATTTTATTAATTAAAACAATTGATCTCGAACTAGCCCCGAAAAGAAAACTAAATAGTCGACAAAGGAAATACTTACATAACTATATAGTGCCTTTACCAAAGTAATTGGTCAACAAAATTTCAAATCAAATAAAAATAATTTGCATGTCTAACAACTTACGTAAATTTATTTTTTCTTTGAGATTATTTTTATTTCATCTAATATTAGCAATATTGCTATTTATGTGTCTCTTAATGTCAATTACAATGTTATACAGATGTAAACATGATAAATATATGGATATACCGTTCAACAAACGATTATAGTTTATGACGTGTGTCAAAACGGCAAAAAAGACTTCATGAGGTTTCTCAAAGTGTTCATAGAGCTCCTATGGGGAATACGAGTCTTCCTCAATTAATGCAACGCAATTATGCGTTTTATCTCATTCTTGGCATTGAGTAAAAGTTCAATTCCATGGAGATTTAGAAAACGAGGAGAAAGGTCTTTTACTAAGTTTTTAAGTGATTTATCGAGGTCTCTCACATTGTCAAAAATACCTACTCCAAACGGTTTGCATTAGCGTTGGTCTAATTTTGGTCTAAGTATACACGCCCGTCTGTAATTAATATGCAGAACCAGAAACGCTTTATTACGAAGTAATGCCCCACAATCCTCCGAGCTATCAATTCTCTATAAATAAGGATACGAGCTTGCCATGTTATTGCTATTATTTAAATTCTCGAAACGATCTCAAGTGTAGTGATATTTTTAACGTTTTGTACACCCTGTTAGTGCACTGGTTATTCTAACTCTTTTCAATGCTTCCTTTTTTGTTTAACAAGAACTTTAAGGTGAAAAGGTTGCTAACGAATTTCGCTAGAATGGAGAAATGTGGTAGCCCAAGAATCTGACATAGATCGACCATCATACTCCCTCGTTCGTATGAGCTGAGATAGCTTAGACGTATAGGTATGCACTCTATGACATATAAAACTGCATTAAGGTCCAATGATAACTCGTTAATGCTCTCCACTTGACTATTATAGAGTAACTCTTTGGTGAGAACATAATCTAGCAAATCCAGCTGATACTCTACCTAAAAGATTTTCAGATCAAAAGGAGAAAAGATCATAATTTTACCAAACCAAAAAACACTGATGTTATACAGACCCAGTGCAGAACGCGAAGCTCACTACTGGATTATCGGATATTTTAAATACATTTATTGCTTCGAAATATATTTAATGATTTATACAGTATTACTTCTTTAAATAATTTTTTCCAAAAACTACTTTTCTTCTTTAAATTTAGACAAATCAATGGCTAACATACGCTGCTAAGAATATTTCCATATTAGATACTAGACAGTTGATAATATTAACAGCTAAAGGTCAGCTAGGAGTCCCACGACTCCACTAATTTGTAAACGCTTGTTCAATGTAATTTAGATTAACAGGATTAACTAGAAAATAACTTTATTCGGTATGAGAAACTAAATATATCTTTCTATACATATAGGAAATCCACCATTGTTCAAAAAGTTGAAAAACTATTAAGTTTAATAAAAACTAATCTCAATCAGTTGCACATTCTAAAAGAGACGCAGAAATGTTTCTTTTAATCTTAAATAGAAAGCCCAGAAACAGTATTCGCGCATAATGCAGAACGAGAATTTTGAAAATATTAATCACCTCGATCCCCAAATTCGATTTTTCTTTTCTTTAGGCTTATAGGAAGCTGTACATACAATAGCCTTTACATAACTTATACAAGAGATTTAAATGTGAATTTAGAAAATTCGATTTTACTTTCTCATTTCAGTCTTATTGGCAATGCAACATATTCTTAATCGAAACGAAAAGTTCTCATGAATTATTTTTTATAACGCATATACGTATACATTTTTATAACTTAATTTAAGTTGGAGCATACATTTTGGTTTAAATTTGTGGCTTATAAAGCATGTCACGTATGAAATTACAATTAAGTTATCTATGGCGTGTATCCGAGATCTGTAATCTCCCCAATGTTACTAAAACTCCACCAATTTCAAATTTTTAGTTTATATTATTATAGGCCAAGATATAACAATATTTGGAAAATTAAAAATGAAAAACAATTGAAAAGTGGATGTAAACGAAAATTAAAACTGATGGACATAGAAAATCTCCCAAAAATGAAGGCAAAAGACCAACAAATGTAGCGGACAGTAAAAGAGGACAATCCTTATACAAATATAATTATAATCGAATTAATTTACTGTTTATTAGCTCTTAATGTGGACCTACTCTTGTTAATTAAACTAGTTCGATATATCGCTATTTCTTGTTAATTCTAATAATGTGTTTCACAGTTTATAATAAAAAAGAAGATGGAGCAAACTAGGTTTTAAGATGAATAGTTAAAAATTAAAGACATGTTCAGAAAAAAAGCAAAACAGAAAGAGGAAGAAAGCTAAAGAAAAAACTCATGCTCAAACATTTAAGCTTTCTGGATATATTAAATTTATTTCAAAAAATATTATACGAGACGTCGTAATTAATTAATTGTACCACATAAGATTTCACATGTATGTAATAAATTTGTGGTCATAAAAAAATATGATTAATAGAATAAAAACAATTATTTTATTTGACATACGTACATATATGCATTATTGGTACAAAACCATTAAAAAAGTTTTAATGTCCTCTATGCTACTCACCTGCAAAAATATATGTTAAACAAACATTAATATTTTGCTTCGACGAAAAGATATGTTTACGTAAGTGTTCTTCCTCTAAATACACGAAAGAAAATCAGTCGCGTGTAGATTTTCAGAATAAGTTGAATAAAGTTTCTCTGGTTTGTGTATTCAGTTCCCGTTTTGGTCCAAAGCTCGAGAAATATAAATATTTTACCTCCATGATTTTCCCCTTGGCGAAGGTGTGCCTCCCACATTATTTGTTGTTCTGCAACGATATGGATCTCGGGTAAAGTAGCGTGTGTATGTTTAAACACAAAATAGAGTTATACGAGACAGTTTGTTGAAAAGATGAGCTCCGTATATTTGAACAATCCCACCAATTTTATTATTAAATAACAAGAAGGACATATATAGTATGTAACGCGCAACCTGATATACTGGGCCGTATTTGCATAGCATATCTAGTAGTGACTGTTTCCTTAATATTTCTTTCACGTACGTATTTTACTTGGAACTTTGCAAAAAGTGTCGTCACGTAGAGAGCTTTTAAGAAAACAAAATTCCTGAAAGTGTAGAACATTTAAGAAAATTGGATGAACAAAAGTACACGTTAGTATGGTAAGACATGCATTGTGTATACTTATAAATACATACAGATACCCCCACAGAGAAAATATATATATATATATATATATATATAAGAAGATAATAAACATTATCTGGAATTTGATTAAAAGATTACATTCCTTTTTTTGCCTTCACTGTTATTCCCAATTAGAATTCTTGAATAGCAAAGATAAATGAAAATGTGTATATATGTAATTAAACATGAAATAAATGTAGGTGTATAGTACTAAAAAAGTAAATCATATGTATTTTATGAAGCAAAATACTATACATTTTAAGAATAGATAATACAACTTATTAATGTTGAAACGCGACAAAAGATACAATGTTAATGTTTGGTAAATTAATGCTTGATGTAATTAATCCAAAAGACTCATAGTAGTAAAATTCCATAAATACAATATAATATATCATTATGTATACATACTGACATATTATATAACTATATTTTGACTTAAAAAAAAGAAAGGAGACAATAAAAAATAATTATTTACAATAATCGAAAGATCTTACAAATATTGATAATTTGTAAGAGATAAAAGGGTTATTTTGGTAGAAGTTATTGGAATATGATTAATCAGGTATATTAAAAGTAGTAAATTAGATCGATTGAAGTTTTAAAACAACAACTAAAGTACAAAATTAGGTAAAGAACCTAGATATATATTGGAAAATGAAAAATAAGAGGTAAAAATGAATGGACAGATTAATAATTATATATTGTAATATATTTCTAAACATGTACTGAAATAAAAGATTTTTGAAATATGGACGAATAGTATTTTAATAAGCATTTATTTTTACCGTTACCGTTTACAGTTAAAAAGAGGTAGTAAAGAGAGTAGTAAATTATACATAATATTATTTATCTATACATTCATTTTTACCTCTTATTTTTCATTTTCCAATATATAATATGTATATCTAGCTTCTTTACCTAATTTTGTACTTTAATTATTATCTTTAAACTTCAATTGACCTAATTTACTACTTTTAATATACCTGATTAATCATATTCCAAGAACTTCTACTAAAATATACCTCTTATCTCTCACAATTTATCAATATTTGCAAGATCTTTCGATTACTGTAAATAATTATTATTATTGCGTGCTCTCTTTTTTTAACTCTAAATATAGTTATATAATACATAATTACTCAAACTTACGGAATTATACTACTATAAGGCTTTTGGAATAATTACATCAAGCATTAATTTACCAAACATTAACATTATATGTTTTATCTCATTTCAACATTAATAACTTATATATATATATATAGTATTTTGCTTCATAAAATACCTATGATTTACTTTTTTTATACTATACACCTACATTTATTACTTGTTTAGTTACATATATTATAATTGATACTTGTTATATTTATTAATAAAAATGAGTTCCTATTAAATTTGTACGATAAATGAGATTATATTATGCACATACAAAGGGTACTAGGAAAGTGTTGCAATATGACGCAACAATGAATCGTAGGAAGCTGCTTGTTGCTGCATGTTGAAACATGGTCATACGAGCATAGTAGCCGTCGCGCCCTGTCGATGTTCTCAGTTTTTCATTAGCAGTGACTGCAAAGTGCTTGCGATGGCATCGTGGTCACGAAATGAGATAAGGGTAGTTCTGCGTTATAATTTCGTGCGTGGTTTAAACATAGACCAGTGCTTCGAAGAAATGACTATTCAGGTGTTATAGAGAATTCCAAAGGGGAAATTTAACTGTGGAGGATGCTGAGAGGCCGGGAAGGCCAGGAACGTCAGTTACGGAGGAAAATGTTACTACTGTGAGAAAAATGCTTGGCGAGGACAGGCGTGTAACCTAATCAACAGATAGAGGGTACTTCAGGCCTAAATGCGCCAGCAATTCATCCGATTCTGCATGATCATTTGCACGTGAAGAAACTTTGTTCTCTCTGGGTATTGCATCGACTAACTGAAGAGCAGTTGACACGACGTGTGACCTGGTACCGGGAGATGCTAAAAAAGTTTAATAAGGGACAATCTCGATATGTGACAACATCATGACAGGTGACGAGACTTGGCTGTACTATTACGATGTGCCGACCAAAGCTCAAAACAAAGTTTGAGTCTTTGATGATGAGGACACACCCGTAGTTGTCAGAAAATCCCGATCTGTAAAGAAGAAAATGATAGCTGTATTTTTCAAGAGTGGAATTGTGGAACGCGTCGTCACAGCTAAGTGGTATACTGAACGATGTCTGCCTAAAGTCATTGGATCTATGAAGAATCAGCTGCCAAAGTCAAGAATGGACACCTGGTTCCTCCATCACGATAATGCTCCAGCTCACCGCGCCAAAACCTGCACCGAATATTTAACCACGACAGTATTGAAACTTCCTGAGAACCCTCCCTACAGTCCAGATCTTGCTCCCTGCGACTTTACACTGTTCCCGCATGTGGAAATGAAACTAAAAAGGAGGCGGTTTTCCAGTGATGAGGACCTTCTGTGGGCTTAGGACAACGAGTGTGCTTTACTCCCTAGTGAAACCAGGCAGAACTGGTTTGAAGATTGATTTCGGAGGATGGAGAGGTGTATTGAGTGTACAGGAAATTACTTATGCGATTTATTGTTATTAACCATTTACTTTCTATTGTTTTAGAGAAGTGCCCAATGTACATATAGTATAGAATATTTCTTTTGTACCATTAGTGTGAGCCAACTATACGTATAGGTGGAGATTAGTAATTCAATGATAAACCAATGAATAGTACAATTATAAACAATTGTTGGTTTTATAATTGTTATTGGTTTAGCATTGAATTTTAATATTTTAGAATTTAACCTATTTTTCAATATATATTTTGGTTATATAAAAGAAAATATTTGTTTAATTAAATACTAAATAAATTTAAACGATCAAAAATTTCAATTTAAAATTTTTATCTTTAATGTTATTTACTCTGTATTTGATAAGATTAATATATTTACTATATACTATAAACATTATTATTCTACTATACTTAATTACGCTAAACTTTATGGTTTTAAATTATAACACAAATATAAATGTTCTTTTTTTAATTTCTCCTATTTCCAAATTCAAATTTTCCCACCAATATCATAATTCCTCTTATAATCTATAAAATAAATTCCAAATATATTTCAATTTCCAAATTTAAATTTTCTTGCTGATTTACAAGTTTTAATTAATCCAATCAAAGGTATGCATGTAATAATGCTTCTACAGGCTTATAAATAGCGACTGCTTTCCAACATTTACAAGTTTTACTTAATCCAATCAAATTTATGCATGTAATAATGCTTCTACAAGCTTATAAATGGCGACTGCTTTCCAACATTTGTTGTTTAAATCCAAATATTTGAATATAATACGCTTTATATGTATTAATACATGCAAAAGCTTGTAACTATTATGTTTTAAGACTTCACTATATTTTTGGTGAGTATTTTTCAAATTTATTAATTATATTTAAGTAGTTTCATTTCATTAACTTTCCCGTATTTTTAATTTTTACGTCTGCATTAAAAACTTTTTCCTAACGAACAACCATCTCTTTGATAACTATACAGTTTGTAATGTTCCGTTCCGCGCTTAGTAGGACAATAAATAAACGCCCGTATTGTCACCTAAAACGATTCTTTTGCTTGACCTCCAGTGTGTTAAAACTAGCTCTAGAAATAAATTCGGAGAGTGGGAGAGGATTCTCTTCTAATCAGATCTAATGAGACGCCATAGTATTATTATCCTGATAGCCGATACTGAAGCCAAAGGTGGATCAATGAAATACGTTAGTTATTTAGTTAACTAAGGAAAAAGAAGGGACTCTTTTGCAGCAAACAAAAAAATAAAACTCTATTACAAGTTTACTGTATTTGTTCTTTTACTTTTGAAAAACATGGTATTAAAAAAAGAGATAGGTATTTTAAATAAAAAGGAAACGCCTACGTTACAGTTCGAATCTCCAATTACTGATATATATATATATATATATATATATATATATATATATATATATATATACTGTTTATAAGAAAAGAAATATTTGTTTAATTAATGTTATAATAAAGTTTTAGAATTATACTTTTGCAGGAAGCAAGTAGTACATCTCCTTTTGGATATTTTTTCTTGTTAGATATACTTCTTTATTTAATTATAAATTTGTCCGTCGTCTATATCCTTGCACTTTATCAACTTCCATGTTATTAATTTTTATTATAATAAATTGTTATTAATTGAATGTTACTACTTGTTTAAGTATATAAGAAACTAAATATAGCAATACACAACAAATAATCAAATATGGACCCACAAATCAAGAAATATAATGAAAGTATGTTAAAATATGGATTCAAACAATGTGATTATGTCTCTCAAAAACTCAGTTTGTTTTCAAAATGCTTCATTTGGGCGCCAGAAATATAAACTATTTCAGAGATATTTAAGCACCACGTTAGATTGCGCCAAAATATTATAATCTACATATATTTAGATATGAAAACTATATAAATCAAATATATCAGTTATCTATAAAGTTGTTATACGTGCCCAAGGAACAATTTTTAAATTTCGCGGAAGTTTTGAGTTGGTAGTAGTAAAAATAAAGGTTAGCTATGATTTCAATTCATTCAAGAAATTAGGAAATAACATGTTTTTAATGCGTACGGTTTTCGTTTTAATTTTGATTTTGAAATATACACCTTAATTATTAATATTCATGCTGTAATAAAATAAAATATAATTTTAGATGTAGTTATTTTTTCCTTGGGCAACTTAAAACACCCGCGAAATTTAAAAATTGTTCCTTGGGGTACTTGTCTTTATGTATCTAATATTTTTTTTATAATTTTTTTAATTATTGTATCCATATCCATAATTCCCTACAATAATAAAAAAAATTATAAAAAAAATATTAGATACATAAAGACAAGTACGTATAACAACTTTATAGATAACTGATATATTTGATTTATATAGTTTTCATATCTAAATATAGATTATAATATTTTGGCGCAATCTAACGTGGTGCTTAAATATCTCTGAAATAGTTTATATTTCTGGCGCCCAAATGAAGCATTTTGAAACCAAACTGAGTTTTTGAGAGACATAATCACATTGTTTGAATCCATATTTTAACATACTTTCATTATATTTCTTGATTTGTGGGTCCATATTTGATTATTTGTTGTGTATTGCTATATTTAGTTTCTTATATACTTAAACAAGTAGTAACATTCAATTAATAACAATTTATTATAATAAAAATTAATAACATGGAAGTTGATAAAGTGCAAGGATATAGACGACGGACAAATCTATAATTAAATAAAGAAGTATATCTAACAAGAAAAAATATCCAAAAGGAGATGTACTACTTGCTTCCTTTTAGTGATCTTATTTATACAAGTGAGACAAAAAAATTGAAGTTTTTTATCATTATCCTGAATAACATGTAGAATATGATCAAAATTAATAATAATACATACCAGAGATATAATCAGTCTCAAATTGATTTATAAATAGTTTACCATATACATATGTACATATGTGATTATATTCAATAATCAAATTTACTAAATACATATATCGCTATACAGGAAATAGCGAGGAAACAGATCTAGACGCTACATGATTTATATATATGTATATATATATATATATATATATATATATATATATATATATATATATATATATATATATATATATATATATATATGTGTGTGTGTGTGTATGTATATATATATATATATATACGTGTGTGTGTGTGTACGCCTTAATAACTGTTTATTATCGAGAATGACCTTCTTTCTTCTGACGTTTTGGTGACATCGCTTCCATCCTCTTCCAGTGATTATACGACTGAGTAACTCGGCTGGGTGTGTGTATACTATACATGTTTTCGTAGTATGTATAGTATATATGTATTCTCATAAGTGATCAGTTCATCGGCCTATTTATAGTAGTCGTTCAATACTTTCATTTTCCATCGGTGTAATTGTTCTTACATTCTTATACATTATTATTAACCATTATTTTCCCAACGATGCCCTTACGGATTTATACTTTTGGTTCGGACTATGGGCTAAAATTCTTATATCATCGAAATTATTATTATGTACCGACGATCCTACGTGTTTAACAAGAAATAACGTGGTCTCTCCTTTGCCTACTACATTTCTACTACTCGCTATACACTCGTTTCTTTTATTAGTTTGACCTATATTTGTTTGGTTACAGTCACTACAAGAGATTTCATAAATGCCTTGTCTTCTTCTAAAAGTATTTTGCATTCTGTCGGTAGGATACCCTTTATTTTCTATTAGTGGTATATACAGTGTTATTTCGAGTCTCTGTGTAAACAGTATATCAAATTTTACGTAAGCCGTAATTACTAAACTTTTCTAAAAATGGAACGCGCTAATTTAGTACGTGGTCGTTGTCCATGCTATCTGCTTCTGGGTTTCCGAGCTGGAACCGCGTCAATTGTATATCTGCCGACGTTTCGTACCCATTTGTAGGAGACATCTTCAGGGCCGAACTACTGCACTGAAAAACTCAGTTTTCAGTGCAGTAGTTCAGCCTTGAAGATGTCCCCCATTTGTATGGGACATCTTCAGGGCTGAACTACTGCACTGAAAACTGAGTTTTTCAGTGCAGTAGTTCGGTCCTGATGTCCCATACATTTTATTTCGATACATAAAAGACGAAATGCGTGGATTAAAATTTAATACCCCGGAAGCAACTGTGGAAGACTACGAAAACTTAGTATCTGAGGTGACTGCAGAATAATGGATCCAATGTTTTGAGAACTGGTTCCACCTAATGCAGAAGTGCATAGATCATAAAGGGCAATATTTTGAAAAACCATAAAAAAAATTGGTTAACATAATTGATTTTTTCTGTAACATCTGCAAAGATTTTAAAGCAACCTACGTACAGACTACTATTCGTCTATTACTACCCCGTGAATTAGCTAAAACTGCTACTGACGAAGAAACCAAAACTGTCACGAAATATACAAGTACAAAGTAATGAGTGACACTAAATTACATTTTCTTTCACGAAAAAACGCAGTGAATAAACGCAAACAAATAAAAAACATTTTTCCTTAATACCATAAAAAACGAACGTCGAACGATAATTTGAAGCTGTTTAACAAGAATTAAACTGGTTTTCTGCGAAGATTTGTTACGATTGACGAAACCTGTTTTCGCCACTATGTTTCTAAATCCAAGTGGTAATCTCAACAGTGAACACATCATTGTAGCCGTTTCCTAAAGAAAGCCAAGGCGTTTCAATCGACAGATGAGATAATGGCATTTTTCGGGATTCGAAAGATATAATTTTCAGAGACTATCCTCCAAATAGCCAAAGGGTTAAAGAATTATGCTGCTTTATTAATCAAATTAAAGAAGGCAATTTCCAAAAAACGACTTGAAATGGTATATAAGTTTTCTTTTATCACAACACGTTTTTTCACACTGGAGAGGTTGTATCTCGCTCATGCTATTCGCTTGATATAGTCCCGAGTAACTTCCACTTATTTCCCAAACTCAAACTTTCTATTACTGAAAAGAATTTTGCGCCGAATGTAGAACTTATTTCACTAACGGAGCAATATTTTAAGGAACCTAAGAAGGATTACTACGAAAATGACACAATGGGATTTCCACATAAGTGCGATCAAGTTGAAGAAAATGTATTAAAAAATAATAAAAAATGTAATGCCCTAACTCATTTATTTCATTTCGAGTCTCACTTCACATTAAATCATCCTCATATTCATTTGGACAGAAAAAAGATTCTCTTCGTTCAAAACAAATGTCTACTTTCTTCTTGACCTTGCCGGAAACGATATAAAATTATTCAAAAATATTATGTGTTACTGTACAGATGTTAGGATTACATATACTAATGTATATAAAATTTAAAGTTGTTGGAGTTGTACGTATCATACTTTAAACCAGGTATGGGCAACCTTTGACATGTTGTGGGCCAAATTTTAATGTGCAAATACGTTCGCGGGCCGGGTTTTAAAGGAGGGCATTTTAAAGTAGGGTTTTAAAGTAATGTTCACAATTTTTAGCGATAGATATTAGACATGAAATAATACGACCATGTCTCGCGGGCCGAATCAAATCTTACAGCAGATTCGGCCCGCGGGCCGGTTGTTGCCCACGTATGCTTTGAACAATAATCTTGAACAAACACTGCCGAAGCAATTGGAGTTCCAAAACAACGTTAGTATGCAATTATTGAAAAATATAACTATGTAGATTTCATAATGTGCTCTTCAAAATTCTAGTGATTACTCATATAAAGATTGTATATCCTATTAGAAGCGGTTTTTCAACTGTTGCTTTAAAGAAGAAATACGAGGATAGTTTGACAAGTAGTGAGAATGACACATAGGTGGTGCTCTAATTGGTAAAACAAATGCACTATAATTTATGTTGGTTCCGATATTTAGATAAATCGGTTGATTAGTTTATTTTTGACAGCTGATTGAAAAGGAAGCAACCAGTCGTTTTGTTAAAATGGAAAAAGCAGAGTATCGTGCGGTGATTAAATACTTCGTAATTAAGGGTATGAAAGCTACCGAAATAAAACATGAGTTACGGGAAACATTAGGTGTATCTGCTCCATCATCCGCCACAATAAGTAGATGGGTAAATGAATTTAAACGCAGTAGAACAAGCTGTGTTGATGAAGCGCGCTCTGGACCACGAAAAATCGTGACTTCTAAGGAAATGATTATAAAAATCCATAATATTATTACGCAAGATCGACGACTCAAAGTGACAGAGATAGCAGATATGGTATAAACATTTCAACAGAACGCATACATCACATTTTAACGAAGGAATTGGGCATTTCCAAGCTTTCGGCAAGATGGGTGCCGCGATTGCTTACGACTGATCAAAAGTTCACTAGTTTGCGCATTTCCAATGAGTGTTTGAACCTTTATAAGCGGAATCCGGTTGATTTTTGTAGGCGATTTGTTACTTACGATGAAACATGGATACACTACAGTACACCCGAAACTAAACAACAGTCGAAGCAATGGTCCTCACCTCCAAAGAAAGCGAAAACCACTTTATCGGCAAACAAGGTGATGGCATCAAGTTTTTTGGATTCAAAGTTCGTTTTGCTCATTGATTACCTTCAGAAAGGTGTCACAATAAACGGACAATATTATGCAGAGTTTCTACAAAAATTAAATGTTGAGATTCGTGCTAAACGGCCGGGAATGGCAAAGAAAAAGATTCCGTTTCACCAAGACAACGCTCCCTCGCATACCAGCACAGTTGCGATGTCCAAAATCCACGAGTTGCATTTCCAATTAGTACCGCATGCGCCTTATTCGCCGGATCTAGCCCCTTCCGGCTTCCACCTTTTTCCAAAATTGAAAACGGCACTAGGTGGAAAGAAATGTTCGTCTAACGACGAGCTTATCATCTTCGTAAATGAGTATTTTGTAAGCCTTCCGGAATCGCATTTTAGAGATGGCATAAGGGCATTGGAGCACCGTTGGAATAAATGTATTGCTCTTTTAGGAGAATATATTGAAAAATAAAAATTATTTTGTATTTAAAAAATTCGTTTTTTTTCCATTCTCACTACTTGTCAAACTACCCTCGTATATTCGCACAGATTTCTGATCAGTAAAGAGACATTGCGATATTTAACTATATTATCACGTTGACGTATAAATAAAACAAATTCGAGGCCATTTATTTGAGTCAAAACTTAGTTTTAAAGACTTATACACTTTGTAATTTTCAAATAGTTTAAGCAAACCTTCCAAAAATATTCATAAAATAAACGATTACTCAATAAGTAAATTGAAAAACGTTTTTTTGATGGCCATACGAAGCCAATAAAACTTTACTAATTAGAAATTCATTCAAATTTAAAGCAGCTACCCTAGAAATTCTCTTTCTATGCAATAATATTAAAATACTGTGAATAGCGGGGCATTATCTGACCCTCGCCATTCACATCTACATAATAAACATTACAATTTCGTGTAATTCCGAATGAAAACGTTTCCGCTGGCATTTCGCTATTTGCGAATATCTACATTCGGGATCATTGAACAAATTGGACGGCATATTGCTAATACTAGGTTGTTAGCATTTTGGTGCATTGGTCGAACACGATCGTAATTGAAATACATGTATGTACAGTACTAGATGATGCGTATCAATTTATGGAAAATCATTTGCTTGAATATTCTATACAGTAATTCTACCCAAGCTAGCTGAAAGCTAATTTTATTTATTTTGTAAAGCTTTTATGAACAATCATTGCATGATTCTATAATACAATATGCAGCTACAAAAAGTGTAATATAACAGCCTTTTGTGCATTTTACTTATTTTCAAAAAGTATAACTTTGAAACAACCTGTTTACTTATTCACCGAAGCTTCGTGCATATATTATATAATTATTATATAATTTCCTACGTTTATTACGAAATTTGAAAATTAGTTGTTCAACAAAACAAATTATTGTCTTACTAAATTGTAAATACGATTCTATTCGCAAATTTCTGGACATTCATATATAGTCACTAATATAAAGGGTTTTCCAATAAGGACGTGACAACTTTTTTTCAAAATAAAATGCAGACCATTTGAGATATTTCAAATACTTTATTATCGGGTTGAAGTACAATCAAAACATTTATGAATGGAACTCGACTTCGTTCATATGGCCACCGCGGGCACGTTTGCAGCGGTCGATTCGTTGGACCCAATTTTCGATGACTCGGCCACACAATTCGGCCGAAACGGCTGCTACTTCGCGTTCAATGTTGGCTCTGAGCTCTTCCAACGTTGTCGGCTTGTCGGCATAGACCAATGACTTGACGTAGCCCCAAAGAAAAAAGTCTAGAGGCATTAAATCGCACGAACGAGGCGGCCAATCGACTGGTCCATTTCTTGAGATAACACGCTCATCAAACTTACTCTTCAATAAATCGATTGTAATGTGTGCTGTGTGGCTTGTGGCACCGTCCTGCTGAAACCACATGTTGTCCAAGTCCATATCTTCCAATTCGGGCCAAAAATAATCGATAATTATGGCGCAGTTTGCTTATTGACGAACCCATTGAGTCAAAAATGAGCTTCGTCACTGAAAATGATTTTGCGATGAAATTGATCATCTTGGCGCATCTTTTCCAGAGCCCAATCGGAAAACATACGTCGCTTCAAATGGTCCATCGGCTTCAATTCTTGAGTCAGCTTGATCTTGTATGGGTGTAAACCAAGATCCTTACGCAAAATTCGCCATAAAGTGGTCTGGGCGATGCCCAACTGTTGAGAACGCCGTGGAATTGACTGATTTGGTCATTTGCTATGGACGTTTCAACGGCAGCGATATTTTCGACACTTCGACCAACCCGTTGTCTCACTGGCACGGCAACATCACACAACGAATATGTAGACTCAAATTTTTGCACTAAACTTGTTACTGCCTGTCTACTAGGGCGAGAATTACGACAGAAAATCGGAGTTAACGCTCTTAAAGTAGCGGTCACTGACTCCGAATTTCTATAGTAAATTTTTATAATTTGCAGACGTTGTTCGTTCGTGTACTTTACCATGATGAAAATGTTAAGTTTAACACTTTAGCGCCAATTCAGACACGGCGGAATCCGCGCGGATGTAAACCGCGCGGGTCAACCGCGCTGTTCTTATTTACGTAGCATCTTCATATTCGTTCATACTTGTCCGCGCGGATCGTCCGTCCGCGCGGTAGCCGTCACTTGACCGCTGGAAAATAGATTCGCGCGGCATCCACGCGGTTGTATTACTATGACGGGGCTAGAGAGTGTTCAGTTGCTTCGCAGAAACCTCGCGGTTCGGATGAATGACCATGATCATGGATCGCTTCGACACCGAGGTATTTATTAATGAAATAGAGAAGAGACCCGCTGTGTGGGACATCCAGTGTGCAGAGTATTCAAATGAAATTTTGAAGAACCGAGCTTGGCAGGAGTTGGTGGAGCTATTTGGAGAGGAAGAAGACTCATTAGAAAAAAAGACTGTGTTAGGTTAGTATATTTAACAAAAATGTAGCATATTATAAGTACAATGTTTTATAATAATTATTTATTAGTCATATAATAATTATTTATTAGTTATATAATAATTATATTTTTGTATCTTGCCATTCTACACGACCGTCGTTTGCAAAGTAATTAGCAAATTTATCTCTAATATTTAAAGATGACGGTGTCCCCCTTCCTGCACGTAAATTATTGAGATTAGTCAACGGCGCAGTGTATAAAGTATCTTCATACTGTATACCATCTCTAGTTCTAACAAAATTGTGTAGAATGCAACATGCCTTTATTATGTCTTCGGCAAAGTCTATTTTAACATTTATAGGTCTATAAAGAATTCGCCACTTGTTCGCCAAAATCCCAAAAGTGCATTCTATATTACGTCGGGCTCTGGATAACCTATAGTTAAAAATTCTTTTTTCATATGATAAACCTTTTCCTGAATAGGGTCGCATAACATTTTCCGTTAAACCAAACGCTTCATCACCAACTATAATACGTGGCAATGGTGTAGGATCTACGTTAGATATTGCTTTAGGTTTCGGTATGTGTAATGATTTTTCTAGTAATCTTTTATAAAATATTGAATTTTTAAATATCGCAGAATCACTACTTTTTCCATATGCTCCAATGTCAATAAAAGTAAAACAATAGTTTGCGTCACAAAGTGCCAACAGTACTATAGAAAAAAAATGTTTGTAGTTATGATACAAAGATCCAGAATCATTAGGCATTATAACTCGTATATGTTTGCCGTCTATGGCGCCTATGCAATTAGGAAAATTCGCATATCTTTCAAAGTCCATAGCTATTTTCTTCCACATATCTTCGCTAGGTTCGGACATGACTTTTTTTGCCATTATTTTCCACACTGCTTCACATACTTGACGAACAATTCCTGTAACTGTAGATTTGCCAAGGCGATAGTTGTAATGAAGTTCTCCAAATGAACAACCACTACCCAGGTATCTGAAACATCAGTAAAATTACTTAATAATATAATTTATTTGACTAATCCATAGCTGGACTAGGCGGAAATGTAAAGTAATGACATTATTCATCTTTTCAGGTACAACACTGCAAAAAAAATGGAAGAACATACGTGATGCCTATAATAAGGAATATAAAAAAGGCAAATCAGTTCCTTCTGGTTCAGGTTCATGTAGACGAGCACGATATATGTACTTTGAACGACTTTCTTTTCTTCAAAAGTCGATAGAAAACAAGGAAACGACCACTAATATAGAAGAACTGAACAATGAAGAAAGTCAGAAGTTAAATACAGAGGAAACTAGTTTAGTGGATGCTACTGAAATCCGCCCTTCCTCTAATAAAAGGAAGACGAAAACTAAGATTACATCAGAAGAACGATTGGCTAATATATTGGAAGAGAGCATTCAATCACGAGATAAAATACAGAAAGGATTCCAAGAAAGTATTTCAAACCAAGATGAAGATAAACTTTTTTGCTTGTCATTATATAAAGAACTCAAAAAAGTTCCCGAAGTCAAGAGTTTGGCCACCAAAATCGAATTGCTGCAAGTGATACAAAAAGGGCAAAACTTACAATCTCCCATTCATATAACAACTCAGCACAATGTGCATAATGCAGCATTTTGGCATAGCCAACAATATTCAAACCCACAGGGATATTTTACATCACCTTCACCTTCAGCAGTCATACCACCAGCATCACCATCGCCTTCACCACATGTTAGCACAGATTCGCCAGCTTCTATTATAGAAAATATATACGCTGATATTTAACAAAATAAATATCTTACCTTTTAAAGTAATAACGATATTTAATAATGTAGAAAATATATACGCTCATGTTTAAAAAAATAAAAATCTTACCTTAAAGTAATAACGAGTTTTTCTTCTGGTGACACACTTGATCTCATATGGGTATCAGAACTTCCAATTTCTTCCTTAATCATTGCAAGTAATTCGTCAAATGATTTTATCGACATTCTCAAATAGTTAAAGAACTTATGCTCAAACTTTCTTAACTTAGGATATAAAGACACAAATAAGCCATGTGAGAACCGATCACTTAAAATTGGATGCACCCAATACTGCCTTTGCCTTTTCTTTTTTTTTAAGAGCAAGTACAAACATATCGCTTCTTCAACTTCCATCTTTGAAATGAATTGTATGTTCTCCCTTCTTCTAGATATCCGCACGCCAACCGCGCCTGTCTGAACACCGATTCAATCCAACCGCGCGATTTACATCCGCGCGGATTCCGCCGTGTCTGAACTGGCGCTTAAAGCGGTCATTGTAGTAATTATAGTTGCTATTGTTCGCTAGACCTATGAATTGTTATAGATTTAGAATAAATTTTAAATTTTAAATATAAATTTTTTAAGACAATGATTTCTAATTTATGTTCTATTATCATTGATAGTAATTATGCAACAGAATTAAATCTAATAAGAAAACAAACTAAGTAAACAGAATGTTTGTCTATAGTAGTATGCTGTCATATAGTTGATAATATTACACGTACAAACAATGTTGATTTATGGTTTTAGATATACAAGAACATTCGAAAATTTCGCCACACACATCCTCTAAGAAGTAAAATTCTAGTTTTAACCGCTTTTTACATCGTATTTATAATGGCGGAAAGTGTGCTAACCATTGGTACACGGCGGCGGTGAATTTGAATCTTTCTAATCTGCCATAAATTGCATTATGAAAACAGTTATTAAATGAAACTCACGGTAGGTTATTAATTGCATATAATTATTCGTTGAAAAATTCTAATTTTAATCGCTTTTTACATCGTACAAGAAGCAGATATTTTTGAAAAAATTTCTGTTCTCCGTGCGGGACCCGAACCCGCGATCTCGCCGGAGACTTGACTATTATTGTATACACGATGTAAAAAGCGGTTAAAATTGGAATTTTTCAGTTTCGCATCGTAAAAAAGGCATAATTGTATGCAATTAATAGCCTACTGTATTCATAATGCAATTTATGGCAAATTAGAAGCACTCAAATGCGCCGTCTTCGTGGTCTAATGGTTAGGGCACATTCTCTGTGAGAATGAGTCGTGGGTTCGAGTCCCGGGCTGCGAACATGAATATTTTCAAAAATTTCTATATCGTAAAGGCGCATAATTATAAGCAATCCTTTAAGATGGATAGTCGTGTATGATTGCTATGTATTGTACACGACCTGACCGAATTGAATGTATTTAGACTTGTTTTAAAACGAACTGCAGTTTTTAAAAAATTTGATAAATACCCTTGTTAGCAAAGCTTATTTTGAAGTTTTCTTCAAAAAAAATTAATGAAAATTACGACGAAAATAAAATTATATTGATTATTTGACAGTTTGACAGAGTCGTTGATCTAAAGAATTAGTTTATAATTGTAACAATATTGTTGAATCTATGATAGCTATTCATTTTTAAAGTATTGAATGTGTATGTTTCCTGAATTTCAGTTCAATAAAACGTTTTAGTAAACGTTTGTTTGTGCCCTCTTTTAAAGCCAACTAGAAAACGTGCAGTTAGAACTAAAGCACATTTTTGCTTATATAGTGACGAATTGCTTGTACAAAAGGTAGTAGGACGGTTTTGCAATACAGCTTTGTTTATTATTAATTTTTTCATTGTAATTTCCTCTACACTCAATATACCTCTCCATCCTCTGAAACCAATCTTTAAACCAGTTCTGCCAAGTTTCACTAGGGAGTAAAGCACACTCGTTGTCCCAAGCCAGCAGAAGGTCGTCATCACAGGAAAACCGCCTACCTTTTAGCTCCATTTTCACATGCGGGAACAGTGCAAAGTCGCAGGGAGCCAGATCTGGAGTGTAGGAAGGGTGCTCGAGAAGTTTCAATCCTGATAGAGGAATCGGGTGTCCATTCTTGACTTTGGCCGCAGGTTCTTCATAAATTCAATGACTTTAAGCAGGCACTGTTCAGTATACCACTTAGATGTGACTGTCTTCTGTATGTCCAAAACGACGCGTTCCACAATTCCACTCGATTTGAAAAATACAGCTATCATTTTCTTCTTTACAGATCAGGATTTTCCGACAACTACGGGTGTCCTCATCATCAAAGACCCAAACTTTGTTTTGAGCTTTGGTAGGCACATCTTAATAGTACAGCCAAGTCTCGTCACCTGTCACGATGTTGTTCACATGCCGAGATTATCCCTTATTAAACTTTTTTAGCATCTTCCGGCACCAAGTCACACGGCGTGTCATCTGCTCTTCAGTCAGCCTCTGAGTGACGCAGAGAGAACAAAGGTTCTTCACGTGAAAATGATCATGAAGAATCGAACGAATTGCTGGTGTATTTAGGCCTGAAGTACCCTCTATCTGTTGGTAGGTCACTCGCCTGCCCTCGCCAAGCATTTTCCTCGCAGTAGTAACGTTTTCCTCCGCAACTGACGTTCGTGGCCTTCCCGGACTCCCAGCATCCTCCACAGTTAAATTTCCTCTTTGGAATTCTCTATACCACCTGAATATCGTTGTGCGATGTGGACAAACATCACCTAGTGCAAGAGTCATTTCTTCGAAGCACTGGTCTATGTTTAAACCACGCACGAAATTATAACGCAAAACTACCCCTATCTCATTTAGTGACCACGATGCCATCTCAAGCGCTTTACACTCTCACTGCTAATGAATAACTGAGCCCATCGACATGGCGCGGCGGCTACTATGCACGTATGAACATGTCTCAACATGCAGCAACAAGCAGCTTCCTACGATTCATCGATGCATCACATTGCAAAACTTTCCTAGTACCCTTTGTACGTGTTTGCATTAAGTATTTTTAGGAACTGGTTTTGAGTGAATAATTATTCACTCAAATTATTGTTAGTTCAATAGTACGCATAACAGGGCATGAATTGGATTCTTAACTTGTAACATGGATTGACAAAGATAGTTTTGCTAATAGTAAGGGTATAAGTTTTCATAGTAGGTATTAATGATCTGGAGGTAATTCTTAGTGGATGTAATAAATCCAATACTAAAATAAATCACCTTTTTTCTATGTGGAATGAATTTTCGGGAGATATAATTATTGAATTATTTTTATAGGCGTTCGTACTATTTTGTTCTCGGTCCGTATAAAGAGATAGAGCAGCCTTAAAAAACCCAGAAGGGTAACGCAACCAACGGAAAGGAACCATCTAGAGGAATAAGTAAGCTTCAATACTACAGCATCCATCCAACATAATTTCAGGAACTGAGGACAAATTACCAACGTCATCTAGATCTTACCTGAACCGTAGTTGGTTGATGTGTTTATGCGAGCATGTGTCGCGAGAGCCGAAAAGATTTTCAACGAAATTAGTTCATTGGAAGTAATGCTTTACTTCATAACGGAAATCATATTTCCTCAACTATTATATCTATAATATTTTTCCTCCTGTGCTGAATTTTGAAAATATCTTCGTACCAACGTTATTCCAAATTACCTTTTAAATTCTATATCCTCCACAAATTTACTTAGTACGCATAATGTTAGAGATCTCTCAGCAGGCACTTCCAATCTATACAAATGTTTTTTTCAACTGAGTTTTAAACATTTGTATACTGTTTATACATTTAGTTAAACCTTAAAATTTCAGCAGTATAGGCAACAAACGATTAAGTACAAACGAAATTATAATTGAATTAAAGTAACGCGTATCTACAAAAGTCCTCGAAATTCTAACTGAAAATATCACTTTTATTTGAATTGAAAAACCATTTTTTGCTGATACTTCTGAAATTATAAGGTTTAGTTAAATTTATACAGAGTACAAAAGTGTAGAAAAATGTTTATATGCCTAAAAGAAACTTTTGTATAAAGTAAGATCGAATGTGCTTGTTTTACTCCTAAGTAAAAACAGTATTTCTCAAAAATCTCTAAAATTATGCGAGCTAAGTAAATACGTGAAGAACACAGCGAGCTTAAAAGTTAATTTGAAACATCGCTTACCTACATACATACATCGTGTGAATGGATTTTCTGTAAAAGAAGTATAATTAAACTTTTTTTCAGTTTCCCTATTTTGCAATCAACGTCTGCTTAATCCAACATAGCTGTTGGTCAATTTTCTAAATTCCAGAATAAATTACTTCGAACAAAAAGAGAAGTCTTTCCCCGCGAAAAATAATGCAACAAATATGTTTCCAAAATTCCGCACCTCGTTAAAAATTAGTTTGCTTTTAACGGAACATTCACTAAAAATTATCTGCAGTTCAACATAGAAATTATCAAAACTTATTCTTCAGAGTGTTGGTAAGATTATCTTCGCCAATCCATTACACACGAGCTAAAAATCCAATTTATTTACTGTTAGGCACACTCCTAAACCAATAACAGTAGCCCATTATTCACTCAAAATCGGTATCTAAAAGTAGTGAATGTAATTATTTAAAAGCAAATCGATCCGAACAAGCAAAAACATATTTTACTCCTAAATCACGTTCTTCAGTTGACACTAAAAAAGAATACAAGTGTTTACCAAAGTGCTTAACCAAATGTAAATTTAGCAAAACATGCACATTCAATAAACTAACATGAATATCTAACATAAGATAAATTTCAACAATATGTTTACAATTACAATGATAATATGATATGATTAATAATTCAAATAATAAATCTAATTTCGTTTCCATTGGAATTTTCATTTTGTTCTTAAAAATAAGCTTTTCTAACAACTATTTATCAAATTTTGAAGAGCTGTCGACAATGAAGACTAGATCACTTTCAAACAAGTCCATATATGTACATTCAATTCGGTCAAGTAGTACTGAAAACAGCAATTTAAATTATATTCCATATTAAGGTATGGGAAATCATCGCATTTCTTTTACCCAAACTATTGCATCCCCTGTGACCAAATCCGAAACTCGATATTATTAGTATGCATAAGATTATCCAATATAATGTACAAACTGTGAAACACTCTGTATACTTAGTTAAATTACTTTTGCTTATTAGTTCTAAGGTAATTGTATATAGCTATAAGTTGTGTTTATATTATTATTATAAATTATAAAATATATCTAGAATATTTAAAAATAAATAACATATGTAAATTAGAAATCATTTTCTTAAAAGGTTTATAATATAATATATAATATAAAATATATATAATAAAATATTTTAAATTTTTAATTGAAAATAGATATGATTCTTAGCATAAAGAAACCCATGGAGATGTGTAAACAGATTAAATAGACTGTCCGAAAAATACACATTTTTGGGGTAATGTAGTTGATAAGAGAGTTAGTTATATTTCTTTGTTTCATAATTGTTTTTCTTATTTTTTTTTCTTTATTTTGTTTCTTAGTGATTTAAACTTTAAAATATAGTGTAGTAAGTGAATAAATTTTCTTTTAATATGAACTCCTATTAAATTTAATCAAACTCAAGTTATTATTATCAAATAGTGCAAAGTTATAAAAAATTAATTTCTATTCTCATAGCATTTATTAATTTAAAGCAAAATTTCATTAAAAGAATTATAATGACGCCAAAGTTAGATACAGTTAAGTAATTACAAAGTTTAGAAAAGAATTTTTTGAGTATTTATAAACTTCAAAAGAATTTTCAAAAATTAAAGTATGAGATTATATCCTAGGAATATAAATATCATACATTTCAATAAAACAAATGTATATTTATAATTACTAAAAATGGAACTCATTTATAAGTCTAAAAATTTGTTTCTCATAAAATTTTGACTCTCTTCGTGAGTAATTTCTTTAAAATCCATCGTTTTAATTCATATATGAATATATTTCACTAATTAAATAAAATTTAAAAGCATTTATGTATATTAAAAGGTTTCACTGCGTAATAATATATGTATATAGACATGATAATAACAAGCTACAAAAAAAATACAAAACAAAGTTTACTATAGAAAAATACATATATAGCAAGAGCAACATGTTATATGCCACAACTAAAGCATTCGTTAAAATCGAGTAAAATTTTCTAGAAATTTGAATGAAAAAATATGTACAATTGAAACCAATCAGCTCGGTCAGTCCAGAAAAATATTAGAAACATACCATACCTTAGTGTAGAACGAAATTGTATTTTATATGTATAGTGTGCAGCAAAAGTCTGGTAATCCCAAAAACTTTTTACTTTTTTTAATAAATTTCGCACATACAATCAAATTTTATAAAATTTTATTTAAAACAAAATAGAGACTAGAATTTGGACTCTTTCAAAACATAGAAACGAGCACATAAAGTTTTTCGTTCAATAATCAGGAATTCAAAAGGTGACGCAGCAAAGGTGTTGTGATAATCATTACATAAAAATAACAGCAAATTTAAATTGTTAACATTTTTTGTTGCTTTCTGATGTTTTTTGATGTGCTAACTATTATTTGTGTTACATCTTGCATTATCTATTCGTAGTTAGTAAACGTTTTAAAGTATGAAAAGAAAGTAATTAACAATAAAGAAAAGAAAAATTAAAAATTTTAGTTTCGTTACTGTTTGTAGTTATTTATTCTTTACTCTTAATAAATATATCATTCAGTTTTATTATCATTTGTAGTCATTTATCTTTCTTTCTCTTTTATTTTTCTAGCATTAAAATAATTTCTCAAAGCCTATTTGTTCATAATTTCCTCAATTAGTAATAGTAATTGAATTACTTCTGCTATAATAGAAAACTACCACTTTTAAAAAAACCATTAACATTGTGACAAAAGGGTTTGAAAAAATTATCTCCATTTTCAATTCATATATTCAAGGATAATTATCTATCACAAGAACCTAAAGGTACAAAGCACAACATCTAAATTCGAATGCGCTGTAATTATTTGGTATCTTATTACATGCTTATTTTGACTTCTATCCAAAATTTTGTGAACCTCACTATACGTAGTAATTTGACACCATTGATGAATATAATAATGTGTCCAATTTGCCAATCATCAATCGATTTATCGGAATTTCCAAAAGCACAATTTCCATTTGGTTTAATTTGACCAGTTACAGTCCTACTGTTGAGATTCTAACGCCAGCGGGCCTTTGTTTTGTAATTAATTAATTAAATTGACTTAAGGCATTAGTGCTATTACGTTAGTAACACCCTAAGTCTGGTTTTTATCCAAGTTAAGGTAATGAGGGATCCCTCCGTCGTTGCTATTTCATTTGAACTAAAGGAACATTCGAGAGGACACTTCCGAACGACCTGTCTTTGTAGTCGCCTTTCTTCATGGTGATTTAATTTAGGTTACTGTTAGGAAACGTTTATTTCCTCGACTGTTGCCAGATCTTGGTATACATAAATTTAATTTCGTCAAAATATTAGATTAGTTTATTAGTGGGAAAATCCTTTGTCGAAACCAAGTGCGTGGATCCATTGCCACCATCTTGTGCTACACTCGTATGGAAAATTCCCCTCAACGATAACTGAGTATCATATGTAACAGCTGAAATTCTTGGTATTTTATTGTCCTCAACAATTCAGTAATTCTGGTAGTAATTGGCAATACAACACCAAGCTGTGTTAGTTTGAAAAGTTGTACCTTTTGTATTAGAGACTACGTCGCCCTACAAACATTATCCAGCCTGTATTAAGACCCTTCTTAATACCTTTAATCGTCATAAGCTATTGGCGACTCGAATACCCTCCGATGCAGCACGCTCGAATGGGTCAAGGTAGAGAAATTTAATTATTACTTGAAGTTTGTAGATCTAGGTAGTTATAAGCTTATTTTACCAGGAATTCAAGTATTATTAAAGTCAACGTATCATATTGTCATAGTATTTAGCAGATTAGCAAGATTAGTATCATCAATAGTAAATCGTGTATTATTTATCAAATTCAGTGAATGGGCCTTCAGCCAATAAATATAGCGTTAATGTAAGTTCATGTAAACCTCATACGAATCCAGTCCAACTTAAAGAATCTTTTGCATACTAATTAGCTTAGTATTATTAGGAATCTACGTACTAAAATAGCCCTATTTTTTCACTAATATATATATATGGTAGTCGTGTATATTTCGGGTATAGCAAACAAAAAAAATTTTTTATTATTGAATAGTTTTATTGCTTTTCAAAATATTCTCCTTGAAAATCAATGCACTCTTGCATTCGTGTAAACCAATCCGAAAAGCATTGCTGTCACTGTGAAGGCGGTATCTCCAATACATAAGCTTTAAATGCCTCAACTGCCTCTTCCGGCGTAGAAAACCGTTGAACACGAAGTTTATTCTTCATGTGTGGGAACAAAAAGAAGTCACAGGGTGCTAGATCAGGGCTGTATGGCGAATAAATCATCAATGCAATGTTTTGCCCGGTCAAATATTCAATTATTTGAACCGACCCGTGAGAGCCCGCATTGTCGTGGTGGAGAATGATCTGTCGTTTTCGGTTTGTTTCCCTTATTTCTTCAAAAATTTTTGGCAAATAAATAGATGTGTACCATTTGAAATTAACCGTTCTACAACTCTCTAAAGGTACAGTTGCAACGTGACCGGTTTTTCCGAAAAAAAAGGCGATCATCTTGGAATACCCACTGTTTACTATATAGATCCAAGATTCATCGCCTGTGACGACTTTATAAATGTTCTCTGAAGCACCGCCATTGTATTTTTTTGCATTTCTTGGCACCAATCGACGCGAGTCCTTTTTTGAGCGGTTGTCAAATTATGTGGTACCCAACGTGAATATAGCTACTTAATGGCTAAATGTTCATGCAGGATCTTATGCACGCTGGTGTTACTAATACCTAGAGATGCCTCGATCTCAAGCTATGTTACATGACGGTCTTACGTTATCAATTCAAACACTGCATTAATGTTTTCCGACACAACAACATTTGTGGGACGACCTTGGCGAAATTCATCGTCCAAAGAACGCCGTCCAAGTTTGAATTCACTATACCAACGATATACTGCAGTTTTCGATTATGCTTCATCACCATATAAAGAATTCAGCTCGTCGATGCATTCTTGTTGAGATAATCCACGACGAAAGTTATGAAAAATAATTGCACGAAAATGTTCACGAGTTAATTCCATTTTTTCTGACATAAAATTTTCATGTTACTGTCAACAATAGAAATAGTGACCGGATAATAAAATTATCAACGTAAATATATTGTCCAAGATGACAAACTTCACGATGCAATCCTCAGACCGGTGGCAACACTAACAATGTTGCCAGTTCCCAAAATATAAACGGCTACCCTCGTATCAATACTATGTACGAAAATATTCTTTCGAAAACAGTATCAAACTACAGCCCCCTAAAATTATGCGTCATACATGTATTGTACATAATTTAACATTGGTTTTAATATCCATAAATAAATATAATATATATATATATATATATATATATTATATGTCTTAGCTACCAGAATCGTCTTTTTTATTATATTGATTATTAGTTAGGAAAATTTTATTAGTAACTCTGAGATCTCGTTTACCAGGGTTGACCATTTACCATTTAAAATTTTTTTGTTTTAGTCGCATTGTTTATTTTTAATATTTTTTATAATTAGTCTTTACATACTGTTTTTTTTCTTTATCTTTTAATTAGAATCTGGATTTTATTATATTGGCACATAGTCTAGCTAATTCTTCAGAAAAGACTGTTCTTAGACTCAATTTTCAATAAATTAATCACTTCTTCAATAACACTGTTGACTTCTCGTTTTAGTAATATGTTCACTACTGTAAATGCGCAATTGTTTTCCTTTTCACAAGACATACTTATTGTTGCTCACATTCATTGCGATTTTTTACATAAATCTTTAAATCGACTAATTTTATTAATCTCACGGTTTTGGTTTTATATTTCCATTAGCAAAATACTTTATACCACTATTATTCATTTAATGTGAGTAATTTTTTTAACTTTAGTTTTATTATTGTTTCAAACTTAACAATTAGCTGGAAATTATATAAATAACTTTGTTTATTTTTTTTTATTATATTTTATTTGTTATTTTAATTAGTCTTTACATACTGTTTTTTTACATCGGCACTCTTGTTAATAAATGACTTTTAATCTCACGGTTTTGGTTTTTATTTCCATTAGTTATACTGAAATTTTTTTGTTTTACAATTTTTAATATTTTTTATAATATTACATACTGTTTTTTTTTCTTTATCTTTTAATAATTTACAATAGAGATTATTATTTCTAATTAGAATCTTCAGTTCCTGATTTTATTATATTGGCACATAGTCTAGCTAATTCTTCAGAAAAGACTGTTCTTAGAATGTAGTCAATTTTCAATAAATTAATCACTTCTTCAATAACACTGTTGACTTCTCGTTTTATCTTAGAATGCGTAATATTTAGGGAGTTGTTACTAACGACTTGGGATATCTGTAAATGCGCAATTGTTTTCCTTTTCACAAGACATACTTATTGTTGCTCACATTCATTGCGATGCCACTTTTTACATTTTTAAATCTTTAAATCGAATGTATGACGCATAATTTTAGGGGGCTGTAGTTTGATACTGTTTTCGAAAGAATATTTTCGTACATAGTATTGATACGAGGGTAGCCGTTTATATTTCGGGAACAGGCAACATTATATATATATATATATATATATATATATATATATATATATATATATTACAGCAAAATACTTTAGATCTGAAATACCACTATTATTCATTTAATGTGAGTAATTGGCCGGTATTTACACAAATAACTTTAGATCTGAGACTCCCGTATTATTGTTTCAAACTTAACAATTAGCTGGAAATTATATAAATAACTTTGCTGTCTTAGCTACCAGAATCGTCTTTTTTATTATATTGATTATTTGTTAGGAAAATTTTATTAGTAACTCTGAGATCTCGTTTACCAGGGTTGACCATTTAATCCTGGGGCACTTAAGAGTAATTGTTCACTACATCGGCACTCTTGTTAATAAATGACTTATTAATCTCACGGTTTTGGTTTTTATTTCCATTAGTTATACTGAAATTTTTTTGTTTTAGTCGCATTGTTTATTTTTAATATTTTTTATAATTAGTCTTTACATACTGTTTTTTTTTCTTTATCTTTTAATTAGAATCCGATGATTACAATAGAGATTATTATTTCTAATTAGAATCTTCAGTTCCTGATTTTATTATATTGGCACATAGTCTAGCTAATTCTTCAGAAAAGACTGTTTTTAGAATGTAGTCAATTTTCAATAAATTAATCACTTCTTCAATAACACTGTTGACTTCTCGTTTTATCTTAGAATGCGTAATATTTAGGGAGTTGTTACTAACGACTTGGGATATCTGTAAATGCGCAATTGTTTTCCTTTTCACAAGACATACTTATTGTTGCTCACATTCATTGCGATGCCACTTTTTACATTTTTAAATCTTTAAATCGAATAATAATGGGTGTGCAACTTAATTCGGTTACTTTTCAATCGAGGTCGTTAGTTGTTATATATATATATATATATAGTTGAATATGATTGCTGTTTTTTTTTGGTTGGAAAGGTTTGACATCTGTCAACCATATTTAGTTACATTGTTTTGAATGTTGTACAACAACATTATTTTTGAGCTCATTGACAATGTCTGAATTTGTGTTAAATAAACAACATTTGCGGGAAGTTCTAATTTTCTGCTTTAATTGGAAGAAAAGTGCAGCTGAAGCTCAAGGCTTGCTTGCAGAAGTGTATGGTGAATCTGCTCCAACAAAAAAATCATGTTGTGAATAGTATCGATGCTTTAAAAGCGGCGATTTCAGCGTTGAAGACACACCGCGTCCAGGTCAACCAAAAAAGTTTGAAGACGAGGAACTGGAGATATTACTGGATGAAGATTCATGTCAAATGCTAGAAGAACTTGCAAAAACATTGGGAGTAACTCACCAAGCCATTTCAAAATGTTTAAAAGTATTGGGATTCATCCAAAAGCAAGGAAATTAGAATTGAAGCCAAAAGACGTTGAATGACGATTTTGCATGTCGCAAATGCTGCTTGAACGCCATAAAAAGAAATCGTTTTTGCATCGAATCATTACTGGTGATGAAAAATGGCTTCATTACTATAACCCAAAACGAAAAAAACTTATATAAAGCCTGGCCAGCCATCAACATCAACGGCGAAGCCAAATATTCATGGTGTCAAGGTAATGCTGTCTATTTGGTGGGATTCGACCAGTGTTATCCATTATAGGCTGTTAAAACCTGGTCATTCTATTACGGGCGAGCTGTGCAGACAACAATTAATTCTTTCGAAGAGAACAATCGCCGAAAAACGACCATAATATGCGACCAGACATGAGTCTATAATATTTCATCATGACAACACTCGGCCTTATGCTGCAAGACCAGTTAAAATCTATTTGGAAAACAGCGGCTGAAAAATTTTACCTTACCCACCTTAGAGCCCAGACACTGCCCCTTCTGAGTACTATTTATTTCGATCGATGCAGAATGCCCTTATTAGAATACGCTTCACTTCAGTTGAAGGAATCAAAAATTGGCTTAGTTCGTTCTTAACCTCAAAGGATGAACGGTTCTTTTGGGAAGGAATCCATCAATTGCCCGAAAGATGGGAAAAGGTTGTAGCTTCCGATGGACAATACCTTGAATAATATGTTCATTCATTTTGATTATAAAATAAAGGCATTTTTACAAAAAAAGTAACCGAATTAAGTTGCACACCCATTAATTCAAGCCAATGAGAGAACTGTATGCCCATCCTTCGGACATTAGTGAAAATACTAATAAAGCTTTGTGCATATTCGAGTAGAATATCTACTTCAGAACAGAGCCAAGATCACCTAATGAGCTCTGGATTGAGTGATATGATCGTCGTTGTCATTGCTTTATTCCGTAGTAATTTTCATTATGTACGAATAATAATTGTTCAGTAATATTATACACATATAGTGTTAAATATTTTTGCATATATGTTAATTGAACAATATGCCGTATACATCATATTTTAGTATCGTGATCCTATGAACTCTAAGTCATTCGCCGAATATTCAACGGAATTGTAGACAGATCTGAAACTCTGAAATATGATCCGAACATAATTACATTTAAATGAAAAGCTTTGAACTCTAAAAATTACTATTTAAATATAATTCTCATTAAGTGATATTGTTCAAGATACTGTGAAATGTAGGAAAAATTTCCGTCGAAATGTCTTTCTTACCGCGATTTTTTATATTAACCTTTACAAAAATTTTCTTTGTGAAATTGAAATATAATAATTGCAATTCCCTTCAATACTGTGATATTGTTAAATTTATCTCCATATAAAACAATTTTCTGAATAGATTAATAGACGAAGTAAATTAAATTCTGAATTTCGTTAGTAGAATAAATAATTTTAATTTATATTGAGAGCAATATAATCGTGTTGATATTCCCATAAATAAATGCAATTCATTTCATGTACGCACACAAAAAAATGCAAGTATGGTACAGTAAAGTAATATGAAATATGGGAATGACACGATGTGACACTAGTCGTAAAGCTTGATATACGGGATCATCCTACCACATTGCTATTGCCATCCACCAGAACGACACCATTTTTATTCAAGGTAAAACAGGATGACAGTCATTCTTCAACGAGCAGAACGAAATTTAGTAGAAATTTCGTTAGTAGAAATTATTTCGTTTTGTTTTTAATATGTCTGTGTGTTATAGCGGTAGTATTTTATATTCTCGGGTTTTCTCCACTATAAAGTGAATACTCAGTTTATCAAAAACTTGTGAACGTTAAAATATGTAATATTACTACTATTACTCCCATATAATATAAATATATACGAATTCATTATCATTTTTCTTTTAAAAACACTATAACATTTTTTATATCATATCGTATAAAATTAATTTTAAAAAGAAATTAAGAATGCAACTAAACTATATTTTTACTTCAATAAAAATATCTAATTATTAATTTAAAAGAAAAAAATCCTCAATTATGTATGCAAAAAGAAATTGAAACTGTATTTTTTTTCATACACGAGAAAAAAGTATTACTATAATTAGTTAATAAACAAGTAAATACTACTTTTAATATATCATAACAATTGACACATTCAAATATGTTAAGATATTTGAGTTATTAAGTTTAGATATGTATTAACGATTATTTTAATTTTAATATTAGGTAGCAAAAAAAACTTGTGATGAATATAGTAATTCTCACAGTTAAGGTGCATATATAAATAAACGTGTGAATGCATCTATAACGTAGTTGTATATATTAAATTGCAGAAATATTTTTCATATAATTATATCTAAAAATAAAAGAAATGAGATTAATAAATCATTAGATATCGTAGATATAATTAGATACATACAATTACTTTAATTGTATGCTAAAGTATTTGAATGTTATTTAAAAGATTTTAAATAAAGTAATTGTATGGGAAAAATTAAAGCATATGAAAGATTTTTTGGACAATAATTGACAATTGTGTACAAAAATTTAGGATGATGCAAAATATTTATATAAGATAGAATAAGATAACATTTTCTGGTATAAAATGAAGTATGAGCATGCAACAGTTAAAAATTAGGAGATATTAAGGAAATTATAAGATATTTGCAAAAGCAACATAATTTTGACAAGTCAAATGTGGAATTTTTAGGTATATATAAACCAGTTTTATAATGTAGAATTTATGTAACGTAGATTCTGAATATGCACTTTATTTTCAAAATTAAAGTTTAAATTTATTTTTAAACCACACATTTGTTTATTTATAAATCCGAGAATTTGATTAATTACTTTGAATTTCCTATGTAAAGGACTTTCTAAAACAAAAAAAGTTAGTCTGTAAATGCTTCTGTAAAAACACGTTAACGTCAGTACAAGATAGTCTAGAACTTGTTATTGCAAGAAGAACATGTTCGTGTCTACAAGAAGTAGCTGATTAACAATGCTATTAATATTTGAAAATCTCCGAATATTTACATTGTCAGTATTATAAACAATATATGGAAGATTAAAGTATATATTAACTTGTCCCAGTTGAATAAAAAATATTTTATATACACATATATTTGAAAGTAATAATAATAATTATATTTAATCACTGAAGGTTGATATATAACCCATTGCCACATTAAATGGCACATTAATGTGGCAAGGGGTTATATATCAACCTTCAGTGATTAAGTGAATCAACCACAGGCTCCATCAAAATTACCTCCAATAATAATTATATATTATTATAAAATAATAGTAAGTAAACAAACATCAAGTGGTGAAATTACGAACAAAAGAAGTTCATATAAATTCTATAATAAATGTATATAAGTAAAAGCTACAACTTTTAAATAACGAAGAAATAAACACCTACAAGTAATAGTGCATGTAGAATAACTATAAATGAAAATGTATGTACATACGTGATATACAAAGAAAATCCATTTACATGTGAGTCTAAAAGAAGAGAACAGGAAAAGTGTATTAGGAATTAATACTATACGATGATTTTTATTTTTTGCAGTTTGATTTTGATATCTATTTTTATCTCAGTTAAATTGATGTTAAATATTATTTTATATTGAAAAGCGATATGTTTTGTTAATCTGGTACGTAGACTTTCGCGGTCGTGGTCCATACTATCTGCTTCTGGGCTTCCGGGCTGGAACCGCGCCACTGGTATAACTACCGACGTTTCGTACCCACTCGTATGAGACATCTTCAGGGCTCAACTACTGCTACTGGCTGTCGCACTGAAGCTGGTGTAAGTCGATGGTGGACGGGTTTATATATGGGTAATGGGTCAGGGGCCAATGGAGCGTTACGGTTGCGATTAGGTTGTTTAGAGATGAAGGACTGCCAGGCGTTCAGTAGGGAGTAGCCATCATCACAGTTAAAGTTATTGGGGTGCTTAGAGATCTCTATAGATTCGCGGATTTTGCGACCAGAGTAATGGTTAGTACGGAATAGAATCTTGGTAAAATTAAATTGGATATGGTGCCCGGTTTCCAGCTTATGCTCGGTAAGTGCAGAACCAGCTACGCGCAGCAACCTAGTACAACGCTCATGCTTAGAAACACGAGTACCGACTGACCGCTTTGTTTCACCGATATATACACTGCCGCACGAGCAAGGAATCCTGTACACACCAGATGAAAACGAGTCAGATAATTTGGAATGGGGTTTGAAGATGGTTTTAATGTTGTTTTTGAGAAGTACCCTACTGATACGGTCAGTAACACCTTGCATATAGAGTAGATGGGCTTTGGAGAGAGTGAGAGATAATATATGCTGTGTATTGAGCTGTGGGACCTTAAAATAAAGATGTCGATCTATGGTTTGTTGAATATTAATGTTGGACAAATTGTTGTTTATAAGAGTAATCTGGTCGTGGTCCATGCTATCTGCTCCTGGACTTTCGGGCTGGAACCGCGTCATTTGTATATCTGCCGACGCATCTCATTTGTATAGTTTCAGTGCAGTAGTTGAGCCCTGAAGATGTCCCATACAAATGGCTACGAAACGTCGGCAGATATACAAGTGATGCGGTTTCAGCCCAGAAGGAGATAGCATGTTGTTTATAAGAGCTTTGGTAACATGACTTAATTCCTGGGATAGAGAACGGTCAGATATGTTTAAAGCTCTTTGGACTAAGGAGTTGACAACGCCCTGTTTCTGTGCGGGATGATGATGGGAGAGGGCGTTAAGATACTGGTCAGTGTGTGTGGGTTTGCGGTAAACTGAATGTCATAGTGAACCATCCAGACGACGATTCACCAAGACGTAAAGGAAAGGAAGGAATCCTTCTGATTCAGTCTCCATGGTGAAACTTATGGAATCGTGTTGGGAATTTAGGAAAACAAGGAAGTTGTTCAAGGAATCCCGACCATGCGGCCAAATAACGAAGGTGTTACAGGAGTGTAGGATTTGTCGTTCGAATGCCATAAAAATGTCAGCGACAACAGAAGAGAGAGGAGACCCCATGGCTGCACCCGATACTTGTTCGTAGTAGATGCCACGGAACTGAAATTAGGTAGAGGTTAAACAAGTATTCACCGGATCGGCCAACTATGTAGTTGAGCCCTAAAGATGTCCCATACGGACAGCCCGGAAGCAGATAGGATATATTTTGTTATTTATGATATTTTTTTAAATAAAAAAATAATATTTTGTAACATATTGGAGTATTATTATATAGAGACATTAGTTATAAAAATAGTTACCCTTTCATTCCTAAAAAATATATGTACTTGAGCAAATTATTCACTTTGAAGGCATAATACTTTAATTTAATCTAAAAACTGACCCCCATATTTATTTACTAATTTGTTTATCGTTATGATATAAGAGGTGATGCAAATAATTAATAAGTAATACAACTTACATACGAAGTATAAAAGATGATATTAAATTCTTCACATTGAAATGTACTAAGAAATTACAATATAGTTAAATATGTGATGATTTTTAAAATAAAATTAAATTTGTAAAAGTATCATTTGTAAATAAAATAAATATAACTACAAATCTAATATATATATATTATATATATATATATATGTATATATATATATACATTATTTTATTGGAGAAGAGATATCGACCGTACTCAATTAGAAAGCAAAATATGTCTAAAGACTATTGTATTTATCCGTCTGTGATAAAATGTGATCTATCACAACAAACTCAAGTCTTTAGACATAAGAAACTTTCTTCTATATAGAACATTTTTTTAATATTATTAATAATTCAACAAAAATAATTGCGTATAACTGAAAAATATTAGTTAATAATAAAGATTTCTGCAGTATCTCTAAATATATCGCTGACGTTCATATTTTAGTAATTTTAATTAATGGGCCAAATCCTTGTGCAGATATGCAAACCCCTACTTGCACAGACCTACATCCATGTTTTATTGTGACTGTACGCATGGTGGGTAATACGCTTCTCCAATCCTTCTATGAATATACTAGTACGCGTCACCACTTGTCTAATATCCAATAGAAAAAATTCGTGCATAATTCGACCGTTTATGTTTATTACCCCTTCGTAGTAATAGCTTCCTTCTCGTAACACAACCTCTAAGTCCCTGTTTAATTAAATTAGAAGGATGCACAAAATGGCTTGTCGATCTACGAAGATCTTCTATTAGTTCTTTAGATGATTTCGTCCTATTTAACAAGGATGTCTATCGCAAATATTTATCATGACCTTTTACTTTTCTTGACCTACCCATCCTTTTTTTTATCAGCCTCCAAATCGGTTGCTTGTACTTTTGGGGATTTTAAAAATCGAAGACTTAGAACAGTGCTTTCATTCTGCAATAAAAGAACAGTATTCAGTGGCGATTTTCGTCAAATATTCTAGGCATTTCATTACCCTCTCGAGAAATTAACTTAATCAGAATGCGGATGATAGAATAAAGTGAATCACTGCTTACACTATTGTTTTATAGTATCAGAAAAATATTCACATGAACTTGTACTGAAGTAAGTCCTTTATGATTGAAAACATAATAATTCAACTAAACACTTGAAACTCCAGTGATATACTAACCGGCATTGCGCACAAACTGTCTTTAAGCAGGTAACGAAATAACTATTGATGAGAAACAGATTACCAGAGTAGGATTAATTAAGGATATTTTCGCAGAAACTGCTTCCTCTTTCATTTAACAATAAATTTTCAATTCCTAGAACTTTATTATGAAAGGAACAGTAGAATAATATTGAATACGGAAACAATATTGTTAGAAAATTGAATTTTTGCAAGTGATCGCTTACTTATGCACACCACTGTATATATCAAAGTATTTGACTTTTGATGCTTCGTAACATATGCTAAAATTTTCCTACATTAATTAATTAAAAGATCAAGGGTTCCATCGTACTCGAAAAATATTTTTAAATTTCGATTACATAGTACGAAATATCGTTTAAAATATTACAAAATACATACATGATTTATTTAATACAAATGAAATTACGTCTCCAAAATAATGTAAAATATGCAGTATCTGTACTGACGTACTATACTCATGAATAGAGACGCCAGATTTTTACTTCTCAGCAGTATCACCAATATATATGCAGTATGTATTTTACAGTGTATTATAAATGGTAAAATGCCCTATTTTTTAACTATAAAATACAACCGCAAGTACCCACACATATTCGATGACACTGCCGGAAAACAAAACTCCAGTGTCTCTACTCATGAATACTATCTACTACCATGAGACGAGTTCATATATTCCTTATTTATAACAAGAATGTGTAAATGTTATTAATGTGGAAGTATTAAGAAAGATGTAATTAATCTGTGTTGTAGATAATGTCAATTCAGTTATTTGAAAAGAATAACTAATATTTAACAAAATGACATGTCCATGTAACAATCACATGATGTTCGAGTGATTTCTTTGAATTAATTGACTAATTTGAAGACAATAATTTATTTATTTATATTTATATTTTGCCCAACAGAATTTCTTCAATTAATAGGACAAAATCAATTACACATACACACAAATGTTCAAGAAGAACAAAAAGTAAATACAACATTTCCTAAATAATAACTAAACACAATAGTTCTTTACATGTAAGTGCCTGAATAAAGAAAAAAAATACATATAAAAGTACAGAAACAAGCAGAGAAAAAATGAAAACTTAGCAATTTCCCCTACTTGTCCTCAATTGCTAGTCTGAGTAATAGTCCCATGAAGTCATTATCAATGTCTCCTGCACAAAATATCTTATTAAAATGTATAATGTATAATTATGTAATTATTATGAATATATTTATACGGATGATTAGTTAATAGGAATATTCCTCAGTATTTATAACATCGTCGTTTAGTATACCTGTAGTTACCTTGTTTATTTTACAATTATGACAAAATACTTGTAATAAATCCAATGAATATCCGTTATTTGGTAATATAGACTTATAAACTCTCTGAAAACAAATCATTCCAAGTGGTCAAGAAGAAAAGCAAATTTATAACCAGAAGCATGGAAGGACACAAATTTTGCAATGCAAGCTGATTTTACACTGAAATTCTTGAATATCTTGCACCTCATATTACATTTATGAGGATCAACTGCCTACACTGGAAGGTGAAAAGGTTTTATTGAAGAGGAAGAATCGTTGTTGAAGATATAGTAATTATTACTTTCGGACTACAAATAAAATACTGTTAATTACTAGAAAAATGGAAGTAAATATCGTTTATCTCTTATCTACCATGCAGAGGAAGCCACATGTAAAACGTTATGGCAAAGAATATATATACAATGCGATAATTTCCTGCTAGAGTTACACTCAGTTCGCACTTTAGCACCCCAAGTCCATTCAGTAGCACAGTCCGCGTCATCAACGACTTATAGCTAGACAATTCTATCATTAATTCCTCCACGTAAACTTATGTTTTATATAGGGTTTAACAAAAATAGTGGGCCGACTATGCATAAACGGGTCCTATAACAATAAGAAAACGGTTATATATATATATATATATATATATATATATATATCGTACAGCAGTTCCATAAAGAATTAGAGCTACTGGTACTGGTATTTTAATAATAAATATTGTATTCGAAATGATATTTTTTCATTTTTTATTAAAAAATAAGGTAGAAAACGGAACTATTAAATTAAAATCACAATAAATGCCCCCCACGCCTTCAAAAATTCCAGGTATGTTCTGAATTTACTGATATCCGTTTCTAACTCTTTGTCGATGATCCTCAATTTTTTAAACTGAGGTAGAATACACTCTTGATTTTAGATATTCCCATACATAATAATCTAAAAAATTTAGAGACTGCACAAGCCAAACCACAGGACCAGTACGAACATGCTTTCGAATTACATTGCGTTCAAAAATTCACGTGCTCCAAGACTGAAGTGAACTAGTGCACTGCCATGCATGAACTACATGCGTCTTCTAACATTTAGTGGAACAGTTTCCAGCATTTTTGGTCGTTTTCTAAAAAATACCAATAATTCTGATTATAAAGTAGCCCGGGTACAAATAATAGATGATCACAGGCGCATGTTTCTAGCAACCCTTCCCTGTATTCTTTACAATTGGTACAGATAAAATTTATTGGTTCTTAATATCTGCCACACAACGATATGATCGACACCTACTGCTAATACAGTTCCTCAAGAATTATTATCACGGACAGTCTTTCTTTTTTATTCACCTAAGATTGATAATGTTTCCACATTAATTTTCGTATTCTATGTACGTATTCGACAACTAAGTTGTCATCATTAGCAGATGGTCATCAATATGTGCTTTGGCATTCGATGGCACAGATCGTGTATGGAAATTGTTTCGTGGGGGTTTTTGTCGTGGTTTCTACGTGCGACACTGTTTAATTATCTGTTGACGATGACAACTTAGTTATCGAAATACGTTACAGAATACGAAAAGTAATGTGGAAAGGAGTTATGTATCAACCTTAAGTGATTAAATTAATCCACCACAGGCTCCATCAAATTTACCATCGTGGATATTGCTCAATACGATCTCAGACTACCCATTTGAAAGATTCTGTTTCCCTTAATCTTATGTGAAGCCTTTCAAACGTTTTCTTATTTAGTAAAGGATGGTTTAGAAAATATACTGGGTAAAGCCATCTTGTTTCAACCTCATTACAATGTGCCAAACTGTACGTCAAATACATGTCAGACATTTCCCTAATTTGCCACTTCTATACAAATGTACAGCAATAACACAACCTTCAAACGTTTTCAGTTTTCATCATTTTCCAGTACAATTATTCTTATCGTTACGTATTTGTTGGGATTATTATTTGGCTATAGTAAAATCAAACATATAAATAACAGAAGCAACTTTCTAACAATTTATTTAACCATTATCGACAGGTATAATTGTTAATAAATAATATCTAAACACTAGTTACTAATTTTCCTTAATTAACCCTGATCAAGATTATTCTTCACGTGCAAACGTCTATATCGCTAATAGTCTCTCACACACGGCTTCGACTGCAACACTTCGAAATTTAGAATCGTCCCGCGATCTTCCGGTAGTTTCTCGTTCTCATATTGCCTACAATAAGTCTCGTGACACTGTCCTCTCCTTAAGACTAACCGTCCCGGTAAGGCTGGGATTCAGCAGCCTTTATTGTAGTGCACTAGGCGATCGACATATACCATTTCCAATTTGCTTCGAGCACTTCTTCGTATCCGATGGACCATGCTATAAGGTCCCTCCCAAGATTTTTGTAACTTAGGCCTTTCATCGACTTGGTTTGCACAACCAAACTTCGTCATCTGCTTCGAAGCGGAAGGTGTTGATTCACTGATCATACCCAGCCTTTGAAAATGGCCCAATGGTATCCACTGTGATTCTCTCATCACACAATGCGTTTCCAAGATATTGTTTCATTTGCTCCCGCCTCCAAGTCTTCGATTCTTCGCCCGTTGTACAATTTTGGCAATTCTTTTGTATCTATTGCCGTCATTTCAATCAGTAGAAACAATTTCTGATTTTATTCATTGTTACCAAAATCCTCCAGTAAAACAATTAATAAATAAGCTCTAACAGCTATTATCTGAAAACATTTTAAAATCATTAAAATATATTTATTAAGTCAATGTGTCAATTTTTTTAGTCTGTACACTTCATTACCAAAATCTCACTAATAATGTCAGTTTCAGTGCACATTGCTACATATACGAATATATCGAGGTATGTACAAAGACCATTGCAAAGAGAATTTTACTTTGAAACCATTTTAAAACACTTCTTGTTGACTGGACAGCTATTTAAGTATGAATTTGTCGGAAGACGCTTGGTTATCGAGTAACATAGACTTTATAAACACAATATTGAGGAAATATATTTATGAAAGAATATGGAACTTACAAGAACAGAACCGTACAATTTTGACGAGATTAAATACAAGAGATGAAAAAATCGTTAAGAACAATTGGAAAACAAGAAGAATTTTAATTCAGATAAATAAAAAAAGTTATAAAAAAATTATAGAAAACAAGAAGCTAAAAAAGACAGCAAAACGACTTCACCAAAAGATTCTACTATGTTTAGAACTATACCTAAAAATAATTGATACCATTTTTCTTTCCGAAAATCTATTTACTATAATATTTAAATTAAATATTTATTCTTTTTGTTATAATTTTCACGAATTTGTAAAACTTTAGTAACCAATTAAACATTCATAAAAATGTTTATACAAAGTAATTATAAATATTTTCAAAAAGATATTATTATATTAATAAAGCAATTCTTGGTATAGGTTTTAAAATTGAATAAAAATAATATAAATCCGCGAATAATTTATTACAGTGAAAACAAAAAATATAGTGTAGCGAATATACATATTACATTCACACTGTTGAATAACAAAATAAATTATTTAATCATAGCTCGTTAACAACGCAGCCATTGCTGTTAGTTATTTTACTGTTAATCATTAACACCATAAATGAATAAAATATCGCGTGTGAAGTTGATGAATGAAGATATCGATCCAAAGCCCAGCAATGACATATTCACCGTGTCTGTCTTCTCAATATGATGCAATCAATTATAATAATTGATGATGCAAACAGGTCGTAAATTTAATCTGCAACATCTTATTTCCTCGTCAAGATGTTGATTGCGTTTAATTAATCAAGAAGATATCGTTTGGATATTATGATAAAATTTAAACTCTCCAAACCGTACACAAAGTTGCCTTGGACGATGGTTTCGTCGAATTCACTAAATCTTGCTTTATGAACATTTAAATCTGCAACGGCATGCAGCGGGGTGTTACCATGGCAATGACATCTTTTCTCATCTCTATGGTCTCTGGAGGTTTAAACACTACATACTGTAACAGGGGCCATAAACTGTCTACGCTAAAAATAAACACATCCATGTTGCACAAAAGCGGGTGTACATACAGCAGTAAAACATGTGTATATGTAACATAAATGTACAGGTGAAGGTAAAGTATCGCGTTAAATATTTGTATGTCTGCAAAAAAATAATCAAAAGAAATAAATACTCCGTATTTTACAAGAAGACATTTACATTTGTTTGAAAGTAATTTAGAGCAATATGTATATGCATCGCTGTAAAATATCAATATGTCACTTTAATTTCTGGTCAAATACCACATAGGAGACAACTAGGGGTAAAATTTTCAATGTAAAAGGTAGGTAATTGTTTGGAATTATTTTTCAATATTTAGAAATGCCCAACATCCACAAAATACATATTTCGCCCGTTTTTTTGGATATATGCTTTGAAAAACGTAAAGCTTGAAGACAAAGTGTATTTGGAGTTATATTGGGTTTATTATTAGGGTACATAAACTCTCACATATGCTATAGACGTAGAGTAGGTATCACTAAAACAATTGATAGTAAGAAGTATATTTTATATAATTATTGTAGTTAAACACTTACCTACGAGACCAGTATTAACAATCTGGATTAGCTACGCCAAACATCTGCCTCCATATTATCTTCGATAAATTATGTTCGTCGCGTTGTAAATAAAGTTCGTCATGTGTTTCAATCATCACTAAATAACGTCGGCAATGTTCATTCTTTAATTTAAAAAAAAAAACAGTTAATAGCAACTTCCGGTTTAACCGGGAGTGTGGTAAATTTTCAAAATAAAAAATAAAGCGGTACTCCCAATACGTCCAATGAATGGTTTCAATAAATCACCTTACATGTACAAATGTGCTCTTTAAGGATTCATATAAGAGTACTGGCGAAGAAACATCGTTTTTTAATATATTGTGGATGCGGAAGGTATTCTTTACAAAAAAAAACTACATAAGTTGTTTTGACGCAAGTCAAGTTACTATTCTCAATGGATAAAGTGAAAAATGCAATAAGTCTTTATCGATCTTTCAAATAAAAACACAAGAGCTTCGGCAACGCAAATGATCTCAAACTTTGTTTCGTAACTAATCTCTTCTGCTGTAATAGTACAATTTCGGAGTTAGTTGATGTTTGCAATATTGAAGCACTGATCGTATATTACGAAGCTCGTTTTTTAAAAAAGTACGGTTTTTAAATGTAGTCGCTGTAGTGCTTCGGCCATTGTATCACGCATGTTTGCTGAATATGCACGTCTGTTGGTTACTCACAAGCCCCAGTACTGAAGCAATCGTTATCATACATTTCAAATGCGTATCTTATTTTGGATTGTATGATGCAGTATAGAAAAGGTGTCCTAATATGTAGGAACTTATAGATACCCCCGAGGCAAAAAATCTACAAGCAGGATCCCCTACCTATCTCAAAACACAATGCATATGATTTTCGTGTTGAAATTTTTTGCATGAACTTCACTTTTTGGGCGATGTTGAATGTCTACATTCCATGTACTGCTGTTTTGATTCTGGCGTCACATGAGCCATTCACGGGCTTAACAACTCATTACCCTTATCATGGCATCGTTGAAGAAAAGTCAAAGCTTTGGCTACACAAGTGGTTTTGTGTACTCTACTCTGTATTTTCGGTACTCAGAGTGAGCACAACTTCCGATAATGTAAGCGTTCTGCCACAATTTCATAAGCAACACTTCTAAAAATTGCGAAAATTTTTAGAAGTGTTGCTTCTGTGACATATTCAGTAAGTGGACTGTTATGTTTCACGATACTGCTCGTCTACACGTATCTCGCCGAACCCAACTACGATCATTTGAAACGGTCGTGCTGCAGTGGTTGGCAAATCAGATGACAGATTTCTATGAGAATGAAATTCACAAGCTGATTGTATAATATGATAAGTGCCTTAATATTGATAGTAATTATACTGAAAAGTAGATTAAGGTATATGCATTCTTAAAAAAACATTGTACACACGCCTCGTATTAACTTTGATGGCAATTTCATATTTTCCTACACTAGAGCAAAACGTTATGACTTTTGGGTTGATTTAATATATTTAAAAATAAAACAAAGTCAAAAACTACTTAGTAGGTCGCTTGGAATACAGCATTTGAGTTCACGCCTTGCCATTTGCGTGAACAGGTTCATTGGGATATTCTTGTAGTCGATCTTTATGCTTTTGTGAGTAACTGTATTTGGAAACTGTCTAATTAAATCATTTGATACAGACCATGGACCATTGGTGATGATACGAAATACTCTGAAAAAGGCACCAGTATGCAAATAGGTAATAGAAATGCTAATTAATGCGTTTAAACAAGAGCAATAAAAAGTAAAATTAAGCGGTAGAGAATGTGTGTTGTAATGAGCATTATGTTGCATTAATTCCACAACACAAACGTTATTAAATGAATACGTCGATGCTATATTTAGATAATTATCGTATATGCATATATTTTCAATGGGAATTATGTTGCACGTGGTCTGTGGTCAGCCTATTTCTCGAGCAACCATTTCTATGTTGCGGTGCAGCATATGTCTCTTACTCATTTCAGAATTTAGCCCAGAGGACAACCAGAAGTGTGGTGTAAAAATTCCCCAGATCGACGACGGACCATAACAATGTCAGAAAATGTGAAGACAATTTGATAATTGATTTTGAGATCCCCAAACTATTTTTTTCAAACTATCTCTTAGAAACTACATCTAGAAAATGCCTGGTTCGAACAGGATGCTACCACGGTCAAAGTAACGATGAGTTTTGAGGCGGCGAATTTTTCCGATCAAACGCTCTGCGCTTTTTTATGGAGATACCTTAAGGCAGAAGTTTTTAAACATCGTTCCACGAATCTGTTTCAATTGAAGAAACTTATTCGGATAGAAATAGCCCGGAACTTCAGAAATCGGTTACATCAGTGCATAGAAAACCATCATCTTCAAGATATTTTGTTTAAAACTCTATAATTTCAAATTTCAAATTGCAGTCTTTCATTAGCAAAAAATAAATTTTGTCTTTTAGTACTTTTTTTTTATTCGCCTCAAAAAAGTTTTTGCGTCCCACTCTGTAATGATATACAGTAAGCAAGTGCGAACTATGGTCATATTTGATGTGTTTGTGTTTGTGTATGTATATAAGGGTAGAGATAATTTACTGCTCCTCCCCCCCCCCCCCCCATCAGATGAAAAAGCTCTCTTAAGTATTTTTGTATTTTGCATTTTTGCCACTTGTCTGTTATTTTATTTTGTGAGACTTTATTAGCTCCGTAATATTAGAGCTCTTATAAATATTCTTTAGCTTTTGGTTAATTTCCAGGGAGTACCGTTTTTCTTTTCCTTATGTCTTGTTCTACAGCAAATGACATTCTTGCGGTGCTCCGTAGTGCTAATTAACACTATTACTTATAAATACCAAATGATATATAAATATCTAGAGTTGATAATAAAATATCCCTACGTTAGCAACAACATACATAATTGTATTTATCTAGTATTAAAATATTAAATATCATTCGAATAACGTCTTTTGGTTTTGAATTTTATATTTATAATTGATACTAACCTCAATTTATTTATAGACAGATGAAAATAATTTGCATAACTAATGAAGTGACATAAAAAGATTACAAACCGTGTAGTTTACCAAATTTAAATTGCTGTTGTCTGGGAGTGTTATCGTGAACCAAAAAATAGTAAAAGACAGCATAAATCTCGCAAAATACAGTAGCATATCTGTGTTAACAATAACATGTTTAAAAAGTTTTGACATGCATCTATCATTCCAGCGCCCTATGAAGTACTTTAATTCGTCTAATTTTTTTAATATTTAAATTTAAGAAAAAAATACATTTTTTTAACACCATATTCAAATGGCATGCCCCAAATTCTGTATAGTACAATACAAAGAATAATTCTATTACAACATCGGTACAAATCGAACCGCTAAAACACACAAAATAACGAGCAGCCGAAAGTTCTTCGGAGAACCAATAGAAATCAGGAAGAATTCTAAATGCCTCTTCCTGATGTTCTCTGTGTATATAACGAGTTTTTTAAACATAATGTACATAGATTTTCCTATAAAAAAACATAGCAATACTTACCTGGCAATGAACACAACCTTTGGTAAATAAACTTGTCTTCATCAAGAAAATGTTAAGATTTGACTTTAATAATTATATTTTCACGCTTAATGAACTAGTTAATTTTAAAAAAGCTGCTCAAAACTTACGAAATGTGTAATACAACTATTTGTTGTAAAGTGATTTCTCTTTGGTTAAGTTAAATTAAGAACTATTTATCTATTATTAATCTGTAATGACGCCTTACAACAAAACTGTTTAATTAAAAACATTACAACAAATATTCGAAATGTTTTCCTGTACATTCTAAACAATACGCTAGGTAACTATAAAATCAGGACTTATTTCATTACAGGTGATGAGTATACGATTTCTTAATATTATTGTTTATTTAAACATTGTTATAAATTCAAGATCTAAAATAACTATAAAAGAAGAAATCGTTTGAGGATAAGTCAGATGATCAGAGTGCTCAAAGTGTTAATCTATGTGACATATTTAGTGAACTGAATATATTTTATTGAGTTGATAGGCAACGAGTTCCGTAAAGTGCGGCAGAGTTCCAGCCAATTGAAACTATGTATTATCGATGTTTTTACTTGTAGGGCAATATGTGTCCGAAGATCTAGGAACTTGTTCGCATTTAAATTTGCATCAATAGAGGATGGGTTGATTGACATTACTAATTATTTTAGTCCAAGCACTGATTCTTTGTTATACTCTTATTCAAATTTTGTATGTAATCATCAGTACGAGGACAATTCAGATTCGACTTGCATTTTTTTTCCGTAATTGAAAAGATATTGCAAAGCGGTTTTATATTCATCGAAGTAGACATGTTAGCTAAGGCTATAAAGAAATCTATATTGATTGTGTCAATACTGTCAATTATATTAACAATGTCGTGCAACAATATATCAAATTCTGTTGCACAATATATAATTATTAAATTTCTTTTCAATGAAGATGTAAAAGCGACTTCAACTTGCTACCTGTTGCTCGTTCAATGTCTGCTATGAATCTAGGGAACGTTCATAAAGTTAACCAGCTGATTCGGAGTAATAAGCGAATATCTATGAAGGAAATTACTAGGTTTATAAACACGAGTATTGAAAGCGTTCACGTTTGTCCATGACAAGCTTAAATTTAAAAAAGTTAGCGCCAAGTGGGTTCGAAAACAACTTTCAGGTTTGCAGAGAATTCCGACTCCACTACGAGTATAAGAGGCAAGCGATTTGCTTCTAACGAGGAAGTGAAAAATGCGGTGCAAAATTGGCTACGTTATCAACCGAAAGAATTTTTTTCAACGTGAATACGGAAGATAGCGGAGCGATGGAACAAGTATATTTTAAAGGCGTATTGTCGCTTGGAAAAATGATGTATATATAATATTAATTTGTAGTTTGTATCAACCAGAAAAAATAAAATGCAGGTCATTTGAATCACCCTCGTATGTGGTCCATACCTCTTAAAATAATACAGAAAATTAAAATAGGATAAAGTATTAGGAACTAGACGATGATTTTGGGAGTTTACCAAGTCATTCAAAGAAAGCGTAATCCGCAAAAATTATACTTCTTAAGATCATCTTCATTTATTAAATTGAACAGTTTCATAGTTTTCTCAATTTTGTCATTTTAGTAAAGAAACTTATTGTTATCAAATTTATAAGATTTGTATTAGTATATTCTAGGTGTCTTAAATACAGAAATCTTAGATATAATATATTCTTTAACCATTAAATATAACACTGTGATGTGTTCTTCTTCAGCATAATAAACAATATTTAATGCCATTTCTTCAGTTAAGACATAACAAGCTTTTACTCTTTTCTTATTTATAATATTATCTTCGATATTAAGTCTCAATAATGTGAATTGTTCCGATTGATGGTATAGATTGATTGGGGTAATAACCGACAACATATCATGGATTTGCTGGAGGCTATTGTTATCTTTGTACGAACTTAAAATACTTATTTTTCTCCTCCCTTTGAAATACATACTTATTTTAAAATTACTATCTACTATTCGGATACTTGTTGCATTTTTTTATCAAATAAATAGTTGTCATTAGTATGTCTTCAAGCTTGAAGCAAGATAAGTTCCTTCTAGAACCATATTTTCGAAGTGGCCAACGCGATTCAAATGATCAGTGGAAATACTCAATACGATTATGTGTTGACGATTTAAATGCCGAAGTTCCCGATATCTACGTGGATTGAGAATCGTTTTCATTTGTATTGAGAACGTTTTAGAGATATATTGGGTCTGGGAAAAAGTTCGTGGCGTTTTTCCCGATAGATGGCATTGGTTGCCGATAACTAAAGAACAACAAGTCACAGCGACACCACCGACGGCTCGTTTTTTAGATGACCTTCCGAACGTTAGTTTGAGCGTAGAAACATTGTAATCGGTGCAGTGATTGGAAAGTTATTCGCACTTGAAAATGGAGAAGAATAATGAGAAATTTCGTTATATTCTGCAATATTATTATGATAAGGGGAAGAACGCTGCGCAGGCTTGTGATAAAATTTGTGCTGTGTACGGTGAAGGTACTTTATCGAAATCTGTTGCGCGGAAATGGTTCGCTCGCTTTCGTTCTGGAAATTTCAATGTGAAAGATGAGTCACGCTCCGGTCGTCCAATCACTGAAAAATCTGATGAAATTCTTGAAAAAGTCCAACAAGATAAGCATATCAGCAGTGTCGATATTGGCATGGAGCTAGGCATTGACCACAAAACTGTTTTGAACCATTTACACAAAGCTGGTTACAAAAAAAAGCTTGACGTATGGGTTCCTCATGAGTTGAGCGTGAAAAACATGATGGACCGAATTAACATCTGCGATGCGCTGCTGAAACGGAATGAAATCGAGCCGTTTCTGAAACGTTTAATAACCGGAGATGAAAAATGGATTACGTACGATAATCGGAAGCGTAAAAGATCGTGGATAAAGGATGGTGAGCCGTCACAAGCGTTCGCTAAGCCAACATTGACGCCAAAAAAAGTGATGCTGTGTGTATGGTGGGACTGGAGGGGAATCGTCCACTACGAGCTACTTCCAACTGGTCAGACGATTGATTCTCAACTCTACTGTGCACAACTAGAGAGATTACGCCAGGCGATTGAAAGAAAACGGCCCGAATTGATTAATAGGAAAGGTGTTGTCTTCCATCATGACAACGCCCGACCACACACTTCTTTGATGACCCGTCAAAAATTGAGAGAGTTTGGTTGGGAAGTTTTGATGCACCCACCTTACAGTCCGGATATAGCACCCTCTGACTATCATCTGTTTCGATCTCTGCAGAACTCTCTCAATGGAATTAAGTTGGTTTCAAAAGAAGCCTGTGAAAACTACTTGATTCAGTTTTTCGACCAGAAACCACAGAAGTTTTTCACCGATGGGATCATGGATCTACCAAAAAAATGGCGAAACATTGTCGATAATAATGGAGCATATTCGGTTTAAATGAATTCGTCCACGCGCCATGCGGGGACCAGTTGAATTTTACTGAAAAAACGCCACGAACTTTTTCCCAGACCCAATATATAGTGTTTCCAAAAGGAAAGGTCGTAGAATGGTTCTCAATGGGGAAGTAGTTGAAGGTATTTGCGCTCTTCTTGATCAAAATCCACGAAAATAATTCCGACAAATGGCCTAACAAACATTAATCATTCCCTTTTCTGTGGCGAATTAGATTGAAATTAATTTAATATATTTAGAATTATCTTATGGATCTTGTCACGAAGTGGTGAGAATTAAATTATCACTCATATAAGATACAAATTGTTCCAGAACTACAATCATGGGAACACGGTAAATGTATATAGCTTATTGTCAATAATTCAACACAAATTTAATGACTAACAAGCTGCTAGTTTCATCTTTCTTTCCTAATGAATGTTATGTGAGTTCACAAAATTACAGAATATGGTCAGCTGAAAATCGTCATGTTGCACAACTGTTTTCTGTGGAAATTGGTGTTTGAATTTGTGTGACCCGGAGGAAAATTATCGGGGCAATATTTTTACCCGAAGCAATAATAGCTGCAAATTATCTTACAATATTGAATTTAACATTTATAGCACAATTACACAATGATGAGATAATGAAAGGTTTCTTTCAACATGATAATGCTAATACTACGAGGTAGACTGTTGAATTTCTAGAACAATTTTATGGTAATAGGCTTGTCAGAACTAACAGATGTATCCTAAGATCTCCCGATCTTACACCGCTAGACCTTTTATTTAGTTATTTCAAGAAATAAAATATTTCATAATTGGTTGCACATACTTGATAAACTGCGAGCAACTGTCTGAATCACAGTAGACAAAATCACACCAAAAATTTTGTAAAATGTCTTCGAAAGTATAAAGAGAAGAATCGACGTACATATGTCGATAATAATGATCATAATTTGTAAATGGAATTTACACCAATTTATTATTTACCAGACTATCTGATATAAAAATACATTGAGTTATTAAATATATCTAGATTTGTCTTCTAAAGTAATCATTTATCCTCAATTCTTTTGTCTGTTCTTTAAATTTAATTATGTGCATTTCAGGTTAGAAACTGGTATATAATATATAATTTTAAAGAGTAAAGTTTTACGCAAGGCTACTAAACTCAATTTGACAAGTATATTAATATTATAAAAGGTGTACATACACTGAGCCACTGAGTCTCTACTTTAAAATAAAACATAAATATAAAATGTATTAATATTATTAAATATAAGACTAAAATTACAATTAACGTTCAATATACATACAAGTTGTTACTCAATCACAATTTTGAATTACCTATTGTTTATGAAATTGTGGTGATCAGCATAAAGGGCCAAGTCTGGTGTCTGCTATTTTCTGTTTAACTTGGTCAGCAAGTGCATAAGAATGAAACGGTTGAAATTAATTTTCCTGGTTCTTTTTCAATTGTTTGTAGAAGAATTAAAAAGTCAAAAATAGCAAATACTGTTGAAAAATTCTTCTAACAATGGAGCATAAAAATTCAAAATTAATTTTTGCTTTTAACTGCCTTTATTAAGATGCAGTGTTTTGGAATAATTGTTTTTACCGATGGAAAGACCTTTCAATCATCAAATGGTGTGTATAGGCCTCGAAATACTAGATTTGAAGAGCAATATGTAAGTGGTTTATAACATATGAGACGATTTTCTACAAACGTTTGAGTCTGGCTAAGTACATATGGTGCTGGGGTCTTCTGAAATATTAGTCAATGACAGTAAAATTTATCAAATCATATTAGAAAATCTCATGTTATCATCTGTACACCAGTTATATTCCGAACAAAACTTTGTTTTTCAACATGATAATGATTCGGTACACACCCTAATCCCATAGAAAACATTTGGGAACTACTACTTGAAAAGATTAGTAACCCAAATTTTCAACCAGGGAATAACGAAAACCTTTGGTAAGCGATAAAAAATAAAATAAATCTTTCTCCGAAATTCTGTATTAAAAATAATAGAATACCCAGACGACTAGAAGAAATAATAAGACGAAAAAGAAATGCAACTAAATATTAAAGTTATTTATTACCAAATATTCTTTATTTTATTAATAAATAAATAATAGATGCCTGTTTACAAATAACTGCATGACACATACGACACATGTTCTCTGACAAAAATGTGTATCTGTCAACGTAACACAAAAATTAGCTATGAGTTGTGCTCGTTTTCTATGCAAACAAGTGTACATTATGACAGTGAAAATTTTAATTGAATCGATAGAGGTTCACTTTATATTTAAAAAATATATAAACTGAGTAATATATGGCTGTAGGAAGTTAAGTTTATTTTTATATATTAAATACTAAGCATAGACAAATACTGAGATTTAATGTAAAATTAGCACTCAAATGAGTTTAATGATATTTGTGAAGTTTTAAAATAGAAATAAGTATAATAAGTGAAAAGACGTCAGAAAGCGAGGATTTCGCTCCCGGCAGCTGCATTTTTATGGTTTTCGACAAACCTTGTCCAGCGATTAAGAGACTACGTATAAACGAGGAAACACGGACCCTCCAGATGAAAGAAGACATCATTATTTCGGTCTGATAACATCTTGTAAATAGTTCAGGTATAGTAAGAACATATTAAAAGGGCATTTAATTTCATGTTTGATGAAGAAAGTTTAGAGAATCGACACGTTTCACTTAGTGATATTATTTAAGTCATCGTATTATGAATTTAAAAGTATTTGCTTTAATTCTTTTAACTTTTGTTTTATTTTGTTTTCTTATTTCTTGTTTTAATTTCAAGGTAATTCAGTTAGTTTATTTAAGAATACACGAATTAGTATAGGAAGCTGAAAGAGGGGAATGTCGCGTAACTTTCTATTCTCGTTTTCGTTTTGTACGTTTAAATCACGTTAATTAATTAATACGTACGCAAGTACATAAGAGGCGAATGATAGTCTTCGTGAACAGAGTAACGATGACTTAATAATTTCATTAAAGTATTTTATTTCGCAAAATTATTAATGAGAAATTATGCTTGTTTCAATTTCAAGGTTATTTCTTTATATGAAAATATGATTTAATATGTACTCGATTCATTTCTTTTGTATGAAAATTAAAAATTTGATATTTAGATTAAAGCATAATTAATGAAAACGAGCATTTCGTTTAATTTCATTATTTCTCTGAAATACGTCAACAGATAAGATTGCATAGTTTTTTCATTCATAGAAAAAGTTCGGATATAATGACACATGGTAATTTTTATATACATACTTTCAAAAGATTTTTTTGTCAATTTATTGAATATTGTTGGTTATATTTAAATTTAACAAAAGAAATATAATTTTCATTTTTAATGAATATTTATGCCTAGTTTATGAACAATATATTTATAATTCATTTTATAATATATAATAAAATCGCAATATTCTACTCTTTGTACCTAAAAATTATTATTAATTTCATATATATAGTTCGCTCTCATAATTATTAAATCTACTATAAACTGTGATGTTTTATTCTGCATTTAATTGATATATTTGTATGAATGTTAGGCCTAGCTGATTATAAAAATAGACACCATTTATAAAAAAAATAAAAGCATATGTATTTAAAATTAGACATTTAACTTGAACTGCTTTTCCTTTTCTGCCTGGATTATTTTGTTTGGTTTTTACGTCTATTTTGAAACACTGATTTTTTTAGTTGTTTGTACACATTCTAGACTTGATAACCTTTTGGTATCAATACACACTTAGTTTTAAATGTATCCTTTATTAGCCGCACGAGTATCTAACGTTGCCTAAATTAACCATTGTACACAAGTTAATTGAAAACGCCGTGACTGGCATCACTGCTGTGAAACGCGTCTCATTATACTTGCACAGATTCCAACTAATTTGTTTGAATATACTTCTTTCTTTGCTTCGTCATGATAGGTATAAATTGTTACTGTTTCAATAGGATTACTGAGTAACGTAAAATTATTTGCATTATTTACAACAAAAATTCAAACACTCGTGTGTGGGTCTCAGCGTCTTTGTACGAGCTATTACTACCAAACAAGTCATCATCTACTGAATATTCTCATCCAAAATTAGAAATGCACAGTTAACCTTAATAAAAGAAGTCTTTCACGTCCATACTTTCGCTAAATAGTTCTTTTGACTTCAGAAGAGCAGATTTTCGAAAACTTTATGGCGCACTGACCCATGAGAGTTGGTTTTGTTTTCAATATTTAAAGGTTATGTTCCAGAACATAGAAGTTAGAAGAGATTATCCGCCATGGTCCAACTACAACATAATTTTAAATCGAAAGCTACTATTTTAAACGCTACAAAACATCTGGTAATTTGGAAAATTTAACTAAATACAAGCAGCTTAATGATCTCAGATCAAAAAGGACATTAATATTACATCCAAAGTAGAAAAATTTTGGTCCTTCACACAAATTAAACCTGAATTCCAGGATCTGTATAATGTAATGGCAACGCAAAAAAAGTGGTTTGATCATACAGAGCAATACACGAATATAAAGAAGTTAAGCAGATATGTAAGGTGAATAGAAGAGGTAGGCCGAGTGGACCTCATGTAAGGTGAATAGAAGAGGTAGGCCGAGTGGACCTCTTCACCGTGCGGTAGCTAAGGAAGGATTAAGTACGTAGAATTTCAACCAATTGTATAGTATTTAATACTTCGACCCCCACCACGATTTTAAATGAAAAAAGAAACAACCGTGCACTCATAGTGCAAACTGGCGCACTCATAAGCACTTAAGACGCTAACTTATACCATTATAACCAGTATACATAGATGGTAGCAAAGAACATTATTTTGGTAATTTTATTTTGTAAATATTTTTATAATCAAATTTTTCACATCTTGAAATGGTAGTAAAAAAAACGAAACATCAATTTTATATCTGAAACTCTTACTGTTTATTTATTAAGCTATTTGTATGCCCACTGACGTTACTAATTTCTCAAATATTATTTACTTTATTTGGAAACAAGTGAATTTTTTGCATTCGTGTGATGAAGAAATTTATTTGTTACACTGTCAAATTAAATGTATTAACTGTTTAAAATTTATAAACCAACACACACACACACATATATACACACATATATATAGACTATATGTATATATATATATATATAGTCTTTATAATTTTACAAGTACTAGTTAGATACTCATTGTATAAGTAAAATCAATAATAGCGTCATTTATGATTACTTTTATTAAAAATAGATTATTCCCATACACCAAAACTATGTTTAACTATATTTGCATTTTCCCTACGATTTATGGTTACTGCACTTGCTTCTCCTTTAGCAACGCGCTTTTTACGACTTTCTTTCTTATTTTTATTCATTACTTGTTTCTTAATTCGCTTCTTGATTTCATCAGGATGAATAGTTGTGGTTGTAGATCTAATGCTTTGATATTCAAATTTTTCGTTTGAAGAAGCTGATGAATGTTCTGAATAATTATCATTACTGTCATCATTTAAGCCAAAAGTTATATTTTGAGCATCGTCATTTCTTTTCTCATCTTGTTCTTCTTGTCTATCTAAAATTTTGTCATCCTCACTATCACTAGAAGATTTATTACTATCTGCTTCGCCATTACTTTCAATACCAAGTTCAATATTAATATCTCTAGCCATCTCTTTTGTAAATCCTGAGCAAATGATTTCAGCGTCTAAGTTATCAACTCTTTCTATATCTGAAAATTTCGGATATAATTCACTTTCGTAACCAAATCTTCTTTTAAAAAAGTCGCGTATACATGTAACATCTCTGCTAAAAAACCTAAAAGAATATCTTAGAAAACATATTGTAAAATATTAAAATATACTAACATTTCAGCATTAGGGTGAAGGGTTGAAACCATTTGTGGAAAATCGATGATAATCGGACGTTCATCTTCTGTTAACATAATATTAAATTCATTAAAATCTCCATGAATAACACCAGAATCAGCTAGTCGAATAATAAGGTCCATTAGTTCTTCATACAAAGCTTCGACTTTATTTACTTGCATCACGTTATTTCTAAAACATATATTTGTTTTAATAATAACAAATAGTTTTGTCGAAGTGTTCTTACTAACTCTTGTTAAAAAATTTATAATAGAACTGCTAAAAATATTAGAAATAATGAAAATGTTATTCAACTTGCAAGAAATAATATATCGTAAAATCACAGTATTTGGAAATATAAATTATGCTAATATGGTTTTAAACTATATTATCTCGGGTGAACTATTTCACTAGTCTTGCTTATTAAGTTATAAAGAATAGCATCCTTCTGTTTAGTCTTAAAAAAATTGCTTCATAAAGTATGTTATAAGAACATGGAAGTCACGGCACCACAATCTTGCATATTTTGGTCAGCTTTTTAATTTTGATAAGCTCAACACTCGCAAACTATAGAATTTCTTCTTTTACCTACCGATAAACTTATCTGAATTTTGTAGTTTATTACACTTGTTAATGTAGGAATAAACGCATATTTAGAGTATCTGACAAATGCATGAGACAAAAATAAATAAAATGCAATTTTCCGCAAGATTAGATGTTATATATTCATATATGACATGAACATATAAGTCTATGAGAGAAACAAAGAAGTGTATGAGCAAACATGATGTATTAGGGATCACAAGGAAAAAATAGTTAAGCAAAAAATAGAAAAATGTGGATACTTCTATCAAAAAAAAAAAGAGAAATAAAAAATATAGTCCTACAATCAAACTCATCAAAAAACAAAATACATAGATATGGATAATGAACAAATTTAAAAATTATGAACAAAGGCGAATAGAGGAAAAAACTTAAAAAAGAAACATTTATATTGCGATATAGACTGCAAATGGAATAAATAACAAATAAATTAAAAAATTTAAGTGGCGCCAAAAATACAGTATCCGGTTAATTAATTTACATGAAACAATCATCTAAGAAAATAGTTTATAATAAGAGATAGTAGATGAGACACAAATAACGAAAACATAATAAATTATACAATGTGTTTAAACGTGTTGCTTTGATATACTCTTAAATTAAACTTAACTATTTAACGCTGAAAGTCATTTGCGTTTTTGCATTTTTATGGATGTAATACATAAAAAAGTAATTCATAAAAATTAAGCATGTAGACGAAATCTAAGTAAAAGATTTTACCCTATGCTAAAGGTAATTAAAACTAAGTAAATAACAAAAACATCTATTCTCAATTATAAGTGTGCAAAACAAAAGCAACAAATAATTTAGTACATGAATATTTATTTTTTATGATCTCCGCACATGTGCGTAGTATAGTGGTAATTAAATTAATAATAAGATTCAAGTCTCCTTTTCCACTCCATTTTTAGAGATTGAAATAATTCCTTATGCAAAAACAGGAAGCTTAAACTTTTAAAATGTCAAAAAGATTCCTATTGGATTTAAGTCTGGTAATTGGACAGGCCAATCAAAGACTTGAATACTTCTGTTTCTTAATTAATATATAACAAGCTTCGATATGGGTTTCTGGTCCTTATCGTGTTGACACACCCATCGAATCAAAATGTTCCACTCGGCATATGGCATCATTCTCGATTGCAATATGTCTTTATAAATAAAGAGGTCTATTATTCCATCTATTTTATAAAAAAAAGTCCGACTCCAACACCTGAGAAGCAATTCCACGCCATAATGCTGCCTCAACCGTGCTTAAACTTGATCTTACCTTTCCGTGAATTAAATAAATAATAATAAACAAAGCTCTTTTCCACTTCTTTATGGTTTAGTTCAAGGGAGTTTTGGCAAAATTCAGTCTAACAAATTAATAATAAGTACAATTATAGATAAAGTCTCTATGATTGAGTTTGTGTTTTCCAATCATAAAATTAGTTATTATTTGGGTTTTAGAGCTGTCGTCATATTTATCAAGTGGCATTAAAAATTCTGTAATTATTACAGTAATTATAACAAAGTAATTACTCACACTATATAAAGGAGTTTCAAAGCATTTAAGAAACAACTATTACATTGATGAAGTACCAGTAACTTGAAGACTTCATATCATTCTTTAAGTTCGTATACTTTTATTGCTTTCACTTTGCACTCCTGCATTTTAAATATAATAGCTTTTGTTGTTTTAAAAATAATGGGACCTAACTTATCTCTATAGTCCTAATATGCAAACACATCAAAATTATTCTTCACGATTTTTTTTCTATTTGAAATTAAAATTTTATGCGTGAACTTTACTGCTTTTGTTTTGCACAAAACTGTATATAGCGACAAATTAATTCCTTTAAAAAAATTCGGTGTTTCTACAGTACAGTGACAAGTTGAGCCATCTTGTTCAAAACATGCATATCAAATGTCACCATGTAATTGCTCAATGGTTATAAAATTTCTTAAAACAATAATTATTTAACTCTGCATTTTTTGGAATGACATTCTTAACTTACTGATTGGTCTAACTATATCTTTATTCTACAATATAAGTTAAACTTACAATGGCTTTCCTGCAATTAACTCCATTATAACACAATGTCGATTAAAATCTATAGGTTTTGGTACTGGAAATTTTCTATCATATAATGCAGTCATATAAGCAAATTCTTTAGTTGCCGATATTCTAGACAAATATAGCCATGAAGCTGACTTTCTATGTTTATGATAGTCACGCTTGTCTTTTATGTTACGGAAACATACTCTTCCTAATCTTGAAGTAATAAGTACATTATACACATATAGTCTAAATGCCAACCCTTACCTATGCAGTTTCAAACATAATTGCATATTATCTGCATTTGCAACAATATATATATTACTTTCTTTGCCAACGCCGATTTGATTGCCAAATGAACTAACGATGTCTCTTTTTGTTAATGTCTGCAGAGCCAGAAAGTCATATCCCATATTAGTTAACCTATATCCATCAACTAAAATTATGAATATTAAACTCTTACATTTTAAATTAATCACATATTTACATTTTTTTCCACGTTCATAGTTTAATAATCTATGCTTACATAAATCTTTTAATATTTTATGTACTCCACCATGTTTTAAATTAGCAATATATGCAGCCATGGCAGCTGGTACTAGTTCATGGTTTTTCATACCCATTTCAATCTATAGCATTTATCTAATAATTCATTAACTCTGGAAATAAAAATAACTTACCGCAGTTAAAACACGGAAATCTTCGCTACCTAAATAGCGCATTATAGACACATTTAGTTTACCCATTTTTTAATAGACTTTTATTGTAACATGAGAATATATTGAGGTTATATTTTAGTTTAGCACAATTACTATATCTTTATAATTACTGTTTCCTTCTTCTTCTTCTTATATTTTTGAATTTAATGTTATTTGAAATTTGATATTGTAATTTTTAACAGTATAATTTTATATATATTAAATATTTGATACTGCTTAGAATAATAGATTATTTTTATTAACTGCACCATAACCAAACTCCCATAAAAACAGTGCAACTTAATAGTAAATTATTGGGTCAATGCTGAGCGCCACGTACAATTTCCGAGTGAATTAAAATAGACAACGAACATTTTAAAAATTCCGTATAAAAATTTACACCTTTTTTTTATTAAATTTTTTTTTTTTATAATTGAACAACCGACTTTGAAATTCATTTGAACCAGGTAGCTCTTTTCCTTGCAGAATTCTATTATTAATTTAATTGTAGTAGAAGATAATATAAATAAAATATCTTATTCTAGACGTCCTAAATTCTGCTAAATGGTACGTTCTCTAAAACCAACAAAAAAAATCTTGTAAAGAGTGTCTTTTTACTAGAATGCGCGAAAAATTATTGAAAAATACTCGTAAAAAATCCTTACCCGTCAATTTGGTGCTTCTAAATATGGTAGCAAGGACTTTCTTGTACTATTATTTCAATTATATTACTTGAATCAATTGAAACACTATCTGCTTCTGTGGCACATTTCGATATTAATCGGATGTTGTGAATATCATCTAATATACAATTGGTGATCGGCTTTATATTTTCTTTATTGGTGGCAAGAAAATGAACTGATTCTAAATTATACAAAGCAATATTTATTATAATTGCATTTATAAATGGATCACTTAAATATGTTACAAAAGATTATTTACCTGGTAAATAAAGTGTCGATATAACATTTGGTGTTAATCTATTGTTTCATGTTAGATATTGGGCCTTTGCTTTCTACAAATGGTAAATGTACATCGTTTATTCTTAATGGTTGTATTTAATAACAGAACTTCCTGTAGCATTCATCCAGTGTTGAAACTAGGACGATATCGCACAGTACAGACTATTCTTGATTACAATTTGCAACATAACATCGTTTATCTGGCATGTTTAATAATTCTAAAAATATTAAAATTTATATATTATTACACGTACATTGAATAAGATAAAAAAATAGTAATAAAAGTTGTTACCGAAAAGCAAATTCAAAACTTCAAGTTGGTTTCAAGTTTGTGTTCATCCTTGCCAATATATATGTATATAATATAACCAAATGTAACTAGAACAAGCGGTTTTCATTAAGACAACTTATTTACCGGCAACAGTTTACTGTGCCATCTTTTATCCCCGTGTAGACAAAAAACACTATCCCACTACTTCCCATTTAACATTATACTTCTAAATTGCGCCCACGTTAGGTCTTTGCAGTGATAAATTTAAATATATAATTATTATCCAATATTAAATTAAGAGAACTGCAGATCTCCCATAGTAGATTTAAAGGTGCTAGTTGAAATATTAATGAAATCAATCTCATATACAAGATTTAATTCTAATAAAATTCGATCGGTCGGATTATATTTATAATTATCAGTTTTACGAAAGAGAATCATAGAGAACAAGCGAATATGCAACGTATGTATGAACTATGTATAAACTGGACAACTAGTAACATATAAAAATTAGCTGTTTTAAACATTATTCCGCTTAATCACAATCTTTAAAAGGACTGCTAATTTTATTTCTTACTTTTTAAATAATTTAATAAATTAGTCCGAAATTTTAGCGGTAAAGTCAAATTTAAAATATTCATGCAGGGAAATCTACAATAACAATTATTCTCTAAATTGCGGATAAGGCAACTACTTAATTTGGAATTACTGCTTATATTTTATATTACCTTTGTCTCCCATTCCTAAAAAATTAACAAATATTATTTGCAGTTAAGAAAGGGGGGAAGATTTGAATTCCTCCACAGAGGACAGGTAAATTTCCCTCCCAAATTGATGGTTTGTTAAAGAAATTAGACATTGGGTAAATGTGTAGGTATAAAGTTTAAAAAATGTATATTTTAACGAATATTTTAATATTTGCTAAATTTTTCTAAATTTTAAAATCAACTAAATTGAGCAATACCTACGAATCAAATTTCCTTAAAAATTGTACTATCTACAACTACATTTTTAAATTCGCTAACACGATATTCGCTAAAACTAAAGTAAATTCAGTCGAAACGACAACACTGAACATGGAACAGATGGAACAACGAACAAGACAAAATAAATTCAAAGTAATCTCAGTTATAAAATTAGATTGCGGTTTTTCGCCTTCTGCTCGTCACGGATTCAAAATATACTTAGAAATAGCAATCTTTGTGCGTAATTGTATAAGTTTTAGTTTTTATCAATATTTAATTTAAAAAGAGATCTATTTTATTTATCAGATTTATATGAATTACTCAGATTTCACAACAATATTCGATTATAAACATTATAAATAAATGTAATAGATGTAAATGTTCGAATACACGTTCAATAAAACTGCGTAACTGTAGATTTGTTTATGATATTAATTTGTAAATTATATAATAGACTATAGAGTAAAATATGACATCTACAGTCGGTAATCTATCCAACTTTTTATAATATAATATTCTTCACCCTATAATTGAAGATATAAGAACTACTTCTTCTAGAAAAATTTTAATATGAGAGTTAATAAAGTTAAAGGATTTACTGTAGAACAAATATTCCGTAAAATCAAAATAAGCACTGCCTTATTTGCAGGAACGTATGAAATTAATGTTATATATTGAAATTTAATACGAAATATGTATAGAATTTCTCTGAATATGGAAATCATATGCAAATAATTCATAATCTATCAACTAAGTCAGTAAAAATATAAATGACTCTGGCAGTGCAGATGTTGAAGAAGTCAACAATTTTAATCCCAAATTCTCGCACATCTTAATAGAAAATTTTAAATGTATTATTTGTCATACGTCTTAATTTTTTACATTAACAGGTTTAGGTATGTATATCATTGATGTATGTATATTATATATGGTACATGTAGTTCTATTGGCACCATTAGCAAGCAATTTATTAAGTCTAACGCGAAAACAGCAACTCTTGACGTTGTATGGCAATAAGGTTCATCTTGTATTTTGTAGCTATAATATTCCTCCTCGCAGTAAGCCCTGGAGTCGGTCCTGGAAGAGAGAATAACTTTTAATTGACGAATTTTGTTGCCCGAATACTGACCGAGTCTACGAAATTTTAAATTATATATATCGGGTTCACTCGTAGGAACATAACAATTTTGTCTTTTAATACGAACGCACCCTTGAACGTTTTTATGATCTGTCAAGATCAAATCGTAAGTCAAGGTTAACACTTTCATCAAGGTGAAGTTCACGAACGAGCAACTTTTGGAAATTATTAAAAATTACTACCGCAATTCTCAGTCGGTGGTCGCAATTTTAAGCGCTTACTCCAATTTTCGATCGTAATAATCGTCTGACCAGACAGGCTGTGCGTGCTATAGTAGATAAATTCAAATCCAAATATTCACTATTGAAAGTTCCTGTGCCAGTGAAACAGTGCATCGATCGAAGTACTGAAAATATCACAGCCGTAAGTACTTCAGTTCAAAATGAGTCGATTCCACGTCGTTCACAGGAATTGGGAATCTCTCAAACCACATTGTCGCGAATTTTGCGTAAAGATCTTGGCTTACATTATTACAAGATCAAATTAGCTCAATAACTGAAGCCTTGGGCTATGCTAAAGTTTGAAGGAAATTCTGAATTTCATCGAAAAATCATCTCCAACGATGAAGCTCATCTTTGGCTTAATGACTTTGTCAATAAGCAAAATATGCGTTATTGGACGGCAACAACCCACATGCGATTCAAGAGACTCCATTACAACCACAAAAAGTGACCGCGTGGTGTGGATTTCATGCCGGAGGTGTGATTGGACCATATTTTTTCATCGATCGTCATGTTACGGTCAATGAAGTTCGCTATCAGAAAATGTTGGAAGACTATTTTTGGCTAAAATTGGATAGACTTGATATCAGTGATATGTGGTTCCAACAAGATGGTGCCGCATGCCACACAGATGGTCAAGCAATTGGTCTATTGAAGGGGAAGTTCTATAACCGTGTAATCTCGAGAAATAATTCGGTCGAGTGGCCACCTCGCCCAAGCGATTTAACACCGATGGATTTCTTTTTTATGATGTTACGTTAAGTCGTTAGTTTATGCCACCAGCCAATAACGTTAGAGGAGCTTAAGGACAATATCGAATGATAAATTGCCAACGTTCTGGGCGATATGTGTGAAAAAGTGGTGGAAAATTGGCTTCAAAAAATCGATTGCTGTAAACGTGCTTGTGATGGTCATATGAACGAGATCGAATTCCATAGTTAAATATAACATATATGCTGCACCTGGAATAAATTTCAGCCCAATATCTCAATTATTCCGTTTTATTTAAATACAAAATTGTTACGTCCTTATTGAAAAACCCGATACCTATCGAATTATCGGCCTCAAATGGAAAGTTAATGAATGTATCCTTATTTTAGTCCGTTGTTACATTTAATACATTGCAAAGGCATTTCAGATTAAATACGAATACGTGTTTGTGAAAATGAACCTCACCACTTCGAAAATTTTGGTATAACTGGTAATAAAGTATTCAGCCTGATAAATAGTATGGATAGTAGAATAAATTTATAGCGTTCTGTCAAGGTAATTTCTTGTAGATATGAATATAGATTATAATATAATAGCATTATTTAAGAAGTACACGTAGAAAGAAAAAATATGCACGACTAAAAGATTTATTGAAATGTAATTCCTACTATTGTAATTAAACAGTGTAGTCTACTTTCTGTTATAATGCACCTTAATTATGGTATTCCATTATAACAATAACACACTATTTATTTAAATTTTGTTAGAATTCTTTTATTTTTTTGTAATAGCTTGAATCTTCTTCGACATCGAATCCACAAAGTTTTAGAGATAGGGAAGTTCCATTTCCTCATTTCAAAATTTGTTACTATATTCTACTAACTACGAATTTGTCCTAGAATTGTGTCTTCCAAATTATAAACAATAATTTTCTGTTAGGTTTGAATTGGGGCCGTCTTGGAACTAGGGCAGTAGTGTTTTGTTGGCTGCCGGTAAGTATATATGTATATACACATATATATAAGAACACTTTCAGTGGACGTGTATAGTCTTCAAAAATATAATTACTTATTATTTTTGCTGGATAACAAGGCGCGGAATCGTCCATACTTGCCGGTTTTAACAGATTTCCCCAGGATGCAAAGTTCACCTACTACTTTACTGAAGAAGCATCCCCATTGCACTAGTAAGAAACTTCTTTGTTTTCTTAATACGTGCTTCTAAAAATTCATTGCTTTATCTTCTATAAATAAATTGATTGCCAACACTGCCGAAAACGCAGTCGATTTTATAAAAAAAAGAAACATATCACTATACTCCATAATTTTTCCAGTTTCCGAAGCATCTATCATTTCGTTGGAAAATATTTGTGGACTTAAAAAAATATTTATTCGATTTCTGAGACCCCACCCCCCATAAATATATATGTATAGATAGATACCTTGATTTCACAATGCAATTAAACGTGCAAGTACTTGTGCGTGTTATGTTGCATAACTTCAGCATTTTATATTTCTTAAAAATCACACTCCTGATTCCTGATAAAACGACGAATATTTTCAGAATCGAGACGAAATATGTATTAACATTTAAGCTGTAGCAAAATCGAATGTAAATAATCGGAAGACCGCCTCTTTTGTTAATACAAACTTCTTACGCGGTCATCGTGCATTTGGGTCGGTAAAAATTTTAATCACAGCGCATCGTTGAAGCTCCTGCTGTTAACTCAGTTGTTTTTTTTTATTTGGCAGCTAATTGGTTGATTTTACACATCGATATTTTTCAAATATAAATGTTTTAAAACTCTGACATCAGGCACATTCGATTTTTTTTGTCGATCGTTGTATTAATGTTAGAATGGCAGCTTTTGATAACTTTGAAATAATTTATATTTTATCGTTATCACATATAAAGAGAAATGGCTCAGTGGCTTCAAAATTAAAACTAAAACCTAAATTTTAATACATTTGTGTTTATTGATTATAGCAGTGTTGTAAATAAATACAAATAAAAGGATTACGCACACTTCCACTTTATACGAGATAGTATTTTAGTTATATTCTTAGACGTATTGCGGTTCATTTTCAAACTACTACATATATGTAGATGCGATCAATTATTGTAAAAAAAGAATATATTAAGGAGTAGTATCTAAATAGCCGAACTGTGTACTACGTGGGTTGTTTTTTAAGTTTTGCATATAAAACTGGAATAAAACAGTAGATAGCTTTTAATGATTTCATTGTTTTTCAAAGTATTCTCCACGAAGACTAATGCACTTTTGCATGCGTTCGAATCAACTCTAGAAGCAGTTGTTCCACTCGTTTGTTGACACAGTCAAATTTGCATTTTTTGAAAACATCGACTGCTCCTTCCGACGATTGGAACCTTTAACCACGCAGTCTGTTTTTAATTTTCGGGATGATAAAGAAAACGCTGGGCTTAGGTTCGGACTGTACGGAGGATGGTGTAACAATCCGACGTTTTGTTGCGTTAAAAATTCAATTGTCTTGCGTGCTGTGTGGGAATTTGCATTGTATTGGTGGAGGATGATTCGTCATTCGGGATTGGTTTTTCGAAGCTCTGCGGTGACTTACGGCAAATACTTATATACCAATCGGCGGTAACAGTTCTTTGATCTTGTAAAGGAATTGTTGCTACATGAGCTGCTTGCGAGACAAATGTCGCGATCATCTTTTTGGAAGCACTTCGAGAACGGATGACTTTGGTCGCCTTTTCTTCACCTTGGAACATCCAAACAGACAACTGGAGTTTATTTTCTGGCTCGTATGAGTAAATCTAGGATATATAATAATGCTTCAATCTGGCGATATGTCACATGTCGATCTTCGTTGATGATTTTGCGCAGCCGTTTTTGGTAGAACTGTTCTTGGACCATCGCTAAAACTAATCCGTCCATGTTTGAATTCTCCATACTAACAAAATTTTGTTGACTAACGTGGTGCTTCATTGTCGAAAACAGAAATCAACTTGGCGAGGCATTTTTGTTGAGATATTTGTCTTCATAAATTATAAAAAATTATTCCGCGAAAATGTTCTCGATCCATTTTTCAACTAACTTGTCAACTTTAACAGTTCGTTGTAACTACAACACTACACGTATCGCACAGAAACTTTGGATTTAGGTTAATTAAAGATGGATGATAATTTTTAGTACTGACATTTGATTAGTGGCGTCTTCTATGTCCGACTAGCAAAACTTAAAAGACATCCCACATATACTAATAGTTTACTGATATCTGTTAAGATGGCCTCTGTATGGTACGTCTATCTTTTTTATCGTTAACTGTTGACGAACATACTTGTTGAAACTTTATTACTAATATAATAAATAAAAAATATGTGCATTTACAACTAATCTATATCTGAAATTTTGCTACTTTGTAACTTTCTTAATACGTTATTTTCATGTCAATACTTTATAAAAATATTTAGATAAGTGATCGCATTACTATGTGTTCATAGATTAAAAATAATTTTTTAAGTTACATGACATTATTAAAACTTAAAAAAGTTAGTTTTACTTAAAGTGTATATCGCATACAAATTTAATTACTTAAATAAAAATTCTTATTTTTTACATTTATATTTATAGATCGTTCTTTTTAATGCCGAGTTTGTCCGATATCTTGGCATTTATTCTCTACTCAATTTAATAATATTTACAATTAAAGTCTAATGCATATAATATACAATTATTATCACTATTATTATTATTATTATTGCTTAATCGCAGTTTAGTATTTAGTATTTAATAAAAATAATGTTTTACATACCTTTAATTAGTCTTGAAGGCGCACACAAACAACTGCTTTATTTTGCTTTAATCAAATCTTTTATTAATTTCGTAAATAATTTCTACTACGAAACTAAACTAATCAAGTAATGAATTCGATGTATTGAATTTGAAATAGTGCGGCTTTATACAATTTTTGCCGACATACGATCTAAATATTGAAATTACTATTTTAGGAAAATTCCCGATCTACCTTGATATATAAATTTCAAATAGCGGAGGTACTATGTATCTCGTCTATATAAGATCTGGGTCAGTATTAGAAAATCCCCGATTTTTATTGTAAGTTTAAGTTTACACGACGTTTGTATTATTCAATACTTTTTATCGAAATTCTATTAAATGGTTGTATACGCACTATATGCAAACATATTTAATTTTATAATAGCAAAATTCTAGAAAGTACTTTTACTTAAAGTGTAATCCTCGTAATAGAAGATATGTGTGTATAGAATGATCTCAAAGCGATAATATAGACTGTAATATAGAAATGATGATTGATTAAGGCCGCACTAGGTATTAATATGTTTTCTTAAAATTTCATTGAATATCTTGGACGATATTTCAAAGGTTAGACGACGCAGCAAACTTTTTCAACGGGACAGAGCTTCAACATTCATCATTTAAGTTGAACAAGCGCCAGGAATCGATGGAGGGTGATGCTGATAGTTTGCATCATGTCAGTGACACAAAGATGCCTCGCAAATATGGATTGATAACTGCGACAGGTGTAAATAAATTTCCAAATCATTTTTTTACATTAGAATATACAGGAACTATAGTTAAATGTGTTATTTGCATTCATCGTACCTATACAGCCTCTTCAGCGAAGTTATGCGCTACTGAGAACTAGGAGGTTTGTCCAACATTAAATCATGCTTCGCGAGATTATTCAAGTATTTTATTTCCGTCTTTAAATCGTCATAATTTAATAGATACTGTTATAAAACTAAAATAAAATTCATTAAATCAATCACATGTACATGTATGTACATAGTTTATAGCAGTTGGAGAACATGCGAAATATATACATTCATTCGTAAAAGACAATATGCTATTCAAATTAAATATATACAATCCTTAAGAATGTCACTTTCTCTTAAAATTATTTGTTTATGTTATTGTTCTGGAAAACTACTTTGTAGGATGTCGTATTCACTTTTATGAACGTCAACTTAAGAAATCATAGAATTTTCTATCGTCCATTTTTTAACAAACGATAACAGTTTTTTTCTAGTAAGCTGTTGTAATTAAAATAAATAAATTATTGTTACTAAGTCTACAATTTGTAACTTATAACTTTCGCTGGAAATTATAGTATATATTTATTGATTTCAACATGAAATCAGTGTATTTTTTAATAACCAGTGTCACAACAATACAATAGGTTTTATTTAAAAAGGAAAGACCTATATTAGCGATAAAATAAATTTTAATTGTAATCTTTTACAAATTATAAAAACAATTAATCAATCAATCCATAGAAAACTGGAATAAATAAGTAAATAAATAACTACAATTATTATGAAAACTGACATATATATATCTAGTAAAACAAAACGATGAATGTAGAACGAATATGTGTTTTCTTATATTATACATACTTTTCTCCAAATTTCAATTTACAAAGTTTTCTATAAAAAGAAACTGTAGAACTAAAAACACATATGCAGCCAAATAATGAGACTGTAAAATTGAATAATAGATTTGGAAATAACTAAATCATCCAGACCAATTTTCCTTTAAGACAAGAAACATAACATCTTACCCTAATCTAAATTAGAAATTTACTAATCTATAACATCTGTTCGCAGTTAGTAATAGAATACTTACCTTAGAATCAATGTAAAATTGCCTCTGTTGTTTACTTTGATGTTTACCACTGTTATTCATGGCCTGATTATTTAATACAAAAATATAAAAATGGTCCAATCTGAAGATTTTTCTGCCACCAAGTAAAGACAGATTAAATTGTTGATTGGTGTACATTTTTATGCGATCGATTAATTCAATAAATCTCGACCATTTTTTTTTGTTCAAATGAAATTGAGCAGGAAAGATTTGTATTTCGGAGAACTAATGTAAATTTTGAATATTATAAGATTTTGCTCAATATCGCAAAATGTTGGGTGTTGGCGAAATTAGCAAGTTATGCTAAATAAATATAAGTTTGAAATCTACTTATCTAATTTGACTTTATTATGCTTATGCCTTTCCAAAATCCACACCGAAACAATGATTTAACTCAACAAGTAGTTAAAAATATTCTCGATGTATATACACTAGAAGACAAAAGTTAACTACAAAATTAGTATCTTTTTATAGAATGAATAAAAATATCAAAATATTGAAGGATATCATTCTATATATTTTAAACTTGCTTATATATGTATATAAACTCATCATATAAAAACATACATTATTTAACCATAAAATGATTACTCTGAATAAAGGAAAAACTTTAGATAACAAAACCAATCTGATCCGTTGCGCTTCCAGAAACCACTTATTTATATTTTGTATATCTGTGTACAGATTAATTCTTTAGCATACGATACGTTTAAAGACACACATATTGAACAATATGAAAAAGGGGTGTTTTGCAAGCGAGTATACATACATATGTGTAAAAAATCTAATAGACACAAGTTTTTAGGATAGAAATAAAAAATGTCATGAAATCAAAATTGACGTAAACCCATGGGTAGATTTTCGAAAAATAAGACCTACTATAGGGAACAATATGAGCACATGCACTATGCAAGGTTTTGAGAAGAAGGCGGTCTCTCTTGCATAAAACCAATGCAAATATCTATCAGCAGACCAGAGAGCAAGGATAGTACGTTTTGCGAAAAAGCACGTGCCGTAATCTTTGCAACAATAATTAATTTCAAAAGATTGCCAAATAACTGTAAAGCAAGGAGGTGGTAGTGTGATGGTATAGGATATTTGAAAGTGTTATAGGTTCATTACATCGTATGAACATTATTACAGACTTGTATACAATAATATATTGGAGGATATAATTTCGACATTTTCCGAATGAAACATTACATTTCTCAATATAATAAAGACTCTTGATGAACTACTAGAATCATTAAAGATTGCAATACTAAGCAAGAAATTAATATTATTTCTTGTTCAAGTCAATAACTTGATCCTAATGCTACTGAGGATTTTTGTAAAATTGTAAATCGAAGAAAAAGAGAACATGTATAAAAACGCCGTTGAACATTGAGGAGTCGTTAAGAGTGATTAACAAATTCTCGGCAATTTAATGAAATTTATGCCTTTGCTCACAACTTAGTCAAATCAAAGTGTATAAATAAGTTTAAAAGAATATTTTTGTGTAGAATAACTTAAAAGTTGCTTAACTTATGTCCCTTACAAATTATACATTATTTACTGTATTGTAAAATCAATATACCTTTCAAAATTGATAGTATAGTTCTCATATATTCTTTTCTTTTAAGGTATATGTAGAAATAGTGAAAAGAAAATTTTTTTCGCCCTCCAATATAAAACTTCATTATAATTTACAGAAATTATACAATTACTTTCTTTACTACTGCTAATGAATTAAACCAAGAGAACTTATGCATGATATAACTAGACTGGTATAATAAGATTAAGTAAAAAATTATATACAAGAAATATCTTAAAAATATTTTATAACTAATATGAAAAACAAGTATATACAATTTACTAAAATTTCAAGAATAAATAGTCAAAAACTATAACAATTAGTACAATATTACTCGAAAAGTCTACATAAAATACAGTAATACAAGTAAGTATCTCTCTTAAATTTATTGAGTATATCCGTTACATATATTGGTTCTGCATATTTTACATCTTTTATTTGAAAATACAGTCTATAAATAACTATGATATATTATATTTTTAATTTTTTGCTAGAACAATACTGTCAAAATATTGAAAACAATGCGTTTATAATTTATTGGGTATTCATTAGAAAACGAAGTCGAGTAGTAAAGTATTCCTTGTCTGAGTTAGTTTCATAAATTATTTAACTCAATTTTATAGGTTGTCGTATACCTAAATGTTACAATACTTATCAACTTACATTTTTGATTATGATGAGGAACTCACATTTAAAATTTAAAACTAGTTATATGTTAAGCTAGGCATACAATTTTGGTAAGCGATTTGAATTAATATAAACAAGAGTAAGTTTTTGTATAGAAATATTTGTCTGCTATTTTCTTGTAGTAATATGCATTATGCATAAAAAGTATACTCAAAAGGCAGGGGTAGTGCACTCATGTATACGATTGTTTTTAATTGTGGATGAAGATTTAACTGCGACATGTCGGTTTCATTTGTTTTGAAATACACAATTGTTTAAAATAACTTAAGAAAGTAATGTTCACATTTTATTAATGAATTTGTTAATATAACTCAAATAAGTAAGAGCAATAATATACCCTTAGAAGAAAATTAAATAAATTCTTTTGTTTTAATTTCTGTTATAATAAATGAAGAATATGTTATATAATAAATTACTTTATCATTATGTTCAATATGATTAATTATTGAACCACTACTGATATTAAGTGTTCCTATCTTTTTTAAGTTCAACACAATAAAGCGCATACGCCTTACAGGTTAATATATCCTTAACAAGCAGAAAGAGATACATTCCATATCGCAGTCAATAAAAATATAGCTTGAAAGTAAAATATTTTATGCAATTTTCCATCTACAGTCCAATTTTTGATTAAAGACAAACTCATTTTTCATTAAGACGATTACCAAATAGGTTGAGAAATCATTTTAATTCATTTAACTACATTTAAAATATTAAATGAATGGCATTTTGCCCAAAGTTTTATAAATTGCAGTTGCTGAAGAAGCGATTGCCTTTCTGAAACTTATCCTAATGGAAAATTACCTTCTTAATAGAAACGCAGTTTTGACAAAAAAAACAGTAGTGATTATCCACGTCTCCCATCGTGTAAGCATAATCGTTGGAGTTAAGACAGAAAAGGATATAAATCTCTAGCAATGCATAGAAAATTGTTTACGGGTAATAATTAAATTGTCTTCGCCTGAAATTTATTATTTGTGACGTAATCCATGAGTGAAGCAGCTGAGATAGAGAGTATTTTGATACAGTTTTTTCAAGTGTAGCCCAATCTTCAGCATAACAAAATAAAATTATCTGCATGGGAATTAATTAATCCTGTGTGTGTTTGATTGATATGTTGTGTAATACACTATTTTCTATAAATATTTATGCACGGAAAACAGTGCGATTATTAACAATAGTCATTTTTATGACTACTAATTCAATTAGTAGTGAAAGTGTTAGAATGCAAACCTTTATTCTTAAAATATGAAGTGAATAAGCAATAAATAAATGTATAAAATAAAAGACTAAAGAGCAATAATAATGAGAACAGTTAACGGACTGGTAATCTAAATTAATTTAACTATAAATAATTATAAACAAAAAACAATAATTCTAAACAAATAAACTACCAAAGAAATTAACATCAAAAAACTTTGATTGATTTCGTTATTTAGTGAATACTCGTTATAAACGTACTGCTTTGGTCTAGTGCAATTTTATTTTTCAAAAGTAGTTAATTGAAATTAATATCCAATTCAGATATCAACAAATACAAAGCTGAATTGTCAAGTACAAACTTAGCTAATTTAACATCAATTAGTTTACAAAATTACAACACGGTCAATAGAAAATTGACAAATTCAAATTGTAATTGACTTCAAATATCACAGTGCCTTGCTAACCACGATGAAAATGTTTAAATTCTGAAATTAGTGTTATGTGTGTAAGGAAGGCCAGGGATTATGTGTTAAGAAATTTCTTATGGCACTGGTTCTTTGATATATTATTATAATAAATGTTTTATTGTAAATATCTGTAGACAAAGTTAGTATTTATATTTCGGACTATCAAAATATCTTCTTGAATTTTAAAATTGTATATTTGTCGTTGAGAGACAAATTATATATTATAAGACAATAAAATTTCAAAATTATTATTAAAATGCAAAATTGCACGATATTGCGCATGGAATTAGGCTACTATAGCACACCTTATGGTAGGCTAACTCCATGCCATATACTCACCTTAGGTTGCAACGGAATATGAATACATATACAATATTATGTTTTCTTAATAATTCTAATTATACTCCTTAATTTGTTATTTAATGGAAGATAAAAACTATATCAAATATTTCCTAATAATATAGTTATATGTAGCCACGTGGAAGACCCGTAATCAGTAACCAAACGATAATTCAAGACTTTCCAGAATTACTGGATGAGCTTTTACTTCCAATCAATGGGTATTTCTTACTTTCTATTAATATTTTCCTGTCATACTGTGGAGAATTTCTAATTACATTGTCACTATTATTGATAGCCATTTCATTTCTGAAGTCAAGAGTCTTATAATTTTGTTTAATTCTAGGTTTTGGACTAAGTGGTATTGAATATGTATTAGATTGCGGTACTTGTACATTAATTTTATGTTTTACAAATGACGATTCGTTATGTTGCGTATCATAATTTTGTACCGAAATATTTTCATTCCGTGAAGAAAATTCTTTTGGTAAGTCATAAGCAGAATTGTGTTTTATTATAGACTGTAACTGGAAAACACCGCCAGTTGTAGGTAATGACGCGGTAGATCCTTTGCTTTCTTCGGGACTATTACTAAAGTGCACTTTCTTTCGTTCCAATTGCTTCTCCAGAGGAATGCGAGGGTCTATAGGAGGAGTATAAACTATCGGTTCTTTAGGAGGTATAGGTAAACGTTTATATTTTCTTGCAGAATTCGTATTGGTTTGACCATTTGTTACTTTATTTTCAGCAATTGGTCCTCTTTCCTTAATTCTTTCTCCCACAGGCCCTGCCTGATTATCAATTATTCCAATATCTTCTTCCATTACTTCTTCATCTTCATTCACTTCTTCTATCACACTCGTTTGAATCCATTCTCTTATTCTATCTTTTTTAGCACTACGATCTACCGTTGTTTCCAGTCCATACTGGGTCAGCGTGAATAATAATTTATTTTTCTCTTCTGGACTGCTGTGAAAACTATACATAGATGGGCAAAGTCCTTCCTCTTCAGCAGTAGCTTCATTATTTTTTTCCATACCAACTTTTGACATCCATCTATCATCCATAAATCTATAAACTTCACTTAAACCTGCTGGCCTTTTATCGGGTCTTGACTCCAAATACTTTTTAAATAATCTTTGAGCTTTAGAGGAAACCAGTTTGAAAAGTTTGGGTTGTCTTTTTAATGGTATATTACTTGTTTGCCATGATAAGTATCTAACATACCGAGGGTCGTCCATTGCAGCCTTTTGCCACGGTAAACAACCGGTTAGACAAACGAATATAACTATACCAAACTGCCATACATCGTGTGACGTCGATGCCCTGAAATATAAAAGTTTATAATAATTTCTTTCAGTTCAGCTATTTAATGGTTAGTTCTCAAAACTACAACATGCAAAAAAATAGATATTTACTAATAATAATTTTGATATAACGAGTAAATTATGTGTGTATATGAAGGTCAACAATTTATTGCATTTTATCAGCTTACAAGAAATGAATTAATGGTACAGCTTCAATAAATCTAGAAATTATGTGTTATTAGATATAAAAGTAAAAAAGCTACATAAGAACTTTAACAGTGCTTTTGTTAAAGCAAAATATTTTTCTGAATCACTCGTTTTTATACTTTTTAAAGAAAATGTAAAAAATGTTAATAAAAACTAATGAATTATTCTTAAATATGGGTATTTGAATTTCAATTTGTTAAGGGTAAATAAATGTACCCTATTTCATGTAACTCTGAACTTTTAATGTAGATAATTGAAGTTCTTTAAGAAACTAGGACAACGAAAAAATTACGTCTTATGTAACTTTTTTTTTTTTATATTTAATAACGCGTAATAACTTTCTTCAAAATGTCGGAATTAAGAGCGCGCTATTAATTTTCTGAATTAATTATTGTCAACAAGAAATTATTATTATAATTTTAAATATTTTTGTGATTGTTTTTTCGACTTGCTACGATAGTAGGAGCGAAAGTGTGTATTTTAGTGTTTGTAAAGTACTACATAGTTTTATTACTAATCCTTCCAGTCGTAAGAGATGAAGGTTGATTATTCCTCCTCAATACTGGAGAGTACCGGGAGAGGTAGCGACCATCTTCGAGACGAGAAACGATTTAAAAATCGCACCACTCCGAACGTGGTCCGAACCGTCGACTTCTCTAGAGAATTAGTTTCAAGTCTAGCGTTAAATAAAATATAATACAGTTACATTAATTAGGGTAGGAGGACAGTAGCAGTTACTTATAATAGTGCATTTATTCTAATTTATTTTTTATGTATGGCCAAGTTTTTTAGAAAATCGTGTGTATTGGTAGTAGTTGAGAATAAGTTGAGATATTATGACAAATAACAAAGTTTTTAATATATAATCTCATTGCATGTATAGTGCATAATTGTTTAGATATCTTTACATTCTCTTTTTATCATCCTCTCTTCCTCCCTCTACGTAATAGTACCTCTAGACACCCTTAACTTGTAAGACAATACCTAAGTGTTTCCGCCATACAAACTGATTCCAAAAACGTTGCAGATGAAAAGGTAAGGCTGGAGATCGCTAGCTTATAGTACTTTTCTACGTAAACCTCATAATTTATATAGCTTCATCGAAATGTTAGTTTAAATTGAAAATGTAAGAGGTCTTCGAACTCATTAATATTAGATAATTATCAGATTTATACTTACATATAATTACCATCCGTAGGTATTTGTAGTATTTCAGGTGGTGCATATGGAAGCCATTCATTCCTTCTTAAAACTAGAGTTCCAGATCTTCGAGTTTCACCAAAATCGCACAATTTAATACGTGAAAAATCGGACTTAAACACTAAAATATTATCCAGTTTAACATCACGATGCACAAGGTCTCTAGAATGAAGATGTTCCAAAGCAGCAGCTAATTGCTTCGCTACTCTTTTCGTATGTAGCTCCCCGATGCCAGTTTCTGACACGTTTGAGGTCAAGTCACCTTTATATAAAGAAAAGTATTAACCATCACTTAAAACTATAAATTAATGTAAATTGATTGTTAGTGTTTACATTACATAGGAGAAATATGCTAAAACCTATTACAATTTTGGTATGCGATTCAAGTAAATACAGATGTCTGTATAGATACAGGACATTGGTCCCCAATATTCTCTTAATGACATTCATTATGGATAAAAAATATGCATCGGAAAGTTTATACATGTTTTCCGGTTTGATTCGAATTATAATAACATTGGTGTGAATATTTCCATTTGTCTAAGATAGCGGAAGCTGTAAACGTCACTAAAGAACGCGCAACATATATTATGAATAGAGAGCTGTTCGCGAGGTGGGTGCAAATACAAATTTTTTATAAATATGTCAGGAATTTCGTCGTTTTGTTCCGGGCGTAACTACTGCACTGAAACTGACAGTTTCAGTGCAGTAGTTCAGCCCTGAAAATGTCCCATACTAATGGGTACGAAACGACGGCAGATATACAAGTGACGCGGTTCCAGCCCGGAAACCCAGAAGCAGATAGTAATTAAGTTTCTATTTGTTGCTCCACCTGATTCGTAGGATTTATCCCCGTCAGATTATCACATTTTCTCGCACTCAAATAGAACTAAATAGTTATGATAATAAGATAATAACAAGATCAGTAACTATAAAAGAACAACAACAAACAACAAATAAATTAAAAATGTAATCTAAATTAATATATATTATACATAAAATGATATTACTAAATAAGTAAGCTCTCAAAGAAAATAGTAGCAGTAGTTTTAAATAAGAAAAAATGTTACAAGGAAAATATATGAACTAATAAAGATAGATGAAAGAGCGTATAGAAGAATGATGAACTTTGAGGCAAATGGTATTTTAAAAGAAGACGACAGTAAGAATACTAAACGCTCAAAGATTACGATGGTATGAGCATAAAAATAAAAAGAAAAAACATTAGACATGAAAATCTTGGAAAGAGAAAGATGGAGAAAGCAAATGCAAAATGGGGAAAATGGAGAAAGTAGTAGAGCAAGTTAAAACGCACACAGAACTATAAATGATAGAAGCAGATAAAAGACAATGAAGTGACCAATAATAATGAATTGATCACAGAACCCAAGAAATTGGGAAATTGGGTGGGTATTACTCCTTAAGGAGTATACATTCAACTTTAAATAAATTTTAAATAATACAATAATATGTTATATACCTAGATAACTGAATGAACTGAAGCGAAAGCTAACAAATGATTACGAATAGCCTAGATCACAAAACCAAGCGATACTGTTTAATATAACGATATTGCAATTCTCTACGATTTCTGTTCTATACATATGTCGCGCTTATGCACGCCATTACTTTTAATACTTCTTTAACTTCTTTACTGTAGAAATCTCAATAAATTACTATAAATTGCACTAAATTCGTTTAATTTTTTCGAGAAAGGAATATTTACCATTATTATTTGAAAGAATACCCGAAATGCAATATTTAGTGAATAATAATAATAATAATAATAATATCTTTATTGTCCAACAGACAAGCCATTTAAAGGACAAATCAAACAATATGTACAGTGTGCAAGTATTAAATGAAACTAACTTAAATATATATAAAAATTAAAATATACAATATTAATAATAAATGAAAACTAAAAACTTAAGAATATATTTATAGGCAAAAAAAAAATAAAATATGAAACCAAAGTTGTAACACACTCTTAAACCACCGAAAGTATTACCTATGAAAAGGATCTGGGAATAGCCTATTCGCATTCCTGCACATATGGGTAAGTGGAGCTTTCAATAGAACATTAGTCCTGGCCCTCGGAAGAGCGAAGGAATCAAAAGACCGAGTGGAATGGGAAGGAACCAATAGACAAACCTGAGACAGTACAGAAGGGGCATCCACATCAATATTAATTAAGTTAACAAGAAACTTCGCACTGGTAGCATCCCTACGACAAGACAAAGATTGGAAGCTGTGTCTAACCAATAACGCCTCATAATCAACTCCCCTCGGTGGGTATGTACCATCAAGCCGGTAAGATAAGTACTTTAAAAATCTTTTCTGGATTCTCTCCAGAAACAAACTTTGATAAATATAGCACGGCTACCATACCACCGAGGCATACTCAAGCTTAGTCCGGACAAAAGCATAGTATAAAACCTTGAGAGCCGTAATGTTATTAAAATGTCTGCAGGAACGCACAAGGAAACCCAAAGCACGTGACGCCGAAGCACATATAGTAGTGATGTGATCTGTAAATTCCAATCTGGAGTCAAACAGGACCCCAAGATCCACAATTCTCGACTTCCTCAGAATGACAGTGTGATCAATGGTGTACTGACTAATAAGGGGATTATTGCTTTTAGTAAAAGTTACCACAGCACACTTATCAACATTAATAATAATATCATTCTGCACACACCAATCACTAATTGTATTAAGATTATGCTGCAGTATCCGGCAATCGTAGAAAAAATTTTTAAATCGTCAGCATATGCCAAGGAATTACATATAAGTGACTTGAACAGATCGTTAATGAAAATATTAAACAATAAGGGTCCCAAAGTGGATCCCTGTGGAACTCCAGAAGAAGCAGTATATACATCTGACGAAAATCCATTATACGAAACATAGAAACTTGTGTTATGTAGATATGAAGAGATCAAATCAATTACATAATGGCAAAATCCAAAGCTGGATAATTTAGAAACTAATACCGAGTAGTTAATTGTGTCGAAAGCCTTAGCAAAATCAGTATAAACGACATCCACTTGCTGTCTATTGTCCATTGACTAGCTAATAAATTGTGTTATTTCCACTAAATTGGAAACAGTGGATCTACCAGCAGTAAAACCATGCTGCTGCAGAGAAATAAAGGGTTTCAAACATTTAGTAAGTTTTCGGTGGAGAATATAATCAAAAATCTTAGCAAAATTAGACAGAATACTAATTGGTCGATAATTATGGAGAGAGCAACGATCACCTTTCTTAAAAACAGGAACGATTCTAGTGATCTTCCAGACATCGGGAAAAGTTGAAGTCGTCATGGCCAAATTAAATATAACAGCAAGTGGTTCGCACAAAACTGAAGCACAGTCCCTAATGATAAAACTAGGAAGTCCATCGTGACCCGACGCAAAATCAGCCCTGAGTACATTAATACTCTGAAGAACATCACTCAATGTGAATGGTGTCAGGTACAATGAGTTAAAACATAGATTATACGATTCGGTGCCCGTGTGAACAGAGCCCGGACGGAAAACATCAGAAAAAACCCGAGCGAAGGCATCAACAATTTCACGGGGATTCGTAATTTCCTCATCGCCAAGACGCAGACAACCGGGAATCCTAGATGCACCAGACCTTCTATTAATGTACCCCCAAAACTGTTTGGGATCTGAACAGATGTTCTGCGATATATTCGAACAATACACGCCATATGCACTACCTATCTCCAACTTGACCAATCTGCGCAATCTCTTGAATTCATTACGGAAGTAAATAGATCTAGTGGCTTTCCATTTTTTAAAATAATATTCCTTCAGTTTGACCAATTGAATCAATGCAGAGTTAAACCAAGGCGGATATCTTCGATTTTTTCTATTCACCCTAGGTACATAATCATTAACAAGCTCGTACAAGATATTGTAAAACCTATCAACGGCCAAGTTGACATTCTAATATAGCATATTATTAAGAAGATATTCTGCACAATACATATTACTACTAACTACTATTGAACAAGTATGACGACTGTTTCATTCAACTTACAGAGATCGTCAGTTAGTCTGACATATTACTTATCGTTAAATATAGAAATTTGAAAAATTTAAAGTTTAAAATATATTACGTCTACCCATAATAGAAGTCAGAGATAGAACATTCTGAATCACTCTATTTTAAATGCTTAGTATTCACGCACTACAATATTTAATAGAAATATCGAACGCGAATCTGTGCAACGTTTTAATTGCTGCAACTTGTGAATTGAATGGAAATGATTTTATCCAAAAATTTCTCATTTAAGAAGTTTGAATACATTTTTCAGTGTCTTTTGAAAAGATCATTATCATCGCTATTTTTTCATACATACAAATCAATCATCACATCACTATTCTCACTATTTTCCATCTATAGAATTACGAATTTGATTTCAGGTTGCAAATATCATTCGCCAATTCAAATTTCTGACATCTTAACCGTAATTTTGCATAAGGAAGAATTTATACTTTCAATCTTGAATCATCCAAAAAGTGGGTGATTTTTGGAGCGAGATTTTTCGGTATATTATTATAGTTGTGAAAGTATCACAAAGACATTCCCAAATTCGGACGTAAATCTTCCAACCCCTCGAACACTTGGAATAAATAGATTTCGGTGTACCACTTAGTGGTAACTATTTCTCGTTACTCCAGTATCACAATACGTGTATTTGCTACTATTCCATTGTTTCGAAAAAGACTTAACTATTTGCAATATACCAGGACTTTCGAGTTGGTATTGGTTCATTTTTCATCTTCGAAAATTCATACCTTATTTTGTTTCAATTGGAATACCGTAATAGTAGCCAACTTTCACTATCAATTACAATGGGTACGCCTTGGTGCTACCCAGTTTTAAATTTTTTAATACTTTCCTTGCGCCAGTTTCAGTTCATGCTTGAACTATTCACTTTCAAGGTAATTAGTATACGTGTAATATCAAAAAAAATTTTTCTGTACATTACCTCTTTAAATTTGCTTTTTATACGATGGTACACTTTATCTAGAATTGTCGTTCAATTCCTCCTTCTATTTAAATTAAACTTACTATTTTGACCTGTATGAGGTTACTCGGTTTTGTGAGTTTATTATTATCAGTTTGACACAATTGTAAAATAAACAAGTTGACAATAACTGTAGACCTACTAAATAGTCGAATTATACATACTGGGGAATAATTTTATTAGTTAATCATCTGTATCAATATATTATAATCACGCATGTCTTTAAATTAATAAATTTAAATTCATAAATTAATACATACATGGATATATCATTATTAAATACCTTTTTCTTAAATAAGTAGGCCGATATTATGTACGACGTAGATTAATTATATCTTATTTAATACCTCCATTTGAAACTTTTAATTATTTATTTTATTACATATATGTAAGTAATTTATGTACTACTGTTAAATATATTGTGCGACATAAATAGAAAATAAATATGCTCAATTACATTGCTTATTTACACGCGTAGGTATGGGGTAAATATCTCAGCGAAATGGGTAAACTTTTGAGTTTTAGCTTATAATATATGGCATTGGCATGTGTTATAAAACATGAAAAGCCAAATACTCCGATATATAATACTAATATTTGTTTATCTTTGTTATGAAAATATATGTTAAAAACATCTAGAATAGACTAGATAGCCACAAAATTTCGATTCTTTTAAATTTTTATGTTAGAAACCTTCCCTTTGATAAAGTTTAATAAAGAAAAGACAACAATTAAAACTAATTAATATTTTTCGTGTTTTCTTTTAATTGACGCCTAATCATTTACCTCTTTACTAATAGATGGATAAGTTTCTTCTTTCTTCACAATCGAAACTTAATATTAAAACAATTTACATACAATTTGGTACGTAGACTTCCGCGGTCGTGGTCCATGCTATCTGCTTCTGGGTTTTCGGGCTGGAATCGCGTCACTAGTATATCTGCCGACGTTTCGTACCCATTTGTATGGGACATCTTCAGGGCTGAACTACTGCACTGAAACTGTTCCAGCCCGGAAACCCAGAAGCAGATAACGATTTACATACAAGTTTTCAAATTTTAATGATAAATCTTTACGCTAATCAATTGAAACAATGATCGAAAAGAAAATGTTAAACACACAAAATTTCGAAGAAATCTTCAGTGGGATTTATGGAAATGGAGCTTTTAATATGCAACGAAATATTTCGTCGTATTTTAATAGAAATAAAAAGAAATAAGAAAGAATGAAAAAGAAAGATTTTAACTCAATGACCTTACACTGAAAGGTAGAAAGACATAAACGTAGCAATTTTAATAGAAAGCGGTGTTCTTCCGAAGCACATTAGCACATAAGCTTATTCCACATTAATTGACGAATGACAAAAAATGGCATTGTATAGATGCCATTAAAAAAGCTCGGAGAGGCGAAAACATCTCAACAGATGTGGACATTTTCAATATGATACCGAAGTCAGCGTTAAAGTGCTGCATAATAGTCATCAGATTAAAGAATTCCAAAAATATCGATTCGAGAAGTCAAAAGTCAAAGCAATGTTTATTGATTTTTACGATTCCAACGAAATTATTCCCAAAAAAATAATTTTAAATGGTATAACCGGTTATGTGGAGTATTATCTCAGTATCGAGAACCAGGCACTTTTGTACGACAGAGCACTTTCCTATTGTTCGTCAATTATCATTGATTTTTTTACAAAAATCTATCTTTTTACTTTCACATCTCTTGCATTTATCCGATTTGGGATAGTGGAGTTATTTTTTATTTTTTAAGCTGCATTTGAAAGATGTATATTCTAGAAATATTAGAGCATAATCTATAATCCGGACATTGTGAGATTGTAATTGCATGAAAAGCAAAAGGTTTAAAATCTATGCACGAATTTATGATATGTATCAAACTACTTACATATGTATAACCACCTCTCTAGTACAATATGCATTACACAAATTGATTTAAAAAATTGATAAAACTTAAAATGAAAGAGATATTTTGCAAGAACTTAATTGTATTTATAAAAGGTTGAAAATAAGCGATTTTTGAACTTTTTTTCACTTGGAATAAAAAAAAATTATCCTTCTTTTATTTGCCAAGAATTCACCTATTTATAATAAAAGTAAAGACTCTAGTAAATCTATAAATTTGACAACAAAAGTATAAATTTGACTACATGTACTACTTTTCATGGAATTATGAACTTATAACAACAAATTTATCAATTTGAAGAATATGCTAAAACAAAATCTAAATAGAATATCTAACACACGTTCTAAAAGCATACATAGATAATTGTCTTCAACACTCACGTAGCAACAGTTTATTAATAAATTTCATTTATTGTAAAGTCAAAATATAAACACTCTCAGCGATGCAGCCTATTATGAATATATGTATGTATGTATACTAATGTTTAAATAAAAAATCTCCAAGCATATGTATTAAATTTTAGGAGGTACTAAAACTATCTACAATTTTAAATAAAATACATACTTCTATTTAGCAAACGTACTTTAAATTACAAAACCGTAATAAATACTGAATTAACGTATAATATAATTAAATAAGTTAAAATAAAGTATTCAGTTACATCTACTCGAAACAAATAAATTTGAATTTGTAGTGTATTCAAACAACTCATTTACATTCTTTAATGTCATCTCACAGTTCCTTTAGACAAGGTAATCCAAAATTTACTCTATAATGTCGTAGCCGTCGGCGTCATCTAACATATTAACGTCTATTAAGGCAAAATAATTAAATCTTGGCATGTAAATTCATAATCTAAAAGTTTGTGTTATTTTCGATTTTTATAAAGTAACCTTACATACCGTCTACTGCCACGCAAGAGTAGGAAACGAGCTCGTACCTACTTAATTTACATAGCACCATAAAAACCTCAATCAGACAGAACTTTCTCCATTATTTCGAAATATATATGTGTATATATATATATATATATATATATTTAAAAGACTAACTTTTACTGAAATTTCTATAATTAAAAAAATTTTTTTTAACAACTTAAATTAGATAAAAATGATATCTGCTCTTAAATGAAAATTTATGAATATTACCTTCTATTATTTTGAAAATTTAAATGTTTTTATTACATTACAAGTAATCAGTATATTATAATATAAGGTGAACATCAATGTAGATAAAATTGTAGTACTAAAGGTATCACAAAGTGAAGTTTTGGTTAGTATAAATAATATATTATATATAATTGACATGAATCATAGAAACATCTCATTTCATGCTGTAGCCTCACCCACAACTTCTGTTTTTGTTTAAAGATTGCATCGACAGGATTATGTTTCAGTTATTAATTAATGTTATATTGGAATACGTATTTTATTAGTACCAAAGATCAATTCATTTATTGATATTACAAGTTTTTTCATTCACAAATATCTCTCAAAAGAAACTTTCGATTATATTATGGTGACATAAAATTCAGTTAGGATACCGGAAAAATTGTACTTTAATGACGAAGAGTTTGCGAATCCATAGTTAATTGTTAACGCTTTCGTAAAATTTCTAGTATATAGTACGAAACAATGTGTCCTCTATCATTTTTTCTATTATCAGTATGGAAGATGAATTGATTAAGATAATGTCTGCATTTCATGATAAATATTCAGCAGATGAGGGCAAGTTTCGTACTTTTCTAATTCGCGACGCAAGGTTCGCTTTCCCGAAACCAAATTCGTTTACGCGAAACCATTAGCACAAATTATCAATTCGTCAGTTAATACTGGAGTTTTTCCTAATCTGTGTAAAAGTGGAAGGCTTATATCTCTGGGCAGAAAAGGAAATGGTTTATTGTTATCTAATTATCCATCTTATATGTCATCACTGTAGCATATATTTATGTCTGGTAGATCTACTGTTACCGATTTGACACCATATCGATGTAATTTAACCGATTCTTCAAGAACCTTCGGATAATATATGTAAATCATAACATTTTGTTTAAGAAGCTCTATTACTTCGATATGTCCTCTGGTTTTCTGAAGTTGATGGAAAGTTATCTGTCAAATAGAGAAAAAAAGTTTTTGACAATGGATACTATTCTGATTTTTTTTTTAACAATATCAGGCGTACTTCAAGATTCAAATTTGGTTCGATTATTATTTATACTATATATAAATGACCTTCTTGGTATACGCAAAAATGTTACACTGACTTATTCCGATAACATTAAATCTATTTTTCTAACAGGTGCAACATTGATGTCGCACGTGCTAAATCATCCGATTTTAAAGAATGACATCAACGCATTGTTCAGGTCATTATACATATGCATAGAAATGCAGCTTATCCTCTGAGTATAATATTACTGAACAAGTTTTAGTTTAGTTAACAGATTTAAATACCTAGGAGCAGCTGTTAACCAACGCTCAAGCTTCAAAAATCATATAAAATATGCTTAAACAATAGCATCTAAACACCTAGAGTTTCTAATAATTTACAATCCTTGTAACTCGAACATCCCTAGATTTCGTGTTTATTCTGAACTGCGTGGAATATAGCACTATTATATGGTCATCCTATTATGTTTGCCATCAGTTAAGAATCGAAAAGACGTTTTTTGAAATACATTTTATTTAAAACTCACGGCCAGTATCTCTCCAGGAGCGTTGATTACAATTGTTTACTAGCATATCATGAATTTCAATCCCTGCTTAAACGTAGTCGAAGACGTTAGTTTTTTATGAGAATTAGTAAATTGGATCCTTGATTGCAAACTTACTATTTGAACTACACTTCCATGTTTCTAATAGTCTATCTAGAAAAGTTTCAATATTTACGTTACCGATACTAATTTAATAATAAACTAAACTTTATATAATGCATGTGAATCTGCTGATCTTTATTATAATGATATTTTTAATGCTAGACGAGACTGAGAAATATACTATATGTGGGTATAACTAAATGTATTTACTTGTGTGTTAATTTAAGTTTAAATTTATTTTACGTATATATTCCGAACTTTATATTTTGTTCTGTAATATGTGCTGAGTAATTCATATTATTATTGTTATTATTATTATAATTTTTGTCACTAACTCTATGGAATGTTTTTCTTGACAGAAGTGTATACTAAAGAATTATGACTTACCCAATGGAGCATATTCCTGTGAGAAAACATAAAATCCAGCAGTCTCGAAAGATACATCGTAAGTAGTAATAATGTTCTTATGGGCTGACAGGTGCAGACCATAATGAAACTCTCTATAGAAGTCTTTTAAGGACGTGAATGGTTTAGGTAATGCTTTTAGAACCATTTCTGTGTCTGTTCCTTTGTGTTCTACTAACAAAATTTTTCCAAACCATCCTTCACCAACTATCTGAAGAATGTCAAATTCATCGGCTAAACTAACCTAAAATCATACTGAGTATTTACCATACATATATAAATTATAGGAACGAAAAAGATTTATTTCATTTTGTTAAATTCAAATTAATTTAATTATTTATGACTGCGAAATATTTTTTCTACTAAAAAAACTATTTCTATTAATATTATTCCATTGAATGAATTTTGTACAGTAAAAAAAACAGAATCTATCAATAAAGGTATTGACCATATATACGAGGGTGGTCTGAAAAGTTTTCAACCTCAATGTGAAGATGGCAGTAGTCATCAATAAAAGCTAGGGAATGTAATTGTGTATATATTGTCAGGTACTCACCAAAGTTTCAGCCATTTTGGACGCGTAGTTGTTGTTTTACAGTCGTTTGAATGAATCGATGTGTGTGTCGAGTATCGAGCTGTCATTAAATATTTGTTTTTTGAAAGGCAATACGCCTACGCAAATCAAAGATGAGTTAGACTCTGTGTACGGGGACTCTGCACCATAATTTACCACAGTGAAATTTTGGGCAGCTGACTTTAAACGTGGCCGTAAAAGCTTGGGAGACAATGAACGTTCGGGACGTCCAAAAATTGAAACTAACATCGCTAAAATTCACCAATTGGTGCTAGACGACCGTCGAATTAAAGGAAGAGAGATAGCAAAGGCTATGAATACGTCCAAAGAACGTATTTATCACATGTTAAATCAAGATTTAGGCATGAGAAAGCTGTCCGCGCGTTGGGTGCCGCGCTTGCTAACGTTAGACGAAAAACGTATTCGAAACATTTCTAACGCTCTGTTGGCGCAGTTTAGACACAATAAATCCGAGTTTTGGCGCCGATTAATTACATTAGATGAAACTTGGATACACCATTATACGCTCGAAACAAAAATACAGTCAAAACAGTGGACTGCAAAAGGTAAACCGGTTCCAAAAAAAACAAAAACTGTTTCTTCGGCTGGGAAAGTGATGGATTATCTTCAAAAAGCAAAAACTATTACAGGAGCATACTACGCATCATTACTTGACAAGCTGAAGGCAGAAATTGTAGAAATTGCAGAAACAGAAAATCTTGTTTCACCAAGACAACGTGCCGTCTCACACCATGGCGAAAATCCACGAATTACGGTTTGAACTGCTTCACCATCCGCCTTGCTTACCAGATCTAGCCTCCTCTAGACTTCTTTTTGTTCCCTCATCTAAAAATTGCACTCAGATGACAGAGATTTTCGTCAAATGAGGAGGCAATCACCTTCATGAACAATTATTTTGCAGAGAAAAACGCCGAGTACTATATGGACAGGTTAAAGAGATGGGAGCATCGCTGGGAGAAGTGTGTAGAGTTACAAGGAGACTATGTAGAAAAATAAATATAAATTTTAAGAAAAAATGTCTTGTATCTTTATTAGGTCGGAAGCTTTTCATACCACCCTCGTATTAATGCGCTACATTTACAAAACGTCAATGTACTATACATACTATACATGCCCATATAATATGATTCAAACAGTAGTTTTTCATTTCCTTGAACTTATGTAGTATTAATATTTGCTATGTTCAACGAACAAGAATACATGTCTAGACATTGGAAGTTATAGAGCAGTCTTTAATGAAATGAATAAATTATGATTATCAATCAAAAAATAATATAATAATAGTTTCTGATAATTAAGAAACCATATATTCATCATCAGCAATGAATCCCTATTCTTTAGGAAATTCGATTCAAGCATTTTCTAATCATTTACTTTATTGTTTGCAATGCGAAATTTTTTTTGTTTTATTAAATAAATAGTTTTGTTGTAAGATGTTATTACAATTGAATAGGTAAATAGTATTTAATCTAACAGCGGTACATTCATATTTGCGCCGCATAAATGAAATTTAGGAACATCCACAATGAACAATCACTTCTTAAACGTAAAATAGAAATCTTATAGTCAAATGTTTAAATTTCCTTCATTGGGACTAGATTTCTTATCGAATGTTCCTTACATTACCCATAATACGTATTTTAAAATTGAATATAGCTATATCTACACTATGTACAGATACGGTATATTAACAATTTAACATTAAGTATTGGTAATATTGGTGATTTCTACCATTTATAAATATTGAATGGATCATAAGTATATAATGTAAGGGGAAATAAGGAAAGAGAAAGTTATATATTCGAAAAATGAAAAAAATGAAAACTCCTTGTCCTCAATAGAAAATTATAGATAATATTGATTGGAAAGTAATAATAAAATTATTAAAATAAATATTAAAGACAAGTTTTCAGGGTCAATTTTTCAATTTCATCTAGTTGATATTAGTTTAGAGTAGGTTTTTTGTAATTTGTTCACATTCAATTCAACACGCAATATTTTATAAATAATAAAAAATTAACGGATGCTGTTCTAAATTAATACCTTTCCATTGAATACTTTTCATTTCACGCATTTATGAAATTTCTGTCCATCTCTACATGTAATTTCTCGTTAAATTTTTCTTTTTTTTGAAAATAAATAATGTGAAATATTTTCATCTTCTTATACAAAGGGTACTAGGAAAGTTTTGCAATATGACGCAACAACGAATCGAAGGAAGCTACTTGTTGCTGTATGTATGTTGGGACATGTTCATACGTGCATAGTAGCCGCCACGCCATGTCGATGGGCTCAGTTATTCATTAGCAGTGAGAGTGTAAAGTGCTCGCGATGGCATCGTGGTCACGAAATGAGATAAGAGCAGTTTTGCGTTATAATTTCGTGCGTGGTTTAAACATAGACCATTGCTTCTAAGAAATGACTCTTGCACTAGGTGATGTTTGTCCACATCGCACAAAGATATTCAGGTGGTATAGAGAATTCCAAAAGGGAAGTTCAACTGTGGAGGATGCTGAGAGGCCGGGAAGGCCACGAACCTCAGTTACGGAGGAAAAGGTTACTAGTGTGAGGATAATGCTTGGCGAGGACAGGCGAGTGACCTACCAACAGATAGAGGATACTTCAGGCCTAAATGCACCATCAATTCGTTTGATTCTGCATGATCATTTGCACGTGAAGAAACTTTGTGCTCTCTGGGTGCCGCATCGACTGACTGAAGAGCAGATGACACGACGTGTGACTTGGTGCCGGAAGATGCTAAAAAAGTTTAATAAGGGACAATCTCGGTATGTGAACAACATCGTAACAGGTGACGAGACTTGGCTGTACTATTACGATGTGCCGACCAAAGCTCAAAACAAAGTTTGGGTCTTTGATGATGTGGATACACCCGTAGTTGACAGAAAATCCCGATCTGCAAAAAAGATAATGACAGCTGTATTTTTCAAATCGAGTTTAATTGTGGTACGCGTCGTTTTGGACACACAGAAGACAGTAACAGCTAAGTGGTATACTGAAGAGTGCCTGCCTAAAGTCATTGGATCTATGAAGAATCTGCCGCCAAAGTCGAGAATGGACACCTGGTTCCTCGATCACGATAATGCTCTAGGTCACCGCGCCAAAGCCTGCACCAAATATTTGACCACGACAGCATTGAAACTTTTCGAGCACCCTCCCTACAGTCCAGATCTTGCTCTCTGTGACTTTGCACTGTTTCCGCATGTGAAAATTAAGCTAAAAGGGAGGCGGTTTTCCAGCGATGAGAACCTTCTGCGGTCTTGGGACAACGAGTGTGCCTTGCTCCCTAGGGAACCTTGGCAGAACTTGTTTAAAGATTGGTTTCAGAGGATGGAGAGGTGTATTGAGTGTAGAGCAAATTACTTTGAAAAAATTAAATAAACAAAGCTGTATTGCAAAACTTTCCAGAGATTGTTTTTAGTCTGGGTATGGTCATTCTCGGTAGATATTTAAGGGCCAGTAGTGACTCAAATTTTTACACTAATTATTCTTTTATTTTGTTTCTCAATCTGGTTTTAATCTTTATATGTTCTTTTGCTTTTTCCCGATTCAGTCCTTTTTTCTTCAAATATCTGTTTATTTCATAATTTCAGTTCCCTCCTGGTCTGTTTTTTATGTTCTTTTTTAGTTTTTCGTCCGAACTCATTTATTCGTTAACCTCGTAATTGGCAATCTAGATATATGTCTGAACCATATCAATTTTTCCCTTACGCTCCCAACTGCGCATTTCATTTTCAAACTTTTTCTATTTCAGTTTTTCATATTTCACTTGCTAGGAGCTTATTTCTTTGTTGTTTGTTCCGTTTCCAGAATTCCATAGTCAAATTGCAATATTGTGCCACAAAAAATTATGCGCTTTTGTCATTTCTGTTGTCTTTTTTCCATTAAATACCCATTTATTTAGTAAAAATTTAGGCACGCAATAACTTTTATTCTTTGTCTAGTTTTATTTCTATTTTTCCAACTTCAACCAAAGTGGTTCCCAATTATTCAAATTGTTTAACTCATTCAAGTTAATTTTATATCGTAAATATGCATATAAATATATCAGCTGCAGAAATATTTTACTTGGAGCATTACCACAGATACAGTAAAATGCATTTCTGTATGAGTGATTAAACCCATTAATGCGTAATTGAAAATTAACGTGCCCAGAATTAAAAATTACAATACATTGTTGTAAAGGATTTATTTTTAATTACAATTATATTACAGATTTAGACACACTCTAATTTAATTAGATATTAGGTATGTGTCTACACATGTACATTTATCGTTGTGTTCATTATACATACATATATCGGGGAATACCGTTACAATATGGAAATAAAGTATTAAATAAATAAGAAATTATCTATCTACTTCTTTCAATCGAATTAATTGTTAATTCGAAGATCAAATTATTTAAATATTTGCGTCTATACATTTTTTCATGTATATCGTTATGCTAATTACATGATAAATTGCACGATTTGATTTGCTAAATAAAGTTTTTGCTTTTACTCGTAATTTGGAACGTTCGAACTTCAGCTTTATATTGTTATACTTCGTATATGTATATAATCATTTTTTACCGTGTTCTTAAGTTATTTAATTAATTTAAATACAATTCGATTTTAAATACCAAAATTGTTATAAGAAATCGTGTGAGAGTAAACAGATATCACAGGCTTAGAGAAAATACTTTTTAAAAATTGCTTTAACTTTAGTCATTTTTCTTGGGTTTTTCAGTGCTGTACTCAAAAACGGAAACGGTTTTTTTTTATAACTTAAGGTTTTCTTACAAAAACTTTTGTATTTTAGGAATAGTAAACCAAATACAAAAAATTAGGGAAATGTATATTTTATTTTATATTTTATTATAATCATAAGTAGCCAAACATATTTCATAAAAACAAGAATTAATAAAATTGAATGGTCCTGTTTAATAGTCCTTGTAGTATTGTTTTCGCTTCCCATCAAAATTTAATTTTATGCTTCTTCTGCTGTAGGATCGTTGGGGATCGAACAAAGGTTTGACAGCTACTCAGTGTTGCCACCTAACCAAATTAATATTTTCTACAAGCAATCTAAGCCTAATTTTAATTATTAATATATATTAAACGCTGTAATGTTTACTTGCCTAAAATGCTTAGTTATCGATAATTTCAAGTGAAATTTTTTTATTACTTTTCCGGTAGCAGTGTACAAAAACATTGATTCTATTTTAAACAATTTTTCCATCGCAGATCTGTGTATTTCAAGGATAAATCTCTTTATTTGTCAATATCAGTATCATAAAATTTAGGTCCCATCCGCCAAGAACGAACGTATATCGGCACCTAGGGTCCCTTTCTTAGAATAATCTTTTAATATTACCTTCAATATTTATATTCAAACTTTAATCTTTCTTTGCACAGATTACACATTAATTATTCTGCATAAATATCTACCCGTCTGATAATTATATTCACTATTTCGCATTTTGTAATTCATTCATAAATTTTAGCGTGGCTATCCTCTTCTCTCATTGAATCATTTCAATATCACCAGTAATTTGTCTTTCTTCGCATCGATTTTCTTAAAAGGCCTAACCTGTAAGAAATTAAACCTCTTCGAGCAACGATCGAGGCTACTACATATAACGGGTCTTCCAATAGGGACCTCCGAACTTTGACAGTTGATAGCGGCCATATTGTTGAAGCTACCTCTGTCGAATTAGCTGTCACCGACATAGCTGTGGACCGACACAGCGTCCAACAACACGTGCAAATGATAAAATTGTTTTATCAAAATGAGTGTTCTGTTCAGGCGACGATCCGCGCGCTTCGCCCATTTTACGGTCGCCATAATCGTCCTACCGAGGTGACTATTCGCAGTATGGTGGATAAATTTGAGTCCACTGGTTCAGTAGTAAACAATGAACCAGCATCCGTACGACGACGAAACGCAAGATCTGTGCAGGAGAATCCAAGGCAGTTGATTTCGCGTCGCTCACAGGAACTCGGCCTTTCGCAGACCGCAGCTTGGCGAATTTTGCGTCGTGACTTAAGCCTGCCCGTACAAAAATTCACTGACCCAGAAGCTGAAATTAAACGATCATATACAACGACGTGTGTTCACTGAATGGGCACTGGAGCAGTTAGAAACTGACCCCAATTTTCATCAAAAAATCATCTTCAATGATGAGGTCCATTTCTGGATGAATGGGTACGTCAACAAACGAAATTATCGGATTTGGGACGATACCAATCCACATGAGATCCAAAAGCGTCCAATGTATCCCGAAAAAGTCACTATTTGGTGTGGATTTTCGGCTGGCGACGTCATCGGTCCATATTTCTTTGAGAACGACGTTGGTCAGGCCATCACCGTCAACGGCGAGCGCTATAGGTCGATGATTATCAACTTCTTTTAACATAAATTGGATGATATGGACACCAACGGCATGTGGTATCAACAGGACGGCGCTACGTGCCACATAGCTCATGCCACATTGGACATTCTGTACGAGCGATTTAAGGGCATGATTATCTCACGTGGAGGTGATGTGAACTGGCCACCGAGATCGTGCGATAGACCCCGTTAGACTTTTCCTTGTGGGGTTTTCTTAAGTCGCAGGTCCATGCGAGTAAGCCAGAAACCACAGTGGCCCTCAAAGTCAACATAATCCATACCATCAGTCAAATTCAGCCTGATTTATGCATCAAACTTATGGAAAATTGGACGTTTTATACATAATGGCATTGATAGGTCTTTCAAACGAATAAAAAATTCCGATGATATCTCACACACACTTTGTTTTATTTAAATTTAAAGATAAGAAGCGCTTAATGAAAGACCCGTTATATTTTAACGGTAAAACACGTGCTTGTTCTGTGAGTGAAGTTTTTACCGTAATCCGTACATGTAGTATCCATTCATGTATAACATCCTGACCAAGGATAAGAATACACGTGCGCGCAAGTACATCACGTATCGTTCGATACCTACTTGTAATCTAATCATTGTATATTTATAAACAGTTTTATTACTTTAATTACTTTATGAATATCATTTACGATTACTGGCATATACTTATCTTGTTTTTATCTATTTCTCTCACTTATCAATTACTTTTACTTAATATATTCAAGCTTTAAGAATTTGTTTTATTTAAATTAGTAAATACATAAATGTTTAAGATCAATCCTGTTGTTTTATGTCTACTAATAATCTTTCTCTCAGTTTGACACACGTCCTTGACTTCTAATGAATCATTATATATTAAATTAGTATTAATTGTTAACTTCTTTAACTCCTTTACTTATTTGCACTTATTCTAGTGCTCTCACTAGTAAAAAAAACTGTTTAATACGGTAATGCTCTTTACTGACCACCATGTGCAAATATTGTAATTATTATTATTACTAAATTAATTAAGAGGTAATAATTCCGTCCCCATATAACCAAAACGAAGGAGGTTCAAAATATAAATATCTACAAATAATTTATGCATATATGTATATAATAAATTGTATTTTACAGAATTAACATTGTCATTAATATTTTTCAAATCAAGTTCAAGTCAAGGTGAATATCTATTTGGGCAGGTTTCTTAGGTGATCATATAATTGAACACTTTTTAACTGAAGAAAATCTAAATACTGAAAGATATTTGCAGCTTTTGTAATATAATATCGCTTTTTTGTGTGCAAAACATACAAGATATTTCGATAAATGACGTTTGGTTTCAACAACAAATACCCTGCTCATAGTGCTACACTTATATTACGATAAATCTCGTACGAGATCGCAAACTACTCGTTGAATGCGGAACATGTTACTTCAAACAATGTCAAATATACTCAAAAATTTTCTCAACAAATTAGGGTATGCACTTTTCAGTTAAGAGATCGTTTTGAGCATCTATTCTAATAAAATTATTCTTTCTGGGACGGAATTGTTCTTCAGCTACTTTTCATTAACAGAATATTTTATTTAATTTCCTTTTGTGTCTTGATACAAGCTAAAAGTTTGTAATTATTATTCTACTATAATTAGAATGTGTCTATTTTTATACAGGGTGTTTATTGAACATGCAGCAAAAATTAGGGAGTTATTCCTTGGGCTATTTTAAGATTGTTTGTCCTCTGATTATTTTCAGAAATTTATTATTTATTATTATTATTATTATTTTCGAAGGTAACAAGGTGACAAAAGCTTTCAAAAAGAAAACAATACATACTATTACATGTAAAATTCTTAACGTATAAAAACTGCTGAAAATTACTATCACGACCTAGGATATATGTATCTAATCTTCCTATTGACACGAGCTCTTTCAGAAACACCCGAGTTATTTCTTCTAGCACTATCATTATCATTACTCGATTTCTCAAATAATATCCATTTTTTTAAGGGAAATGTTAAAATCGAAAACGTATTTCTGGACAATTCTTGTATTCGGCAGGCACTACAGTTTTATTTAGTGTGCATTAATAATTTTAAAAATATCCACACTTTATTGTAAACAATCCATTTGCATCTTCAGTTATGATTCGTTTCAGAAATGTATTATTTTCTTCACATTTTGATAACAAACCAAAACCATCAATGCAATGTAGCAAACCTCTTTCTTTAAGAATACGTGGAATCCAAATATCGAACTTTAATATGAAACCAGATCGCTTCACATTATCATGCCTCAGAGAAAACTTAAAAAAAATTAAATTAAATAAATTAGTCGCCTTCGGCTTCAATACAACGTTTTGCACGGTCAATTAACATGTCGAATGATTTTTGAGTTCATCTTTAGAGATGTCTTTCAAGATCGCTGTCGACGCCTTTTTAATGGCTTCGACGTCGGCTAAACGTTGTACTTTCATCGGCAATACTGAAATCACAGCGGAGCAAATTCGGTGAATACGGTGAATGATTGATGGTTAAAATGCCTTTTGTAGTTAGAAAATCAGTGATAAGCGTCGCGCAATGAGATGGTGCATTATCACGTAACAAACGCCAGCTCATCGTTTTCACGATATTAAGGGAGCACACGATGATTACGCGCCAAAAGATACTTCATAACACCAAGATAATATAAAAACAAATCAACACTGTTTTCACTTTTAACTTCTCCAAATGGCTTGTTTTCGTTCTTCCTTCGTTTGGTCTCTGGATCGTATTGAAAACACCACGTCTCATCGCCAGTTACAATAGAATACCTGAAATGTTCTTTTTTGAGTCTTTAATCAAGTCTGTACAATATTGAATTCAGTTAGCTTGTGGGCGTACAAACCTTACACAAAACCTTCTCAGTCACAAATGCTGTGTCAAAATGCGATCAATTGAATCTTTGGAAATATTTAATTCCATTCCCAATGGAATTAGGTCGCAATGAGGATTTCAGCTCATTTCTGATAAATTCACCCACAAGTTCGATGTTACTTTCCGTAACACAGTTTTTTGCACCAGGATGTTCTTCGTTATTTATGTTCGTACGACCGTCATTAAATCGTTTATACCACTCATAGATACCTCTACGTGATAAACACGCATCATCAAAGTTTAAAACAGAACTTGATATTGGCTATTTATTCAAAATTGATTTTTCGACCAATGCCAAATACAAACTGCTTCTAATGATGCAAATGTCATGATATTTTGACGTAACATTCGTGAAAGATCTACCTTACCGACACATTTTTTTTAATAGCTAGCCGCAATAAAAATGGCTATTTTAAAAAAGTTCCGTTTTATCTACAACAGTCTATGTATAATTTCAAATGTTTAATACGTGTTTTTTTAATTTTTGAAACATAAATTAATTCTCGATATTTCATCACAAATCGTTATAACGATGAAAATGTAATATCTAGGAAAAAATTTCCTAGCAATAAAAAAAAGTGGTTTACAGTAAAGGATATCTTAAATTAAAAAATACTGCGGTACAATGCTAATTGGAGATGAAGATCCATAATATATCCATGCAGTAAATAATTAGTTTGTTTCTAAATGGAATGTCAACTATAATAAGATGAGTCAAAAGCAAAACAAAATCGTCTGATTGATAACCTGGTTTTTTAGGTTTCCGTATTTAGACAAATTTGGAGTTTAAATCGTTTTAAGAGTTATAAGCTGCGATTTTTAATGTCAGTTTTGTAAATAAATAAAATACCAAACTCACTGTGTATTATTTAATATTAATGTTTAAATGTTTTTGAAGATCACACGATTTTCTTTGTATGTAAATTATATTTCATATTACTTGTTCTGAATATCGTAAATACTCTAAAGATTATTAATTCCTTTCCATGAATGTATTTCTTTTATCTTATTAAATTTAATAAGTTTATGAGTTGTAATCTATCGTTTTATTTATCTGATTGTTGTGCTAACTGGATGCTCGACCTGGTTAATTAAAAAGAAGCCCAACTCGCCTCTTAAAATATTTTATAAAAGAATTCACTAAAAAGAGTCTCAATTTTATTCTCAAAATTTATAGATACTTCCCCGAAAAGCAAGTGGGTAAGAAATAGTTCAAAGAGCTTATATAATAAAGTGTATATGTATATACATAGATGCAGCTTTTAATGAAACTGTAAATATTTTTCATGGTGAAATGTACATAAATGCATAACGTGTGATTTCAATTTCTCACCATATTTTCTGTTTGAATGTTGCATATCGTGTGATTGTTTCTACATAAAAGCTTAGTCTAAAATACATAGCAATATGTACATACATACATATATATTCACAAGAATTTAGTTCTCAAGAATCCCATAATTGAACGTAAACTTTGTAAATTATTTTATTACCTTCTCGTTATATAAAAAGAACAATCAAAGTCTTAAATATCTTGTGAAAGTAAACTACTAACACGTGCCTTTCAACTAAGAAGGAGCATGTGTACACTAGTCTTGAAATACATCTATTCTTAACGCATCTAGATAGATATATGTATAAACTGTTCCAAAATAAATTAAGAAAGCTAAATGTGTACCATTTAAAATTTATATCAGAAAAAGTTAAGGCATTCTAATTTTAAAATTTTCATCGTTGATTTCTTATAAGTATAATATCATACTTGGAAATAAAACAACGTGAAAATTGTTATTAAAAAAACGTTTATATAAATATTCCGTTTATATATACATACATAAATAATAATAAAAAATTAACAGGAAGAGCGTTATGTAAGTTTGACTACTCGCCTTCCCACTTCACTGTAACTATGAATGTAATAAAATGGTTCTCAATTTGATAAAGTTCCCAACCACATATATTATACATATACTTACTATGTAACAAAAACAACGAATAACCCTGAAAAGTCTATATTTTATAAACCAAATTTTGCACAAATGTATACTGTGTTGAAAATAAAATATTAAATTTTCATTGAAAGATTTGTACCCTTTATAGAGAAAATTTAACAATGAGTTGTCGCTCCAAATAAACGAATGCATTCTTCTCGTCGTCCAGAAATGCTTCTAATAACAGTATATAGTTGTGAACTAGTGTATTAAATGCCAAGAATTCGAAAACAACCAAAGTATCGCATGTTAAGCAATTTTGAGAGAAATGAGTCAAATCGCTAGATGAATGGAAAAAATTCCTACAATTATTCGTATAATTACAATATTCACGATAAGATATAACAGTGAATGTACCTGAGTCTAATTAATCTACAAGACGGAGATTATCCTGTATTCGCACGCCATCGCTACAGACAAGATTATAACAGGTGTTTCCCCGAAATTGCTCGTGCAAAATGTCTAATGTGGCATGAGCTGTGTAGCACATAGCGCTATGCTATCGTTGGTGTTCATATCATCCAATTCAGGCCAAAAGAAGTTGGTAATCATCGACCTATAGCGCTCGCCATTGATGGTGATGGCCTGGCTAACGTCGTTCTCAAAGAAATATGGACCGATGACGCCACTGGCCCAAAATTCACACCAAACACTGACTTTTTCGGAATGCATTGGACGCTCTTAGATCTCATGTGGATTGGTATCGATTCAAATTCGACAATTTTGTTTGTTGACGTACCCATTCATCCAGAAATGGGCCTCATCTCTGAAGATGACTTTCTGATGAAAATTAGGGTCAGTTTCCAACTGTTCCAGGGCCCATTTAGCGAACACACGTTGTCTATGGTCATTTACCTTCAGCTCCTGAATTAGTTGTATTTTGTATGATTGCAAGCCCAGGTTGTGGTCTGCGAAATGCTGACTTCTTGTGAGCGACGCGAAGTCGACTGCCTTGGATTCTCCTTCACACTCTCACGGACAGCGGCGATGTTTTTGGCAGATCTTGCGTTTCGTCGTCGTACGGGTGTTAGTTTATTGCTTACTAAACCAGTGGACTCAAATTTATTCACCACACTGCAAATAGTCCTCTCGATAAGACGATTATGGCGACCGTAAAATAGGCGAAGCGCGCGGATCGTTGCCCGAACAGAACACTCATTTTGATGAAACACTTATTGTTGAACGCTATATCCGTCCATGGAGATTTGGCAAAACAGAGTGAATAAATAATAGCCAATTCGACAAATGTAGCTTCAAGAATATGGCCGCTATCAACTGTAAAAGTTTGGAAGTCCTTATTAGAAGACCCGCTAGTATCCATGATATTCAGCAATCTCAAATATACACAAAACTCTAAATCGCTAGTCAAAACGTCAAAATCCAAGATCACAGAATAAAGTCATCAACGGAATGGAAACCAACGACATTATACTACGTCAGGCGGATGAGCCTCTACATTTTTCAAGTTAGAATACCATTCCCCTACCTTACTAAATACAAATAAATCTAGAAAATAACTAAGACGCCATGTACTGATAAATCTACAAACTTGTCCGGCTTATTAGCAAGAAATAAACTAATTTTCATTGTCTCAACTTCCATATATCTAACTTACTCTTCAAAAGGAAACAAACTGATATAATTCTCAAATCATACAAAGTGGCTTTTAATCGTTTCCCCTTAAAATATTTGACAGTAGTTCCAAAACGTAACCTTAAATACACAAAAATGAAACTAACTCTCCATAATTACCAAAATCTGAAAGCCTGATATGTATTTGCCTTTCCAAAGTCACCAAGTTCTTCACAAGTTTCTTCAATAGTTTCTAAAGAATTATTATCTTTTCTTTCTCGATTAGTTAACTCTGTCTTTAAACTTGTATTTTTGTTCATAAGCGTCACAATGCGATCTTCAGCCTTCTTCAGTAACAGGCTAAATCTTTCTTACTTTTCTAAACTAGTTTGCTTCAACTTCTTTACTTCGTTCTTAAGAATATCGTTTTCTTCACTAACGATCGTAAACTGTTGGCTCATCTCTACCAATTTCGCTTCATACGTTTCTTCTAACTGATGAAGTCTTTCTTCTACCTCCCGTCTACCTTCTTGTCTAAATTGCTCTATTTTTCTAATGGGACAACATCTTTTACTTCCTAAAGTCGCTGTTCCAATCCTTCCAATTCCTTGGATTGTTCTTCACATTTAGTCTTATAATTTTCAACAATGTCCAACTTTTACCAAATTATTTTTCAAATCAATAATTATAACTTCTTTCGTTGCTACATCTAAAATGTCATTCAACATGCTGTCGAATTAAGTAATCTACTTTTTCCAAACACTTGGAGTATGTATGCACAGTCACCCCAAGGTCACCACATCGAATACAAAACGTCTGCCGCGGCGCGGAACAAACACGAGAAGAATGTCTGACTTGGTCACAATTAAAACAGCAAATAGAACTAGAAAGCACTGCACTGACAAAAACTTCAATACGTATACAAGATCTGGATGCATTCAACTCTGAAATTTTGACACAATTACACAATTACACAATTACATGAAGGTGGTATATAATGATCAACCCGATGCTTTTTAACTTAAGCTTAAGGCACTCGTCCTCGAACTCCGTCCGTCTATGAACGATAGATAGCTGTATAATATAGGAAGTCGTCAAATTACGTACAAGCAGATTCAATTGCATGTCTTCCGATAATTGCTTATATCGCCTAAACATGGCTGACATACAAGTATATTATTCAACGAAACTTTCATTCGGATTTTGGTTTCGACGTTGGATGTCCTCGAAGAGACAGGCCCTACAATCAGATGGTTCGAAATGCATGCTCTAAAACAGGTACGGGCAACCTTTGACATGTTGTGGCCCGAACTTTAATATGCAAGTACGTTCGCGGGCCGCGTTTAAAAGTAGTGCATTTTGAAGTAGTGTTCATAATTTTTAGCGATAGATATCAAACATGAAATAATACGACAATGTCTCGCGGGCCGGATCGAATTTTACAGCGGGCCGGATTCGGCCCGCGGACCGGTTGTTGTCCACATATGCTTTAAAACATCACGGGTGATACAAAGTTCTTCTACACACTCAACAAAATTATGAACGGAAACATTGGGACTGCCATTGTTTTTAAATTGACATTTTCAGACTAGCTGTGTTCGAGAAGTATAAGAATAAAGTAAAGTAGAATCATCCATATTTACTATTAACAACGTTCCAATAAAAAAAAGACTAGAACTCAAAAATTCGAAACCTAGATAACTCAAAGTCCTAATCGAAAAACTCAAAATATTTTGATAATCAAAGAAGTTAGATGACTTAAAGGAATAACGAAAGTCTTGAGCGCCAAGTTGAAACGTCGTGTTCTACGTTTAGTGGGACAATAAATAAAACGATCCTTTTGCTTGACCTCCTTGGTACTAAAACTAGCTCAAGAAATAAACTCGGAGAGGCAGGGTTCACTGCTAATCAGTTCTAATGGGACGCCACGACATCGTTACCCTGAAAACTCTAAGTCAATACTGAAGCAAAAGGTGGATCAATAAAGTACATTCCGTATTTGGTTAACTAAGAAAAAAAGAATGGGTTTGCTGTAAAAAGTTTACTGCATGAAAAAGTCAAGCTCTATTACAAGTTCATTGAATTTATTCAAATATTCAAAGCTAAATATGTTAGATAGGTATTCAAAAAAAAATAAAGGAAACGCCTACGTTACGAGTCGAATGTCTAATTACTAATCCCCACTTATACGTATAGTTGCTTCACACTAGTGGTAAAAAAGAAATATTATATGATAGATATGCCACGTATTGGGCACTTCCCAACAACGAAAGGAAACAAAGAAAACAATAATAATAAGTCACATATGTAAATAATGTTCGGTTTACTGCTGAATTATTAATTACATTAAGTAAATTGACTATATGGCAAAAAAGCTTGACTATAGTCTATGAACAGCAAAGTGACTATATGAAGAAGAAAAAACTATTGAGAATAGCTGACGGTTTACTATTTAATTGTCAGTTGGCCAAAATAAACAACTTTGTCTAACTGTTTAGCGAGCCCTTGATTAAGTTGAAGTTAATAAAAAATAAAAAAATTTGAATATGATCTAAGTATTTCCTAAAGATATTTAATTTATTAAATTAAAGCTAACAAATTTATGAAGATAATGATTGTATTTGGGCAATTACTAACGGATAAATTAGGATTATTGACTACATTAGAGTTACCTAACTTTTAATAAATAATACTTAAACAAGGTACGGTATATCAACAAGCCCTTTAATTAATTTACGGCCGTATGTACCGATTTCAATTATCGATACTGTTTAACAAGTCAATAATTAGTTAAAGCAATTAATTCTAAGAAATGTATGAATAGATAATTGTATAAATAATATAATATAATAAATATAAATCAAGATCTAAACTCTCTTAAATGATCCCGTAATTAGACTCAACAGTAGTATATAAACTAAACAGTTAATTCGACAGTTTTATGAATCAAATATGATTAACAATAAAATATGTAAATAATAAGAATTCTGAACGTCTTTGATCTCTGGCTTCATTTCAATTCCTCGGTGTGTCAGGTCATAGCAAGGTACAAATGGCTTCGTTTAAACTTAAAACTGCAAATTAAAGTCTATCTCCTTAATTAGATGAGCACGGGATCATCATACACACACTGACTCAATCCGTTCGATAATTAATATAGCAACCAAAGATAGGGAAGAAAAGAACCTTAAAATCAACGTAGCAAAAACAAGAGAAGAATTAAACCGCTATATAAGACAAAGTTTACAAATTACATACTTTACAGTTGGTTTTGAGGATTAATTAATGAAATTAAGATCATCTTTTTAGTAATATGCCAATATTAATCCAAATTGAACTGTTCAATCACATGTCGAGGTTTATCGACTTATCTGACCAATCCTATTAAGTCGATAAATTAATCGATCAACATAGTATTTTCCAACGTATTTGTCGCTAGTACGTAATAACTTAATCCAATATCTATCCACAAGTAATAATTGACAGTCGAATTTTTAATGATGTAAACAAAGGCAGACTTCTTAACGGTCAAAAGTAAACGATAAAAAAGAGTGACATCAGCAGATTATATTAAGTTTAAGCAACGCAAGGTGTGACGTCTTCAAGAAAAAAATAAATGCAGGAAAGAGCAAAGTACCAACTCATTATTACGGCAATTAACTGAAAAAACAAGGAGTAACTCCCAAATCAGTATTATGACAATAATCATTCAAGTCTATTAAAACATTGAAAAGAGATCTATTGATAATATTGATTATAAACTTGAGCTGACAGATACGAGAAGGAGATGAGAGTAATAAAGGTGCGAGAGTAGTTCGACTAATTATTCCCAAAATTTTGCAATTCTACTATGTACAGGGACGACAACAAAATATAGACACGAATTAAAATTTTATATATAACATGGTGTAATATCGTATACGGACAGATATGGATGAAGAGTGAAACAATGTCGTTTTTTCAAAAGTATCTCGTTTTTGTTTGTGAATCCATGGTCGAGGCATTTTTGAAATTTTTTCCATGTAATGCGAGGCTGCATTTTATATATGACTAGTGGTTTAGAGTAGAATTAGCACTGAAAAAGTCCAACATCAATATTCTCGATTAACCTAAACAATAACTTTGTCGAATTTGATACTTCAGTAACACCATAGCTACTAAACACTCGTTTATAGGTTGTCGTAATTTTTCATATTACGTAAAACTCTTTTACAAAATAGATTTTTATGTACTTTATTTTTACTGCTGTCATTACTATTTCTTACTATGCTATTCCAGATGAGCAAGTAACGCTAGTAATATTATTTTAGTAAAGATCGTAACGACTTTATATTTCAGGTAAATGTACTACTTATTTTTGGTGGGCATCGTTGTAACGCCAATTTAGCTCTGCAAAAGAACATCGCTCGATTTCATAATCGTTGGCATGCTAACGTAAATTATTTCACACGTCTTGAAACAATGTTGAACAAAAATGATTATTAATGCGTCAACATATGTTGATACTAATTTCTATAAGAAAAGCAGAAAGGGAATGCGATGTGAGCTGTATAATAAAATTTAAAAAGAAACACGGTTTTAATTATTTTAAACATACCCTACACCATCATTTGCATGAGGCTAACCATAAGACAAATTGAGTTTTATAAGTAGTTATCAAATAATCACTTACAAGACAATAGTTCTTATAACAATATATTTTCTCCGATGAGTCATGATAGTGATTAAGGAAAAATGTCCACCTTATACGTGAAGGAAATTTTCAAGGAATTTTGAATTCATTTTCTGCTTAGGTGACTGGAGAAATATACTTGAATTTCTTGCAGAATTTAATAGAAAAAAGATTGATAACTTACCTAAGTACCGCATGCTAGGCGCCAAAGCTTATACTTTTAACCGAATGGTCCACCGCCTTATAATATAAGGACAGTAAATCGATATTTATAAGCTCACTTCCCAGATAATTGAATTGGAACACATGTTTCCATTAGGTGACGGGACCTAACGTCATTAGATTTTTTATTTGGCCATTTTTAAAAGAAAAAGTATATATCCAGAGCGCCTTTAATAATTTAGAAGAGATAAGAGATGTGGTGAATTAAATCAACACAGTAACTGCTTACAAAATAAAAACATCTTTCGTACATTGAATTCGGCTGTCAACGTCAAAACGGTCAACATTTGGATATATATATTTTAAATTTATTTATGTTTTTTTTATTTTCTTGGTTTTGAATTTTAGTATTATTTTCTAATAAAATCATGTTCTCTATTTTTTTAAAATCTTTAAAAACTTATTATTATTGACAAATATATTAGTTCAAATTATTTATATCCACAACTAATTATATTTCTCTTAAACAAATTTAATTAAATAAAATATATTTTTTTGGACAAAGAAAAAGGGATTTCATTCATTTTAAATAAAAAGTAAGGGTGTTAGACATAAGTGGATTCAGAAAATAAATCTCTGTAAATGTATACGGAGCTGTCCATCACGTTCCATTTAAAGAAACTAAGTTTTCGCATAAAAAAATGTTATCACACACTGTAAACAACTCTGGTAGCTACAGAAAACATACAATCAACATATTTGCATATTTTAGTATTATTTTACCACCTTTAGGGAATTTTAGATGGTTCGCAATTTTATAGGTTCAAACAAAACAACGAAAATGGAAAAATGATATGCTGTTAGATATAAAATGTCAAAATTAACGCCACTTTTGGAATTACCGGAAGTATTGTAGTCCCGATATGTACTTGCCAAAATGGTAATTTTTTGATATTATTACTTATGATTTGGCTACGCGGTATAGCGCCATTATTTCCGGAAATCTAAATTCCTCGACGAATTTGTAATAATTCGAATTGTTTATTGTATTAATTAATACAACCTTTTTCATACATATTCAATTTCTAGGGTAACAACCCCAAAAATTAATACCATATTTAACTGAGAATTAAAAGTTGGTGTGATATATTCATATATCTATTACCTTTAGAGTGTTTCATTCATAAATATACAAAGGGTACTAGGAAAGTTTTGCAATATGACGCAACAATGAATCGTAGGAAGCTGCTTGTTGCTGCATGTTTAGACATGTTACTACAACGTTACTACTGTGAGGAAAATGCTTGGCGACGACAGGCAAGTGACCTACCAACAGATAGAAGGTACTTCAGGCCTAAATGAACCAGCAATTCGTTCGATTCTGCATGTTCATTTGCACGTGAAAAAACTTTGTTCTCTCTAGGTGCAACAACAACTGACTAAAGAGTAGATGACACGACGTGTGACTTGGTGCCGGGAGGTGCTAAAAAAGTTTAATAAGGGACAATCTCCGTATGTGAACAACATCGTGACAAGTGACGAAACATTACTATACTATTACGATGTGCCGACCAAAGCTTAAAACAAAGTTTGGGTGTTCGACGATGAGGACACACCCGTAGTTGTCAGAAAATCCCGACCTGTAAAGTAGAAAATTATAGCTGTATTTTTCAAATCGAGTGGAATTGTGGAACGCGTCATTTTGGACACACAGAAGACAGTCACAGCTAAGTGGTATACTGAACAATGCCTACCTAAAGTCATTGGATCTATGAAGAACCTGCGGCCAAAGTCAAGAATGTACAGCTGGTTCCTCCATCACGATAATGCTCCAACTCACCGCGCGAAAGCCTGCACCGAATATTTGACGAGGACAGGATTGAAACTTCTCGAGCACTCTCTCTACAGTCAAGGTTTTGCTCCTTGCGACTCTGCACTGTTCCCGCATGTGAAAATGAAGCTAAAAGGGAGGCGGTTTTCCAGTGATGAGGACCTTCTGCGGGCTTGGGACAACGAGTGCAGTTTACTCCCTAGTGAAACTTGGCAGAACTGGTTTAAAGATTGGTTTCGGAGGATGGAGATATGTATTGAGTGTAGAGGAAATTACTTTGAAAAATCTAATAAACAAGGCTGTATTACAAAACTTTCCTAGTACCCTTTGTACATACGTCGTTACTATTCTCAGATTGCTTCAAACTTTACTCAATTTTAAACTGAGATATTCAATATGAAGTAACCAATAGTACGAGTAGTATTCATCCAATATCGTGCCAAGTAATTTAGTGTTTTTTGTTATAGTAATGAAAGTTGCTCTGCCTAATTCTAAATAATATTGCTTGATTTTAATAGTATTAAGTATCAAGTTATTGACTGAAAATTACACACAAATTCTGATAAAAACATAGTTTGTTTTTGTTTCCACATTTTCAATACCAGAACCCAATGTTAGAAAAATTATGTCATTAGCATATGTGATGATTAAAAACCCACATAAGCTCTCGTTCATATAAATGTTAAATAAAATAGGGCCCAAAACACTGCTTTGTAGAATGCCCTATTAGCTGTATGCTAATATAGATTGTTGAATAAAATTATTCCATCAGACTTCCACTTCATTAAATGAGACTCTATTCATTAGTTGGCCATACTCCATATATCATATTGACCTAGTTTCTTTAACTAACAGTTTCTGTTATAGTGATATGCTTCTAAGACGTCCAAAAAAATACTTAACAACATGTAAGGCTTTTCTAAGTTATATAGTATTTCTTAAATAGTGACTTAGAGGTCTTTATTAAATTCGTCTGCACATTCAAACTGTTTTGAAAAACTGGATAATAAACTTATTGACATGTATGCAACTATATTGGAGACTGTGGTTGAATAAATACTCAAACAGATAATAAAAACTCCTTACCGGTATTTGTATCCCGATCTATAATTATTTAGATTTGAATTATTTGGATTCATCTGAAAAATGATCATATTTCAAATAGTAATGTTCAAATTAATAATGTAATGTAACCATAACTGTAGATTTTTAAGCAACTTATTGAAATTCCGTATTGAAATTCATAACCAACCCTATGTCCATTTTTACGGTTTTTTTATATAACAGTTAACAAAATATATATTTGTAGTAACAGAACTTCTGAAAATAGAGTGTCATCTATGTATTAGGCCCAAAATGCATTAGTACGCTCTCTCATATACATAATTATGTTTCTGCTCAGGAATTTTGAAAGCATTCGATAGAATAATTGCAAATTTATTTGATATTATCAACAGAATTCACACTTTTCATTAAGGCAATAATCTGGCATATTTTCCAGACGTCAGGAAAGGTAGAGCTAGATAATGCCAAAATAAATTCATATAATAAATGCATATAACATGCCCTTGAGATATCAGCATAAATTTTATCCATTCATCCACGCATTTCTATTAAATTTGATATAAATTGCGTTGATCTTTTTTCTACTAAGTCATGTTAAGGCAATGAAGTATAGGTTTTAATATGTTTATATACTTGTGAATGCAATGCGGCATCAATATTTTCGTAAAATTGTTTAAAAGTGATATTGGTCTGTAGTTAATCATATATGAAAGTGGACTGATATATAAGGTCTCCAACTCTATAAAATAGGGAAACAAACCAAAATAATGAAACCAGTCTCGAATTGAAATAAATTTATTATGCTTCCAATATACACAATTATTATTTCGCATAGTCACTATTTAATGTTACGCATTTCTTCAAACACTGAATCCATTTCCTCACTGTGTTCATTAAAAAACTTTCTTGTTTACTAGTGATCTAATTGCGCAGCCCGAATTTCAGCGTCTGATAAGAAATATTGACATTTAATACCTCCTTCAACTTTGGGAACAACCAGAATTCTGAGACTGACAAATCACGACTGTATACAGGATGCGAAATAACCGTGAATCTCGTACCCATCACTGATTTCATCGTTTCGTTACTTCGATGCATGATGTTCGTTCTCTCTGGTCTTACGCTACGGATACGATTCTCTAATGATTGTAAAATTTTGCAGTATTTTATTGAATTAAGCATTGATCGCCTCGGTAAATATTCGATATAAATGACTTAATTGTATCCCAGAAAATGGTGAGCACTCTGCGACGAAAAAACTCTTTTGAATTTTTGTACACTTGGAGAATAAGGACGACGATATTTTATTGACTGCCACTTCTTACCATAAACAGCTTGTAACTTTCTAGTATTATAAATTCTATCACGGATCATTGCTTAGTACTCATTTCAGATATCGAAGTTATGATAAATGACACTGTTACTAAATGACGGTACACAGGAAAGTGAAACTTTGCATCCAAGACGAGAACTTGAAATTACTGTTTGCAGGTTAGAACTTGTTCCTATCCTCACTAATCACATTTTTTAATATTTTTATTTTATTTAATATTCAAATGTGTAATGTTCACAGTATCTTTTATAGTTTGACGTACACTACATTTGCTTCGTAAAATATCCCTCACGATGCTCTAACTTTCTCCTACTTTTCGATTCACCAATCAATACAAAACGAGTATAATACGATACTTTCTTTGTAGTTAATAAAGTGAATTCTTGTTTTCTATTATAGCAATTTATAAGCACTAACTTAATTGCATTTTGTAAAATATTTGCATCGGCTCGAGTATCAGATATTTCTTTTGGAAATGCTTGTGCTCATTCTTTCTACTATTTAAAAGTGACTATAGATATTGCCACCCATACACCAATTTTAATTTGATGCAGCTCAGTTTTAACAAAGTTGTTAGGGTTTTCAATTTTCCAACTTCTAGAATTTTGGCTATTAACATTCCCTGCTAAATAATTAAAGTAATTTCCATACGCTGTTCTTAGTTTGGCATCACGAATATACAATTTTTGTACGATAAACTTTGTGCGGGTGCAGATGAAGTTTCTTTTTAGATACTCTTGAACAGCTCGTAACAGACACCCCTACAAATAATCAAATTTACTTAAGTAAATCGGAGTCATAAATCTTTGTTAAAATTACCCGTTCGTGTTGATAATTTCTGATTATGTTGGACTCTGTTCAACACGGACTTGAACATCATTTACGGCATCCTCTGTTAACGAAGTAAGCCAACCTGCTGATTTTACTATGCAAATGGAATATTTCTCAAAGCATTATACAATTCGCTATTTGAACTGATTAAATACACCGTAATCAAAGCTTACATTATGAAATTGATCAGTAAATTGATTAAAATATGATTGCAGTAAGTAAATATATATTTCATCAGCATTCTGTGATCCGCTATGAAAATGAACCGTTAAAATAAAGGGATTGTTCTGGTGTAAACTCCATCATTTATATCTTATCTAATATCATTTATAGAACTTAATTTGACTTTAAAAAGTAACAAATATTACTTACACACAGTTTAAAAGCAATAACTAATGAATTCTTCAAACTACTGAAATTTTACAAAAATATAAAGTATAAATGCGTCTATGAAACCAGTAGAAAACAATCACGAAAAATCGCTCATCTACGTATAATAAAACTATTTTAGATGCTTTGAAAATGTTTAATATTGTTCAAAAAGAAACGAGAAACCTCCAAGAAAGGAACGAGAAATCTCTGACAAACGTGGGCGATATAAAATACACTTATTCGATTGTAGTCCTATACCTCATCCCACTATTTCAGCAGCAACTGCCTCCAAAATTAGCCATATCGGATCATCATTCAGTACATTTTAGTTTATATAAAACGTAATCAAATCGACAAATATAAATTATAATATCTTACAAGTGAAGAGCGCATTAAGATTTTGTAAAGGCACGGCTCTTTTGTACGCTCTTTTTTGTCAAAAAGACTTTTTATTTCAAAAAATAATTATGTTTTTATGAAAATAATTTTATCATTAGTTTAAGAAACATTTACACTATTAAAAAGCGATTCTATAAATTATTAAAATTTCATGAACATTTTGTACAGACTGAGTTGCAGTTGACTAATTTCTTATTTGTATGAACTTATTGACGATAAATATTAGCTACTGTTGACACTTGGTCAGCTCTGAATCATGGTATGTGATATATTATATACATAACTGGTCAGGATCGTACGTCTAGTATCATTAATGATACTGACATTGATACGTAAAGATCGATATTGGTAATCAATGTTAACTAGAGTTATTTGTAGTTAGTGTTTTGAGATTAGGTATTTATTAATAGAGTTATATACATATTTATAATTGAAAGTTATAATAAAAGTCGTGAAAGTTGTTTGGGCTACTTCGACTCCCATAACAAACGCTTTCATAATTTTCAATATAGTGCAAATGTGGACTATCGTAATTAACTCGATTCAGTATTAATTAAACATATTTAAAATTTTAATTAGCGAACTAGTAATAAACAATTATTATTTCTATTTTTTAGCTCCTGAAGGTTTCATTATGCTCTTTTTATATATAACTTTAGTATGTTTTTGCACCTATTATAAATGGAATACATGTCTATTTTCTTACTGGGAAATAAAAGGATTTAAAACCTAAAATTTCATTTGGCGATATAGAATATCCATACACAACCACTCCGGCTTGTGTACAGTTAGCAAAAATGTATAACATTTTAAGAAATGCAAATCATAAGAATGGATGTATTTTTTTGTCTTCTTACCAATTTATATTCCAGCAGATCCAGAATACGTTAAAAATGTCTTTACTACAGATTTTCAATATTTCAGCAGGAATATTTATCCCAATGAAAAGATTCTTCAAAACCTATTTACTCAACAAAGCCATAGAATAACTAACCGCAAATAAACAGATGATCAACATTGGAGATGTGGCAGTGAAATATATATGTAACTGATGTTAGTGGTTCGTGTGCATCTGGAATCGCATTCAATAGGTTCGAGGTGAAGCATTCAGATTATTTAAAAATACGGCAATCTTCACAAAACTTTTTTCTAAAAGTCTGAGCATTTATAATATTCACGGTTCTACATCTGTCAAGAAAATTCAAAGTTACTTATCTGAAAAGAGAAGCTAACTTTTTTTAAAAAATTGGTGGTCAAAACATATAATTACCACAAAAAATAACGTTCTGCGTAAAGATTGGTTGCAACTGCTTAATGAAGTAGATGTTAAACCAAAGCTGACATTAGAAGACATTATTGCTCAATCTTATGTACTCCTTATTGAAGGATTTAACACTTCATTCGAATTAATAGCCCTTTGCCTCCTATAAATAGCCATCAATTACAGTATACAAGTCAGAATAAGAGAGAAATTAAAAATATTTTAAATTCTTCTAACAGAAAAATTACTTACACAGCACTTAAGGATATTAAATATATGGATTAAGTCCTTAATGGTAATAATTTCATTGAGTACTTTTTAGAAGATCGTTAGATCTAATTTATTTATTTGTTGATAGAAACATTAAGGAAGTATCCAATAATTCCATTCATTAGCAGTGAATGTTCAAAATCATACAAAATACCTTCCATAATATTCCATATATTCTTGAAAAAGGCATTTTCGTCGTTATGTCTATTTTGAGTTTACATAGATACCAAAATTATTTCCCGACCCTAAAAAATATTATTCCAGAAAGTTAATGAAAGAAGTTTATGAATTTAGAAAAAAATAATGTAATGCGGATATGAGATTTGACTTAATACTAGCAAAATTATATCTGGTTTTTCTGTTAAAGAATTTTGAATTTATCTTCTTCTGGGCTTCCGGGCTGGAACCGCGTCACTGGTATAACTGCTGACGTTTCGTACGCACTCATATGGGACATCTTCAGGGTTCAACTATTGCTACTCTCTGTCGCACTGAAACTCAGTTTCAGTGCGACAGACAGTAGCAGAAAAAGATAGTATGGATCACGACCGCGGAAGTCTACGTACCAGATTAATTTTGAATTTACTTTGAATTCAAAAACGAAATCGGCTTTAGAATTAAATTTAAAAGTAACAACTGTGAAAGGAGGCATCTGGTTGAATTCTAAAAAAAAAAGATACATTGCCATTATTTATGAAATTATATATTAAAACAATACTCCTTCGTATGAAATTATACAAGGCCGTCAATTTTAATCATATCGTAATAGAAATGTAGAATAATTTATTATATTTACATATTGAATGCAATTTTTATATGATATAAGAAGGAATATAAGCACGAGCCAGCTACAACTCAGAATTGAAGTTACAATTATGAAGTTTTAATACCAATTTTTTAGTTATGTTACTACTGACTAAACTACGCTTGTATGTAGTTGGCGAATTAATGTTGATTAATATTTCAATTCTCTAATGTCTGAGACTTGATGTATGATTTAGATATATTTATTTATTAATACTACTTATTAATTAAGCGTAACTCCTTAATGGTTATAGCATAATATTCTATTTCAAAAATAAAATTAATTTTAAATTTTCTTAGTACTCAGATTGACAAAAATGATACCTGTAGACGAAATGTTGGTGTAATAATATGAGATGATATCTAATGTTACTTGCTAATTAATCCTTTTTCTTTATTTTTTCTTGAACTAATTTAGTTTAGTTATTTCCTTATACAGTCTATTATTGTGAATTAGTGCATTAAAATGCCAGCAGTTCTAAGAAAGCAAATTATCACCAGCCAAGCGATTTTAAAAGGGGCCATATCGTTGAACTACATGAGACAGCATTCGATTTCATGAAATCATTAAGCTGGTGCAGATAAATATTGTTACAGTTATTCGTTGTAATAATAATACGATACTGGACACAGTATCTTAATATAAGAAAATATATTTATATATGCACAAGCAGAAAATTATATTAACTCGTAATAATATGAAATGTAACACACAATCTCATCTGAGATAGATAAATAAGTAATTACAGCTGAAAACAACCAAATTTGATAATATGATACTCCAACTATATGCATAATTAGTTCACACAAGATTGGTATATGACAAGTTCATATATTAAGCAGCTTTCAGTAACAATAAAAAAAATTAAAGAAAAGTAATATAATTTTATAGATATTAATTTACGAAAAGATTTGATCTGTTAATTTGTTTTTACTATTCTACTATTTCTTATTACAAGTTACTAATTCTATCTACTATTTCTTATTACAAGTTAATGGTCATTTTATTACATTAAGTTCTGACCTGTACTTTTAAATTACCATCTAATATAAAAGGAAATCGACAATATAATTCTTAAACTGTTGTATACATTGAATTATAATACCGCCTCGGAAGAGGATAGTATCTCTCGTTAATAATAAGAAAATAATAGGCTCACCTTATACAAGCCCTGGGATAAATATAATGGTATTACGAAGTTAGAATGACTTCCAACTTGTTCGCTCAAACCTGATTCAATCTTTTAGTTCCTGATGATCTCACAATAGAGAATATTCCTCGTCTTCCTCAACAATATTGAAATACCATGCCACAATTTGAGTTCTTCTGTATTAGTTGCTATCCAGTTTAATTCACCTTAACTTTCTCTGGTTTAGGAACATGTGCTCATTCCAGGTAACATAAAAAAACAACTCACGCTGCTTCTAAGAACCCTACACGTAACGTAAGGGAAGAAACAAAACCCCACTTAGGAACAAGTAATGCAAAGACTCACTATGCATACCTCAAATAGATAGAGGGCTGCTTAACCAAAATTAATCCCCTTTCGTGAAAATTAAAAATCCATAAACCAAGATGGACGTCCTTCTCCACAACCAGTGTAATTTATCGACTATTTATGTACCACGTATCTCACAGATCAATAAATGTTATCAAGAAAATTCCTTTCTTTATTAAAAACAGTGCGAATAAATATTGCCCCTAACAACAATAGGATTTTAGTAATAGATAAAAAAAAAATAGTGACCCATAGCCAAATAAAAATAAATTCAGTGAAATGCACATTCGTAAATCATGCAAGATAGCGAAAACTAGCAAAAATTTCATTTTCTAATTTTAATATTCACACGAAGTTTTTGCACAACAATATACAGCGATGGCCATAGAATATGAACGAAGTGTAAAATAATCCAGTATAATATATAATATTATATAAAAAGATCGTCTTGGGCACAATAAAAACTTTAAAGTAAAGTATAAGACACGTAAAACATGTAAATACTAAGCGCAGATAAGTTTGGGAAAATAGTAGTATAAATTCCAACAAACAAATTTGTTCTTTACTTGCACAATAATAATTAATTACATTTATTGCTTCAGTAGTGCGTATAACAAAACATACTTTACACAAGTAAAGTGTATATCTCAGAGCTCAGAAAGTCTGACGATGACAACTTAGTTATCAAATACGTATTCAGATTTAAAAGCTTCATTGTGGTAAAGGTATTATTTTAATTAACTTTTATTGTTATTACTAGAGTAAAAACATCGACCTAGAGCTACAAACGTAAACTGCCAAGCTTACATTACAAGTATATAACTATGAAGGGTACTACGAAAGTTTTGCAATACAGCTTTGTTTATTTAATTTCTTCAAAGTAATTTCATCTACACTCACTACACCTCTCCATCCTCCGAAACCAATCGTTAAACCAGTTCTGCCAAGTTTCACTAGGGAGTAAAGCACACTCGCTGCCTCAAGCCCGCAGAAGTTCCTCATCATTGGAAAACCGCCTCCCTTTTAACTTCATTTTCACACGCGAGAACAGTGCAAAGTCACAGGGAGCAAGATCTGGACTGTAGGGAGGGTGCTCGAGAAGTTTCAATCCTGTCGTGGTCAAATATTCGGTGCGGGCTTCGACGCGGTGAGCAGGAACATTATCGTGATGGAGGAACCAGGTGTCCATTCTTGACTTTGGCTGCAGGTTCTTCATAGATCCAATGACTTTAGGCAGGCACTGCTCAGTATACCACTTAGCTGTGACTATCTTCTGTGTGTTCAAAACGACGCGTTTCACAATTCCTCATTTTCTTCTTTACAGATCGGGATTTTCTGACAATTACGGGTGTCCTCATCATCAAAGACCCAAACTTTGTTTTGAGCTTTGGTCGGCACATCGTAATAGTACAATCAAGTCTCGTCACCTGTCAAGATGTTGTTCCCATACCGACATTGTCCCTTATTAAACTTTTTTTAGATCTCCCGGCACCAAGTCACACGTCGTGTCATCTACTCTTCAATCAGTCGATGCGGCACCTAGAGAGAACATAATTTCGTTCAAATGATCATGCAGAATCGAACAAATTGCTGGTGCTTTTAGGTCTGAAGTACCCTCTATCTGTTGGTAGGTCACTCGCCTGTCCTCGCCAAGCATTTTCCTCACATTAGTAACGTTTTCCTCCGTAACTGACGTTCTTGGGCTTCCCAGCCTCTCGGCATCCTCCACAGTTAACTTTTCCCTTTGGAATTCTCTGCACCACCTGAATATCGTTGTGCGATGTGGACAAACATCACCTAGTGCAATAGTCGTTTCTTCGAAGCCCTGGTCTATGTTTAAACCACGCACAAAATTATAACGCAAAACTGTCCTTATCTCATTTCGTGACCGCGATACCATCGCAAGCACTTTACACTCTCACTGCTAATGAATAACTGAACCCATCGGCATGACGCGGCGGCTACTATGCACGTATGAACATGACTCAACATGCAGCAACAAGCAGCTTCCTACGATTACTTATTGCGTCATATTACAAAACTTTCCTAGTACCCTTTGTATATAAGCGTAGAAAAATAAAATAATTTTGTCCATTTACAAATAGTTTTAACTAAATTTAAACAAGAGAATTTTTTGATATTTCTTGTCCAGAAAAGCAAAATTTATTTATTGCTTTTGGAAACTTCGTATTTAATTATTAATTAGAAATAACAATCGTATAGCAGAAAATATTAATTTTCACCAATATCCTATCGTGAAGTGCCTAATTATATATTTATATATAATTCTACACATCAAAACCTAAGTAACATAATTAGATCTGTTCCATAAAACAACTTATGGCGTATTAAGACGCTAAAGTGTTCTCCTTGTTGGTCTAATCAGTGAGACATCGGTAATATCTATAATTAGAAATATCAGAAAATATTAATTTTAATTTTCCTATTTGTAATATTCCGAAAGGGAAAGAGTTGACATATTTATCATATACTCGAATGTATGTGTTAAAAAATGCAATTTCTATTGAAAAGATAGTGGTCAACAATTCTAAGAATATTCTCTATTAAAACATTATCATTTCTTTCTTTTATTGTATTGCGTAAATATTCCCGCATTAAACTATTACTAATAACGTTATTTGCGTTCCGCTTTGTAGTTTTTGTTCTTTTCATTCTTGATACTTTTGTATTTTTCTTTGCTTTCTTTTATACTGCTGGCTATTATTAGCATAAGGTATATTCTTGTTTAACCTCTATTTTCGTCGGAAAACGTGTCTCTTTTCTTTTTATTTGTGTTGTCCTTTTTCCTTTAAGATACCGCGGCGACAATGCCAGTTTGAAGTATGAGTCTTTTTTTAATTCTTGAAATTTTGTTTGCTTACTATACAATTACTTAAAAAAATTACCAAAATATACATATTCCTTAATGTGCTTGGTATAAAACCGTTGATTAATCGTATAAGTTTGTAGACTGCTGTATTTGTACTATAATAAATTATTCAGAATACAATGTGTGGACGTTTTAGTCGCCAAAATTGAAAAATTAATTTAATTTTTCGTAGGTTTGTAAGAACTGATTAAGTTGTAATAATGATCTCAAAAGTCCGAAATCTATTATAGTATTATTTCAGCTAGATATTAAAGTTCTGAGCGAATCAATGTTGCAACTATTTATTTATACACTTTTTATCAACATTGAATCGTAACTTAAGAAATATATGATTGTCGCAAACATCATCTTAATATTACAAATGAAGCATACAAGTAACACTAAAGAATCATCGAAATATTTGATGATTTACAACATCCATCAGTATATGGGCAAAATTCTCTCAAAGAAATATTACAAATCCTCATATCATTTTAGTTTAATTATGTTAATTTTAATTTCCTCGTTTTGATTATATATGTATGTAAATATGGCTACTACGATTATTTATATTTGTAAACACATATTTCGTTATTCTTAGTAATGATGTACTTGACAACAAAAATATCAATTACTTTAAGATGAACATTAATTCTTAATATAAAATGTAAATGTCTTGTCCAACTAGCACTTATTTATCTTTTACAAGTTATGAGTTGTTATTTAATTCTTGTGTATTTAACTGTCTCATACCGCTTTCGTTTGGAGAGTAGAATTCTGGCTATAGTCTGAAGAAACGTTTGAGTTTGAATGTCTATTTGTTGAATAGTTACCATTACAGGTATTTAGAATAAATTAAAAATGTCTGAGTATATAAAAAGCAAAATATATTTCTAGAGGAAATAGAAATTTTTAAGGAATAAATAGTGAGTAGAATAAATTTTTGAAATAATATTTTAGAAAGGCACAAACGCAAACAACAGCTGAGTAGATAGCAACTTCTTTACTTTCAATGTGTATTTATTTAAATTATTATACGTAAATATAAAACAAGAATAAATTTCAATAAATTAGAAAACCAACAAAAATTGGTCCAACCACTTTTTGACTATAGTTTTGATATGATCATTTATTTCTTCTATTGTGGTATTTGTGTCGATGTTACCTACAAATAGCCAGATTTTTTATCTCCAACTTTGAACTTCCAAGTTTCGTTCCGCTGAAAAAATTTTGTCTTCGTCTTTTATTTCCTACTTGGTTTTCATATATCTCCTTGTTTAACATCTTTTTTGTTTTATAATATGTGTACGTATTTCCGTTTTTGATTAATTTTTTTTGTTCTCTGTGTTTACATTTTCAATTTTTTATTTCCAAATTTAGTGACCTTCTGTGTTTTTTCTTTTCTATTGTCCATTATACTATTATAAGTTTCATGTTTTTATGATGTTCCTTCTTTCACGATATTTATATTTTCGTTAACGTTGACATCTACCAAGTTCTTTCTGTTATCATTTTGTTATAGTCGTATTTTTTCAGATAGCATTTTCAAATTATTCTGTAGTCTTGCAATATCTTTTAGTCTTGATACCTCTTCAAGTAGAAGTTTGTTCTTATCTCTAGAGCTGGTCGATTCTGTCGGAGCATAGTAACGCGCCCGATATGAGTTGCTCAGGCGTTAGGCAAGATAAGTTTGTGTATAGCTATATCACATAATTGTGTATTAGTTCACTCGTATTTTTCTAGAGTATATATCGCTGATTCAATCAACCGTATATAGGCTTTTTACATATATAACATAGATTACAAGTGATACATCGAATTATTATGTGTATGTGTGTGTGTGAGTGTATGCGTGTATATGTGCGTGCGCGGGTGTGTGTGTCGATAACTTAATTATTTACAAAAAATCGGGTTTACAAACATACGTGAGAACTTAATCAGTATGTGTCCAATCTGCATACTAATGTATACACATATGTACATATTTCATAACTTCATATGCCCATTGAAAAATTAATTTTCATTTGTACATTTTACAATACGCTGAACAATAAAAACACACACTCAGCAAGCCATACAAGCAAAGAGATTCAGATATTTATACCGCTGAAATTTGTATCGACCATCTTTATCCAAAACGTTACTTACTTATTTCTTTTTGTATAATAATAGAGAATTTACCTTGAAGCCATCTTCATTACGCTAGACCTAATAAATGAAACTACAAAGGTACTAGCATGCTTGAAATTTATTCGCGGTACAAAAGAGGATATTCGGTTAAGTAAAGGGCAGTCGATGATATAGACTATATCCACCGTATAGATTTCCTTATCAAACTTATTAGACTTAACCGCCATGTCATTATTTTACATTGTATATACAAAGAAATTATTAGTATTACTTATACGATTTCAATATATAACATTTTCATGTACCCAAATAAAGCGGTACTCCTGGCGCTAAAGGAACGTAAAGAACGAGCGCTTTATGTTAATGTAATAGAATTTTAAATTAATAATAATTGAAGATTTTTAAAATGTTTATTAAAACTTTTGACCAAATGAGCTATCAGACACTTCAGCATAACGCTGGATCTTACTTTTGGGATACGAATTACATCCCCAGGCAGGGTTCCGCAAAAGGGCACAAGAAAGTAGTAAATATGAGAAAGTAGTGACGGTGAATCAATAATATCGTTGATTAAAATAAGCGTTTAAGATAGAAGAACGTAAAGAGAATATATTATTAGTAAACATCAGTTTGCAGTCAAAAACTCTTCCCAAATCAAATATTTCTGACATTCTAGAGATTGGCTGAGATTCCACAGAATAGTCAAGCGCCGTCACACTAACAATACATGTAAGAGAGAACTGCACACTTATTAACATTTAAGTAAACTTTATTTAATTCACACTATGCAGTAATTTTAGTAAGATTTGATTGTAATGCAAGGCAGTCAACATATGTATGTATTAATAGTGTTATAAATTTCTAAAATGCTTAAGGCATCCTTATATCCTAGACACCCACACAAGACTCAAGCAAATCAATCAAAAAGTAAAGGTCTAAAATTAAACCCTTGCGGAACTACCGAAGGAAGGATAACGTTTTCTTGAAGGAGAAAATCCTATATGTAGTTTCGAATTTTGCATGGTTAATATTATCAAAAGGCTTAATGAAGTCTATGAAAACAATATTCACCTGCTTTCTCCCATCCAATGCTTCGCTGATATTGATATATAGATTCTGAGAATATGCTTAAGTATTTTGGCAAAATTAGGCAATATACTAATTGGTTTGTAATTACAAATATTATATGATCACCCTTTCTGGATATTAGGATAATTTTACTAATTTTGCAAACGTTAGGAGAAACATAAGTAGATAAAATTATATTGAACAGAATACTTAGGACTGCGTGACTGTGACTGTGCGAAAGCACAATTTGAGCTTGATATACAGAAAAAGCCGACCTCATGTACGAGGTCTGATCAAAAAATAACCGTTATTTTCAAATTTCGTGAGTTACGTATGTTCGATTTTCGCATTTTTTTTCTGTTATGTTGGTATACATGTCTGTTATATATGTTGGCAATATCAGCCATTCTGAATTGTCAGTTTGTTTTTGACAGATAAAAAGGTTAGTCGTGTGCTCTTTGATTTTTTACTATTTGAAAAAAAGGATCAAAGAATATGTATTAAATTTTGCGTTAAAAACGGAATAAAGTGCTCCACGGCACTTGAAATGTTGACTGTGGCATTCGGCGAGTCCACTTTTTCTCAAAAAAGTGTTTATAAGTGGTACAAACGCTTTACAGAAGGCCGAGAAAATGCACGCCAAGTTCGATCAAAAGTGAAGGTTTTACTCACTATTTTCTTCGATTATAATGGCGTGGTGCATCATGAGTTCTTGCCAACAGGTCGTACGGCTAATAAGGAATACTACAAGGAAGTTATGCAACGTTTGCGTGAAGCAATACGGCTCAAACGATCGGAATTGTGGAAAAAACAATCACCATGATAACGCACCAGCTCACACATCGATGCTTGTGCGTGAGTTTTTGGCCAAAAACAAAACCGTTATCACGCCTCAACCACCGTATTCACCGGACTTGGCCCCCGCTGACTTTTTCCTTTTCCCAAAACTGAAGACACCGATGAAAGGAAAGCGTTTTGCTACGATTGAGGAGATAAAAGAAAAATCGAAACAGGAGCTGTTGGCGATACCAAAAAGCGCGTTTCAGAAGTGTTTCGAAGACTGGAAAAAACGCTGGCATAAGTGTATTATATCTGAGGGGGACTACTTTGAAGGGGACAAGATAGTTATTGATGAATAAACAAATACTTTTTGAAAAAATTGAAAATAACGGTTATTTTTTGATCAGACCTCGTATGTGGTCTAGGAGATCCCCACTTTCTATGATAGTGTTCTTCTAAAGAACTAAGATACTTGATATTATTCCTGAACCATACCGAGTATAATCTCATGAGAATAAATTCTGATATCGATTGTATTAATATGAATTTTATTTTACTTTTAAAAATATTATCTTTTCCTTTTACAAGGAAATCCCATTTTTTAAAATTTATGGAGTATTTGCATTATATCGGAACGTACATATTTCGACAATTTTCTAAAGTTTCATAATATGAAAATTTAATCACTATTTGCTAACTACTTGTAGCCACATTTTTCTTTTTATTTACTTAACATTATTCTTAGTAAAAATTAATAATATGTACGTATGTACACAAGGAATCGTGTCTGAATAAACGTAGCTCGGACAACATTTCGAAAGAGACGAAACAAGAAGCATAAAATTTGTTACGATCTATAAATCACACACACAACATAATGATATTATCAGCATAAGAATTATAAGAACATTGTGCATATTCTGTAATTCATGTATGTAAACATATTTAAAGTTTAACTGTACAGAATGCAAATTCGAATTCGAGTGTAGTAAGCTACTGTATCTATTTCTGTTATGAATTTAAAACATGAAAACATTCATAAATAATTTGAGCTGTTTCCAAGTATTTCGTATTTTCCTGGCTAGACATTCATAATAGTTTTAGTCTCAACTTGGCTAAATTACTTAAATAGAACAGTATTTTACAATGACAGTGCACTTACTTTTTCAAGTTCGAATTCTCTCACTTTGTGAATACTTCCACCTATTGCAATTTTGGATAAACTTCCCATTCCGAAGTGACACTGAAACACAAGTATATATGCATTAGATAGTATAAAAATGTTTAACATCAATATCAATTGCTTCATTACGTAAAAAGCATTTGCAAAATAAATCCCAATGAGATCGCATTATCACTACATTACCGATTTGGTAATTAAATTTAAACGAGTTTTAGTATTATAGTAATACATATATTTATTTAGTCCTACAGAACTCCAAGGTGGTTCAACTAATATATAGAAAAAAAAGAAAGGATTATAATTTTGTTTACAAATATAACAATATAATAATAATGTATAATAATAAACACAAATATAAACAACAAAACATATATGGTTGTGCCCTAAAAACAAAATACTATTAAATTAGATAATTATATATAATTTTATACATTTTTTTGCCCAGAATATGTTCTAAATGTCGTAACTTCTCCAATTTATTTAATACATTAATGTCACTTGGCAGAGAGTTTACAGGGGTGATATAAATTTAATCTGCCTTTTATTTTTTTTCCGGTTCATACGAAATTCAGATTAATGTTATATATAGATAAGTTTCTAAGTAACAATCCCTCTTTAAAATATTCTTGTCCCATTGCTCCCGCAGCTTCTGTATTCCCGTCGACGAAAATTCTTTCGGTTGACAATCTTGCATCGCATCCTTCATTCCCTCATTACAGCCAAATCGCTTTCCATAAATATCTTGAGCAATCCAGAGATATAATAGTGTACCCAGTCTCATTAGTTGTTACGATACGTAATAAAAAGTCGTCGCCTTCGTACTCATAGCAAAGACCGAGTTCTGTGCAAACCTGAAGTCGTTTCTGCTGTTGTTCCGCGGAAAGTTGTTTTTGAACCCACCTGGCGCTGACTTCGTTAAATTTAATCTTGTCGTGGACAATAATGTGAAAACTAGCAACACTAATATTGAAACGAACAACAAAAAAAATATTAAAATTCTAATATTCAAAGATATTTAAGTAAAGCAAAAAGTTTACTTGAAAAAGCTGTAAATAATATTGTAGTATACTTGAATGTGAACAAGAAATATACGAGTATAGTTTGACGAGTAGTGAGAATGACACATAGGTGGCGCTTTAATTGGTAAAACAAATGCACTGTAATTTAGGTTGTCTATTTATATGTTTACATGCCGATATTTAGATAAATCGGTTGATTAGTTTATTTTTGACAGCTGATTAAATACTTCGTAATTAAGGGTATGAAAGCTACCGAAATAAAAGATGAGTTACGGGAAACATTAGGTGAATCTGCTCCATCATCCGTCACAATAAGTAGATGGATAAATAAATTTAAACGTGGTAGAGCAAGCTGTGTTGATGAAGCGCGCTCTGGAGCACCCAAAGTCGTGACTTCTAAGGAAATGATTATAAAAATCCATAATATTATTACGCAAGATCGACGACTCAAAGTGAGAGAGATAGCAGACATGGTAAACATTTCAACAGAACGCGTACACCACATTTTAACGAAAGAATTTGGCCTTTCCAAGCTTTCGGCAAGATGGGCGCCGCGATTGCTTACGACTGATCAAAAGTTCACTCGTTTGCGCATTTCCAATGATTGTTTGGACCTTCATAAGCGGAATCCGATTGAGTTTTGTAGGCGATTTGTTACTTGCGATGAAACTTGGATATACTACAGTACACCCGAAACTAAACAACAGTCGAAACAATAATTAGAACGTGATTCTGCACCTCCAAAGAAAACGAAAACCACTTTATCGGCAAACAAGGTGATGGCATCAATTTTTTGGGATTCAAAGGGCATTTTGCTCATTGATTATCTTCAGAAAGGTGCCACAATAAACGCACAATATTATGCAGAACTTCTATAAAAATTAAATGTTGAGATTCGTGCTAAACGGCCAGGAATGGCAAAGAAAAAGATTCTGTTTCACCAAGACAACGCTCCCTCGCATACCAGCACAGTAGCGATGTCCAAAATCCACGAGTTGCATTTCCAATTAGTACAGCATGCGCCTTATTCGCCGGATCTAGCCCCTTCCGACTTCCACCATTTTCCAAAATTGAAAACGGCACTAGGTGGAAAAAAATTTTCGTCTAACGACGAGCTTGTCATCTTCGTAAATGAGTATTTTGGAAGCCTTTCGGAATCGCATTTTAGAGATTGCATAAGGGCATTGGAGCACCGTTGGAATAAAGGTATTGCTCTTTTAATGGAATATATTGAAAAATAAAAATTATTTTGTATTTAAAAAATTCGTTTTTCTTTTCCATTCTCACTACATGTCAAACTACCCTCGTATATGTTTTTATATAAGACAATTACATATTTTGAAGAATAAATTACTTTCACAAAAATTTTGCAAAACGGCTATAAGCAACTGAAAAATTTATCCAACACCGACCAGAAACTACAAGTGAAAATTTATCAAATTCGTGATCTCACACTCTATAAATAATACGTGAAGAAATTTAAAGGAGAACTAAAATGATCTATGTTATTAGCCAAATTATTTGCAGAAATAAATTGAATATATAAAAATTATGACAGAAAAGTTATTATTTTATGGATTTTCAAAGTATTTTTTTTCCAATTTATTGCAATCCATATTTACCTTTGTTGATACTATTTATTTAGATCTTTAAAGTTAGAAAGAGTTTTTTTGCAAAATGCATATTCGTAAAAATTTGCGCCCAACCACATTATTTCCTTCACGAGTTTCTTTGAAGTTGATATAAAATTTCTAACAAAGCACGTAACTGTTTGAATTGTTAGTATATTGGGTAATAATTAACTTTTCTGTAAACATTTAAACATTTATGTATTCTTTTTTTAATTTCAACTGAAATGAATAACTATTATTTCAATACAAACAACAAACAAATTATCACACATACATATGCTGTTGTGTAAGGTTAATAACAATTTGCGCGAAATATATTTCATATTTTGTATTAGTAGCAGAGAGGTATATATAGAAGATAGTCGCCACCACTTTGTCAGTCGATGATTGTATTTTAAATTTTTTGGGCGGTGGCGAGCTTGACTGACGCCATTCTGAGTTAACAATCTTGCTTTTTGAGATATAATAGTGTACCCAGGTCTCATTAGTTATTACGACACGTGACAAAAAGTTGTCGCCTTCATACTCATAGAAAAGACCGAATTCTGTGCAAACCTGAAATCAATTCTGCTGTTGTTCCGCAGAAAGTTGCTTTTGAATCCACCTGGCGCAGACTTTATTAAAATTGTATAATAGTTTTTTGGTCTTTGCGATTTTCGTTGTAAAATGCTTACAATATAAATTAATTTTAAGTTATGCAAAATGTAAATGTAAATATATTATTCAAAGAAAAAACTGCCGTTAATATACTAATACTTTCGTTTGCAGAAGAATAAAATATCAAAGATAACTCCAGATAATAAATTTTCAATTTCTTCCTTATTTTTATTTTGTAACAGTAACAAATTCATTATAACACGTCAGATTTCTAAGAAAATAACAAAATATTAAATATTTTTATAGTCTAGATCGTAGTGTTTCTGCCGTATTAAATAAATAAATTCAAATTTCAAATTAGATCATTTAATTATTTCAATTGATTTATTAGGCATAATCTGTCTTCTTCACTTGCCAGATATTTCTCATTGCCATTTAATATCTTTGAAGTTAGCGATTATCTTTCTGTAACAGCATGTCCTTCCTTTGAATGGCAGTCACAGTACAGTCAATGCTTCCAAATGAAGTTTTAACAAACAGCAGACTGTATAGGTTAGGATAAGTAATGGCATAGCAAAGTTCTTACCATTCATCCTGAATCGCAAAGTAAGAGGATATTGTGCACAGCAAGCGTCATCCTGAAACTGCAGTTTCTATTACTCATACTTATAACCGCGAGAACCTTCGTTCGAACATAGTGTACATCTACGGGGAAGATATTTTCCATCAGTGCTGACAATATGAAAAGCTACAGACAAAGCGCGGAGAACTACTATGTGATTTAACTTTTCTACATCGCTGCAGAAATACTAGTACAATATCAAGATTTGCCAAACTGAAATACCACAGCCTCTACAACTCAGTTTCAGGTTGACGCTTCACTACGAAACAACTCAAGAAGATGATTGAGATGTCATCGAAACGTCGAGACGTCGATTCTTTCGAGAACTTCTGTCCAACATCGCGGAAAGCCCGAGAATCTAATATTACTCATATATTGTATATATATATATATATATATATATATATATATATATATACATACATATGTTGTTATTTTTTTGTTATTATGTTTAAAAATATCATATATATAAAAAACATCATTATTATTAGTTTCAAAGAGATTTAAATAATCAAAATGTTGCTAGCTTAAAGCTCTTATATCTCAGAGTCCTGATCTGCTCCACTGCATAATACCTCAATGATATGTAATATGAATAATTCATAGTGTAATACTTTAAATCAAATAAATTGTAAACTATTAAATTCATTGACTTTATTTTTCTCCTATAAATATGTTGTATTTGTTGTAACTTCTCTTTTTATGTTATTAATTCCTTCGTTAACTCAAATTCAATTAAATACTTTATAGTAAAGACTGTATTATAATGAATAATATATCGTTAATATTTTATGTAAGCTTTAAAAGCGTTTTAATGCGCTTTATGTTTGACTAAAAAAATTAAATGTTTAACAAACTATATATTGAAATATAAAATAAAACCTTATTACAAATATGAATTTACAAAATCATATTTATTAACTAACTTTACCATTATTCATTCAAGATTTTAACTACAATAATTCATGTTAACTAATTTTCCCATTATATTAGTATATATCTAAATTTATTTCAAGTGTAAAACAATAAAAAATATATCTATTTCACGTACAACTAATAGAATTTATTTATACACTTTAATTAATTTCCACAAAACTAGTTTTATCATCCTTCTCCTACTTCTTTATAAATGTCTTCTTCGTCGCTTTCAACAACTGCTGTTGAAAATAATAGATTTCTTTTCTATCGTCGCCCTTTCAGAAATACATGCACATTGGGATTATAATCTTTATTTACCCTCGATAACACATATGTATGTATAATTATTTACCGCAAATGGTAACTATACTAAATAATTATTTAAGCACTTCAAAATGTTATTCGTCCCATTTATTTTCACTGATTATAAACACTTCAAACTTTATCTTTAGTGATATAAATTATTATTGTAAGTATCAAACATCACTATCATTTAATCTTTATTTACTTTTTTAGACTATCTTTTGTTTCTTTTTAGCATTTAATACACATGTTAACTGATTTGAGAAGCGTTCTTAAATTTTACATTTTCAAGTCCTATTTATAAGAAACTGAACAATTTTCAAATTCTTCAATGAAATTCAAATATATAAACAGGTAAACAATGATTTAAAATTCTTCGGTGATTATTGAAAAATAGTTTAATTATGGATTTTACTATAACAACCATTTTTAGATTCCTCTATTTTTACTTAACATTATACATCCCATTTTCTAAATAAAATATTTTATTTTAATGCAAAATATTATAATATATATTATATATATATACAATTTTTATAACAATTTATTTTTTACTACCTATTATTATAAATATAATTATCTACAACAATTAATTACTTTTCCATAACAAATTTTTCTAGTTACTTCTATAAGTATAAATTGCTTATAAACTCTTAATGTTGCTAATATGGCTTAATGAAATGATTATATGGCTATTCTAATGTTCCTCTTTTAGCATATTATTAAATTAAACTACATTTAGTCATATTTTCTTTCAAAATTCCATCTCTCTGATATATGTCCAATCACTGTTTACCTTTATATATTACAAAACAATTTTATACTAATTTTTTTTAATCTCTGTTAGGTCATCAATAAACTAATAATTTAAATAGGAACAATTACATATTATATGTAAAAAGCGTTATATAATTATCCCTTTGACAGATTAGAAGGTTTTATTTTATATCTAAAGCTATGCACAGATACATTTTACATTGGTATAAGAATCATATTCATCAATTGCTTCTACTAAATGAGTCCTTATTTTTAGTCACAATAATTTTTAAACATATTTAAGTTTACTTATACTGGAGTTCCATATATACCTTATACAGTATCTTTTGAAATAAATATTTTATTAATTCAAAATATCAGTTAATAAATTAAGATAAGAATAGGTATAACAATATATATGATATATAAGGTAAAGTTAGAAAATAAAAAATGTGGCTATAGGTTGATGAAACTACAGATGTTAAAAAAATGTGTTGTGAATATATTAGTATGCACTGTAGAAAGCAATAAGACTTCATTGCCTCTTTTATGCGGCAAAATGTTATAAAAGACAAACTCGAAGTAAACAGTGCAAACTATAAAAAAAGTTGGAAAATTTCGAATATGAGCAACCCAATTGTTAGTTAGAGATGACGGTTCAAACATTGTTACAACTGTCAAAATACTAGAACAGAATTTTTCTAAAGTGCTTCACTTGATATGTTTGCTCCATGCAATTTATCTGGTAGCAGGGTATGTTAGAAACAGCTGTGTAAAAGAAGATAAATTAGTAGCTTCCAACAGAGAAGTTTTTATTAGATTTTGAAATTAAATCTACAAGAATGTCAAACAATTCCATTAAGCCGGCAACAGATATCGAAATCCAAACACAAATACACTAAATTTCCAAGCTGCCTTTAAATAAAGCCCTGAGTATAGTACTATATATATATATAGTATATATATATATATATATATATGTGTGTATATATATATATATATATATATATATATACTGAAAGTCTGAGTAGGTGATCAAAGGAGATTTGTAGTGTTCCTTCTCTCTCAAGCACATGTAAAAATCCATAAGAAAAGTAAACATCCGGCTTTTGAATCTATTTTTCCTCTTTGTCTAACGTATTTGCGGTTTCCATAAGTGATTAGTGGTTTTCAATGCTCTATACGACGATGTATACAAAGTCGTGTATACATCGCCGTCCAAAAGAATGTTGCGCTTCGTGCGTCGGTGTGTATTTTCATGTTGGTTATTCGTCTTGTGGGATGTGTTTGCTGTTTACAAAGGCGTTCGTCATGCGAGGTGTTGCATGGGCGTAAGAGTGATTCGACGTGCGAGAACGCGCGCGAAGTGTGCGCGGTTGTTGTCTGCTGCCAATATAAGGTTAGAATCGTCATCTACTAGGAGGGAGGTAAAATCAAATTGTATTGTCTTTATTGCGATAATTTTTTATTTGATTGCCCCTATATGTTGTGTTGGACTATTAATTTCAATATCGTTTGCACGTTTTTTGTAGAGGACGCTGCTGTATTCTAACCCACTTTGACACATGTCGTTTTCTTGTATGTGCGGTTTCTGTAAATGGTTAATAGAATTATTTCTTTCCAAGAAGAAAAAACGCACTTAAAAAACAACTTCGTGGTTTTATTTTATTTTCAATAAGATATCAGAATACATATGTATATAAATACTTAAGTATAATTAATTATTTGTTTTATCTAATACTAAACATTTAACGCATAGTTCTTAACTTAACATGCCGTTTTCTCGTATGTGCAATTTACATATGTAAGCGATTTTTAGAATTCAATTTGTTGATAGGAAGAAGAAGCGCACATATCATAAAAACAACTTTCTGGCTTTATTTCGTTTTTAACGAGATATCAGATATATAAGAATAATTAGTTATTTGTCTGATCTAACCCTAAAATTCTAACGTTTTTACGTTATTAAAAAATATTAAAAATATTATTTACGGAACATTCTTTCGGACTATGATGTAGGCGAGACTTTTGGAACACATACAGCACTTTTGGTATATACCACCGGAAACCACTAACCACTTATGGAAACCGCAAATGCGTTAGAAAGAAAGGAAAAATCGATTCAAAAGGCGGATGCTTACTTTTCTTATGTATTTTTACATGTACTACGGAAAGAGGAACGATACAAAATCTACTTTGATCATCTACTAGCCTCGTTAGGAAATCTAATGGATAATGTAGGTGCCCGTAGAATCAATAAATTTTGTGCAGTTTTAAAGAGTTCTGAAACTATAGTGCATATATGTACAATAGTGGTTAAGTAAAAACCAAGAATGTGAAAATAATACGAAGGACATTTTTAAATTCCCGAATATAACTTTAATAGATGCAGAAAACTTATTTTCTAAATATACAAACGTATTTTCACCTGTTATAGGTGTTTAACTGAATCAACAGTAGAAGGTATACTGATGATACAATATTTCACTGCATCTAAATGCCAGTATACAACAAAATATAATAAATAAAAAAGGTATGTAATTGCATTATTTTATTTATAATCGCACTTACCCGAGGCTGTGCACTGCGAGTCTAGAGGTTTGATCAAAATTATTAATAACTACATACGAACTTTTCAGACGAAAAAATAATAAAAGACAGCTATAATAATGGTTCCTTAAATTTTACAGTGTAATTTTCTCCTAGGGACGAATTGTCAGACTATTCATACAATAATTCCATTAATTTTCTCGTCTTATGGACTATTACATTATCCTGTTAGAAATGGCCCTCATAAAGTGCATTGTTATGAAATTGATTTAAAAACAGACATAATTAATTACTTCGATATCTTTCCACGTTCACAGATAAATTATTATTAAAGAATATTAGATCATTAATCTGTCTAGAAGAAATAGCAAGCCAAACACCTATTTTTTTGAGAGTACAAGAGCGTTTCGATAAATATACATATGTAGATTGTCACTAACTTAGATACACATTGTTACTTACTGATGTATTCGGATGCATAACACTATGCTTTATTCGGGGAAAAGATTTCATTAATAACGTTGTCATTATCTATTTGATGTAGAACTAGTACGCAACTAAATTAGTATGGAAATTTACATTTTTTAAGAATTAACCAATATATGTATCGCATGTGAAAGGCGTGCTCGTTATGGAAGCTTTCAAATAGATTTCTTGGGCAACTAAGTTATTCCTTAACGTATGTGACACTTTCAGCTATTCATTATCTCGGTCTGCCACTACATTATAGACATTTCACAAAATTTCTCAACACACTGTTAAATCATTTCTAGCAGACTACATGGCTGCAGAGAGTATGACTACTCACCATTTTCTTGTTTTACACCATTTAGAAACTAGGTTTCGATAATGAAAACTGTAATTTATTGTAAACGTTTTTGATGTGTCAATAAATCAACACAGACACCACAATAATATTTGTATTTTTTGTATTTTATTTGCCTTGACAATTCACTGCCAATAGAATATTTTTGATGATATAATTTCATAAAATTCTAGAGGGTAACGCTATAGTTGTTTTTTTTTTGATAAACTTTTATTTTTTATTAGAAACGTTTGTAGGTAGGTAGTTAGTTATTTGTCAAAACAACGTAACGTAATCTATCACGGTATCATTTATACTATTATTATATTATTATTAAACTTGAAAAAAATTTCATGACTTGAATTTAAAAATTTCGGTAATATGATACTTACATATGCATATATATATATATATATATATATATATATGTAAATTACAGAAAATGTTCTTGAATTATTGAAAATAATTATATTAAAGATATATTTTTATAATGAAGCCAATTATTAAAATAGAAATTTGAAGGAAATTATTTACTTCCATCAATCGCAATAGAACTAATTGATGTTTCGCCGTATTCATTGACTGTAAATGGCATCATGATTTTTATATATTCTGTGCTTTGCGCCAACGAAAAAATTTCGAAATACTTTGAAAATATCTACAGCGAACAACATAAATGATACAAATTTCTGAATATTGCAAAATTTTCGGTATAATATAATATTAATATAATATATAATATAATTCTAGATATGTATTCAGCTTATACGGTAGTAAAACTCAACATTTTTGTACCTGCTTATTTATTTCATTTATTCTTCTTAATTAAATTCATTTATTTGTTCAAAAAACTGAAATAATATTATTTTCAAAGAAGACATATCCATGTTTATTTGCAGAAAATTATATTAGAATCAAGGTTATTGGCAAATGTGCATATTGGTGTTATCTAACTATTATTGTTGGTATCTAAATTTGTATTTTGATCAGTATGGTACGAAATCTTTGTTTATATATTTATATACAGAATAAACTTTCTGAAAATGTATGTATGTATAAACATTTCTGAAATCATTTCGTTTTTGTTAGTTTTAACTTTTGCATATCAATCTACACTATTAATTTTAACATGTGAATTTAGATAAATAGTCAAATAGTAAAATAAATAGGCTAAGCAAATAATGGTCCCTATATATAACTGTAAAAAGAAATATACCTTTTTGTGATTAATTATCAAAACTTGTACATCTTCTCGGAATGATCGCCAGAGATGTCACGAAATCTTCAACACAAAGAACAATACAATGAAAATTTGAATAAAGTTGCCACATTAAACACTGCTCAGTCACAATCATTCACAATAACATTAAGACGCCAACTAATACATTTAAACATAGAGACGCCGGTAGCCCGGGTTAAGCCACGGCGACGCGTCATCAAACATAAATACTGACATTCAGATCTAGGCCATGAAGCGTATTTATGGACGTCACAATAAAGCTACACTCTTTTAAAAAATAAATAAATATTTCGAAACAAAAATCCTTAAATGCAAGATTTGTATTTGAAGGTGTGTTGTTCATTTTAATTTAATTGAAAAAGCGGTATCCGTTTGAGTGAGCATTTTTGTTAATATGTTTTTTCACGACTGTGCTTATAAAAAACGATAAGAAACAAAGATTCGTATTAATAAGAGGAAATATAGTAAATGCTGACAATTGTCTTTAATGGTCAAAAGATTGGTATCCTAAACGCCTTAATAAGGATTGAGAATCTTCTGATGACAGTAAACCTATGGGAGCTACCTTATTGCGCAGGGGTTCGTAAAGTCATCATTTGGAGACATAGGATATATCGAGAGAAAACCTTACTGTTACATCACGGCAAAGCACTCTGGCACGTATTTCTTAGTTTACGATGTTTAATTATATTTTTATTCAGATTCAGAAAACATTAATGTAAATAAATACTCCTTTATAATGCTTAACGTACTTTTATAACTATAAAGTGAACTGTATTCATATATATAAATTAATTATTAGTTTATTTACAAAACAAATAGTATTATTTATCTATTCCCTATTTTCCTCATCAATTAACTACTGCTATGTAGTAAACTACAAAAAACATATTTATGGTTCAGATCTTTAATAGTGACTTTCTAATTTCGATTTTTACTTGTTACCTTCCTCGTATGAAGAACAATATACTTACGTACAATCTGTGACAAAAGTGCTCTCTTCCTGGTCATTGTTAAATACTTAACCGCGATCTGGAGACAAAGCGTTTTATTTTACTAAAAGATCCCTTTCCCGTATATATGGGAACCACGAGATAGTGGAGAGTGTAGTACTTTCTAATATTAATATTAATTTAGCGAAATCTATGCTCAATCCGATAAAGAAATTTCTGAAAAGGATCAAGACTAAATTGAACAATATTTACTCATAAAATCTTTATCTTTCCATTGAAGGTATTATGAATACTACTATTCGTAGAAAACTTAGATACATAGATTTCTTGAGGTAGCCATGTAGCCTATTCACTGCAACTTTTCCAAATCTACCGCGGCTCTCATATCTTTTTGGAATCTTGTTTCTTTACATATGCCTGTTGAAGTTGACCTAGGTTCTAGTTTTTTTGGCATCTATGTAATTTTAGTCTTATTTCATCAGCTTTCGCACTTTAGCCCTAGAAATTCCAAATCACCTAGCTGATCGAATCTTTCTGTCGAACATCTACACACACACACACAAATATATATATATATATATATATATATATATATATATACATATACATATACATATACATATACATATACATATATATGTATATATATATATATATACATATATATATATATATATATATATATATATATATATTGGGTCTGGGAAAAAGTTCGTGGCGTTTTTTCAGTAAAATTCAACTGGTCCCCGCATGGCGCGTGGACGAATTCATTTAAACCGAATATACTCCATTATTATCGACAATGTTTCGCCATTTTTTTGGTAGATCCATGATCCCATCGGTGAAAAACTTCTGTGGTTTCTGGTCGAAAAACTGAATCAAGTAGTTTTCACAGGCTTCTTTTGAAACCAACTTAATTCCATTGAGAGAGTTCTGCAGAGATCGAAGCAGATGATAGTCAGAGGGTGCTATATCCGGACTGTAAGGTGGGTGCATCAAAACTTCCCAACCAAACTCTCTCAATTTTTGACGGGTCATCAAAGAAGTGTGTGGTCGGGCGTTGTCATGATGGAAGACAACACCTTTCCTATTAATCAATTCGGGCCGTTTTCTTTCAATCGCCTGGCGTAATCTCTCTAGTTGTGCACACTAGAGTTGAGAATCAATCGTCTGACCAGTTGGAAGTAGCTCGTAGTGGACGATTCCCCTCCAGTCCCACCATACACACAGCATCACTTTTTTTGGCGTCAATGTTGGCTTAGCGAACGCTTGTGACGGCTCACCATCCTTTATCCACGATCTTTTACGCTTCCGATTATCGTACGTAATCCATTTTTCATCTCCGGTTATTAAACGTTTCAGAAACGGCTCGATTTCATTCCGTTTCAGCAGCGCATCGCAGATGTTAATTCGGTCCATCATGTTTTTCACGCTCAACTCATGAGGAACCCATACGTCAAGCTTTTTTTTGTAACCAGCTTTGTGTAAATGGTTCAAAACAGTTTTGTGGTCAATGCCTAGCTCCATGCCAATATCGACACTGCTGATATGCTTATCTTGTTGGACTTTTTCAAGAATTTCATCAGATTTTTCAGTGATTGGACGACCGGAGCGTGACTCATCTTTCACATTGAAATTTCCAGAACGAAAGCGAGCGAACCATTTCCGCGCAACAGATTTGGATAAAGTACCTTCACCGTACACAGCACAAATTTTATCACAAGCCTGCGCAGCGTTCTTCCCCTTATCATAATAATATTGCAGAATATAGCGAAATTTCTCATTATTCTTCTCCATTTTCAAGTGCGAATAACTTTCCAACCACTGCACCGATTACAATGTTTCTACGCTCAAACTAACGTTCGGAAGGTCATCTAAAAAACGAGCTGTCGGTGGTGTCGCTGTGACTTGTTGTTCTTTAGTTATCGGCAACCAATGCCATCTATCGGGAAAAACGCCACGAACTTTTTCCCAGACCCAATATATATCTGTCTAACGACCTTGTCATCATACTTCCGAGCTTATCTTCCCCTTGAAGAGTACTTGTCTTGCAGCTTTAAAGCCTCTCATGTATTCCTACTGTTACACTCTCTATATATAATAATTTCTTATATTGTTTTTAAGATTAATTTATTTAATTTAAAATACAACTCGGTCTTGAATTCCTAAATTATTAGTTGAATTTGATGGAGCCTGTGGTGACTGAGAGACTTTCAAGTTTTTCGGGCAAATCTGAATTATAGGCTAAGTGTAAGTAATCCGTTGATCCCTAGACTATATTGTTTGCCTAAAATACACAAACCAGGCAACTCAATGAGACCAATTGTCTCAGGGATCAACTCCCCTACTTACTTGATATCAAAATGGCTAGTGAATGAATACAAAAATTTGCCCGAAAAACTTGAAAGTCTCTCAGTCAATAATTCATTAGAATTTATCCAAAGGATCAAAGATTGTAAATTAGAAAAAGGAGAAATTTTAGTTTCATTCGACGTAACGTCATTGTTTCCTTCGGTACCGATCCCAGAAACTTTAAAATATTTAGAAGAACTGCTTCACAAAAATAAGATCGAACCAGAGAAAATAAAGGAATACGTGAGATTAACAAACCTTTGCATGTCCCAAAATTGTTTTCAGTTCGAAGGGAAGTTCTATGAACAAAAACAGGGAACTGCAATGGGCAATTGTCTTTCTCCATTCATAGCGGACCTGTTTATGAGTAACTTTGAAATAGAACTAAAAAATAAAGCTAAATATTTTCCAAGAATTTGGGTCAGGTATGTCGATGATATTTTCGCGGTTTTCAATACACAAAAATGCAACTTAAATGATTTCGTTAAACAGTTAAATTCAAAATTCCCGACAATTAAATTCACAGTAGAAAAAGAAAACAATGACAAGTTGCCTTTTTTGGACACCTTAGTTATTAGGAATGATCTCAAAATAGAAATTGATATTTTCCGAAAAGAAACCAATGTCAATAGATTCATTACGGCTGACTAAAATCACAGCATGCAACAGAAGATGGCTTCATTCAATTTTCTGATTAATCGTTTGATCAATTTCCCACTAACAAAAGTAAGATATGAAAGAGAATTGAACCTCATTAAGAATATCGCGGTATACAACGGTTTCGATTCGGAAATAATCAATGGATTAATTAGAAAGGCCAACATAAGAAAAACAATCCGTGACACCACATGTCTTTCACCACAGAGCAATCGGGAAAAGCATTTTGTTTGTTTACCTTTCCATCGTGTGACAAAAAATCTGAATAGTATTTTTAAAGATCGCGGGTTTAAAGTCTGTTCCCGCCCCAATAATTCCCTTAAAATGCTTTTAGGAAATGCAAAAGACAAAATTGAAGAAAATAAAAAATCGGGAATCTACCGAATTGAATGTTTAGAGTGCAATAGACAATACATCGGCCAAACTAAAAGATCGATCGAAACCAGATATAACGAACACCTTTCGCACATAAAATTCAACCGACCGGAAAAATCGGGTATAGCGAGACATGTATTAGAAAATAACCACAGTGTTAATATGGATTGTTTACATTTGATAAAGAACGTGTACAATTATCGCGAACTGGACGCGTATGAAAGCATGCACATCTTAAAGAATTTAAGCCATGTGGTGAACTATAATGACGCCGGGCCCTTAAAAACCCCTCTTTTCTCTCTACTGAAAGACAGGAGGAACAATATCATAAAACACACATAAATCACACAGACACTTGCTTGACCATAATAACCTTTTTCAATGTAGTGCATGTTACTTTAAGTAAAAGTAATTTTTAAAAATTTTGTGAAACAGACACAGTGCACATCTTGGTTTTGAACGGTGTGGATCGCGTACGGAGTTTGTTTTTCGTACAATTTTTTCGCCGTGTTTTACCAGGTGCGACACTTTGAAATTATCTGCTGATGATGACAACTTGGTTGTCGAAATGCGTATACAGAATTTACAAAAGTTAATTGTGGAAAAGGGGTTATATATCAACCTTATTGATCAACCTAAATTATTATACTGTCATTATTTGTCCGGTCCTCGTATATATATTCAGATGCAGAGTCCTTTTGTGTTAGTCACGTACAAATGGTCAAGGCTGCAATAAACACCGAAATCAGGTACCAAAGACTGTACTTGAAGTTACCAACTTTTCAGTGAATTCGATATCAATTTAGTTAAATTGATTTCTAAATGCAATTCGCGATTCAAATACTAATCCTGATTTTCTTTCTTTTAGACAGAATACACGTCTACTATTCTGTGTAGATAATTTGCTTAATGCTTATATTGAAATTAAAATCACAATTTTAATGTATGCTAATTTATTTCCCGCCAAGTGGTAGCGTACCTGTCCTTGTTTGCTATTGGTTAATTCAAACATGACCAATACCCCCTCAGTTATGGGGTCGGTTCCTTATAAAGCCATAGCCGTAAGAGAACAACCCTCTTCGCTTTTCTGTCGTCATCCAGACTACACGCGTCCTTCACGTGTTATTCGCGCTTCTTGTGACCTCGTGTTTCATTTCGCGTTCGCGGAATATAAACAGCCTCCTGATCCAGGATATATACATATACACAAACACGCAAGTACACGCATCGCCCGATGCACATTTTAATCTAACTCTTTTTATATTTTATTAAACAGCTAAATATCGTTAGACTTATCTTTTATTACAGCTTTGCTATTACGTTATCATATTTTATTTGTTGCTCTCGTTCTTATTAATTATCTTTATTTAACACATTCAAGCTTAAAGAATTAATTTAACTTGTGAATAAAATTTTAAAGGCATTCCTGTCGTTTTATTTCCACTAATAAACTTTCTTTCAGCTTAGCACACGTGCTGGACTTTTGATGCTCATTGTACACTACTATTAATTATTAACTCCTCACATTACATTCAATTATATTACTTTCTTTTCTTTTATTTATTTGCATTTATTATAGCGCTTTAGCTAGCCGAACACGCGTTCGTAATAAATTGACTAACCATCATGTGCAAATAAATATTCTCTATTAAATAGTATCCCTATTATTATTTATTAAAACAAAGGAGGTAATAAATTGTCTCAATAAATCATCCACATTCACTTAACCAACCACATCATTCACTCATTTTTAATTTTCTTCAAAGGAAGAGGTAATACTACTTACTTTTTGTTTTTGGGATTTGCAACTTTACCGCGTAAGACTTAATGCACAAAGATTTTGCCTATCGGGAACCGCACAAACTTGCGATCATGTCTTATGCCTTTGATTAAGTTTACTTCGGCTTCCTCATAAGTAAATTTAATCACTAGTTGCCTTTATCTGTTTTTTGTTAGTTATAACTTAATAATAATATTTGACAGACATAAGTAATCAATATTTTGGTGTTAACATTTTAAGTAATCAAATTTGAGAAATTAATGGTTTACATTTTTTGCAAAATGCAAGAATAATTAAATACAATAATAACAATGCATGCCCTCACATGATGACTTAAAATATTTGGAACTCAGCATTCACTTTAAACGAGAAGGGAAACCGCGCAAACTTTTCCGCCCAGCAATCGCCGGATTAGATTCCGAGAAACCAGTACCTTACCACTGAACTGTCAGCTGGTTGATATCTATTGTTAGAACGTACACAAATATTCAAAAATAATTATTAAAAATGATTATTGTGCTCGATATCACACGAGTGAGTACACGCTAGACACTGACTGTTATCATTTAAGATGTGACTACTCCGTTCCCAAATGCATTAGTCAAATTCCATTCCAACGAAACAGAAACGATTTAATTATCTAAACAAACCCTTTAGGAACCAGAACTAACGTGCTCAATAATTCCTTATTCAAATAAACATTTTATCCTAATATGAATACACATATATTTAGTTTCAGAACCCATGTAGAGTAGACTGTACCCTGTGTAATACAGAATTTTTATATTTTTTTATGAAAAATATCCCTTATAAGTTTTAATAAGTTGATAACCACTTCTAAAGTGTTCCAGTAATAATTTTACTTACAAATAATTGTACAATTCACAGTTGCATACTGATCCGGGATGCCTACGTACAGAAAAGGAACAAGATCTTAGAAAAAAACAATTTATAAAAAGAACTGATAGCAGAAGAAATTACATCTTAATGTGTCTCTCGTAAAAACTACCTGTCAGCAGAGTTAGAGATTTCTAACAGTTGAAATTTTAAACTTTCAATTAAAAAAATCCTTCCTCTTAAAGAAACAAAATAAGTATTATATAACCCTTGAAATATGTATTAGAAGTTGCGATGGTTTAATAACAGTGCCGGTCTTGGGGGGGTGAAAATGGAAGAAACATTTGAGCATGCATATGCCGAATTAGCCAAGGTAAAGAAAGGAAATGAATGACTGAAAGAGGAAAACAGGGAAATGAAAATAACTTGGACAAACACGAAAGTAGAATAGAGAAAATGGAAAGAGAGCTAAAGAAAAGGAAAATAGTTATCCATGGAAGAGGCGGAAAAAGAGGGTGAAAAACAGACAAGGAAAATGGTGGGAGAAATAATGGAAAAATACAAACAAAAATAAGTCCAGAACAAGATGTAACAGAAGTAAGAAGATTAGACTGAGAAAACAGAAATAGAAAAAGACCAATATTGGTAGAATTTCAGTCATGGAATAAGAAGGTGGGGGTCCTGAGAGAAATGAAAAAGCTTAAAGGAATGGACATATTCATAAACGAGAACTAGCCAAGCGTAATAATAAAACAACGTAAGATGTTAATCAAGTACATGAAGGAAGCAAGAGAGAGGAGGTACACGACGAAAATGATCCCTAATAATCTGTGCATGGACGGAGAAGGATACACAATGGACCGATTATAACGAGAAGAGAACAGAGAAAGGACAAGAGGGGAGAATTAGAAGGAATAAAAAGCAGAGTCAGAGCATATACTGTAAGATCTCCGAGCATGAGCAACGACGAGAGAGGGGGCAAAACGGAAGCGATAAGACATATAGCTGATACAAGAGGAATATCAAAAAGCAAATACTGAAAAATGAGAGAAACAGGACGTAAAAGGTGGAAACGACATGGGCATTGAAACCGGAAAAGGGAACGGATAATATAACGCCACTAAAAAGAATATGAATTAACCCAAGAAATGGATAACTATAGGCTGCAAGCACTTAGATTAAGTGAGACAAAGTAGCCAGGATCAGGAATGCTAAAGGTATCACAAAACCACACTCTATAGTATTCTGGAGTATCACGGGAACAGTGAGCGAAGGAAGGGGTGGGGGTGGTGATGACAAATGTATTGGATAGACGAATAACAAAAGACTTAGTGATAAAAATAAGCATAATTCAGATATACGCTCCAATAGACGGCACCGATGAAGCAACAATATTCGAGTTCTATCAAGAACAGCAAGAAACCTTGGGCAACATAGAGGAATTAACCGAATATATAATTATAATGGGGGATTGGAATGCAAGGGGCATGGGTTGCAGGGGAGAACATGGAAAGACGACTGCCAATAGAAATGGTCTAAAAATGCTACTATTCTGTCAGTCAAATGACTTATCAATTGGGAACACATTCTGGGAACATATATTTCAAGAAAGATGTACATATGTGGCGGAACAAAGAAATGCCAGGAGCATAATAGATTTTATAGTGTACTACTGTGGGCAAAAAATAGTAAGACTTTTTAATTTAAATTTCACGCGAAAACCCATTCGTCTAAATATTTTTTTCTTAGGTTGGTATGACTGTCAGTGACATCTGTGCCAAATGTTACATCAAAACAATCATTAATGTTTAGTATACGCTTTCTGAAGTACAAAAAGTGCATTCGGCGATTTTTACAATGAGTGAAATTATTCAACAAAGAAGTTCCATTAAATTTTGTGTACGGAATCAAATTTCTGGTGCCGAAACGTTCAGAATGTTGCAAAAGGCCTTCGGTGATAATTGTTTGTTGCGAGCAAGTGTTTTTGATTGGTACAAATTATTCAAAGAGGGTCGAGAACGCGTGGATGACGAATCACGTCCAGGACGGCCATCAACATCAACTGATGATCAACACGTCAATAGAATCAAGGAATTGGTGCTTGAGAATCGACGATTAACAGTCAGACACCTTACTGGCATCGTTGGAATATCGGAAGGATCAGTGAAAACCATTTTGAAAGATCATTTGGGCCTAAGAAAAGTGAAAGCACGATTTGTTCCAAAATCACTCAATTTTTTCGAGAAACAGCGTCGCGTTGACGTCTGTGAAACAATGCTTTCCGACTATCAAGACAAAATGAAAGGCATCATAACTGGAGATGAGTCTTGGATCTACGCGTATGACCCGGAAACAGACGATCAATCAGCCGAATATCGTATCAAAGGTGAGCCGAAGCCCAAAAAACCACGTCAAAGCAAGTCAAAAATCAAGGTTATGTTGACAGTTTTCTTCGATTATCGAGGTGTGGTGCACTCCGAATTCCTTCCGACCGGCCAAACTGTCAACAAAGAATACTATTTGAGTGTTATGAGTCATTTGCGCAATGCTAGTCGTAAAAAGAGGCCAGAATTATGGGCCGACAACTCTTGGTTTTTGTACCACGATAATGCAACGTCGCATACTGCATTAATTCTTCGTGAGTTTTTCGCCAAATTTTCAACCAATATCGTGCCGCAACCACCGTATTCGCCTGATTTAGCTCCGTATGACTTCTGGCTATTCAGCAAACTCAAACGACCGCTCCGGGGAAACCGTTTGAGTCAATTGAAGACATTAAACGTGAATCGCTACGCGCATTGAAGGCTATTCCTGAAATTGACTTTAACAACTGTTTCGAGAATTGGAAGAAACGTTGGCACAAGTGTTTTGGGGCCAGGGGGATTACTTTGAGGGGGACGAAATAGATTTTTAAGAATAAATTAAGAATTTAAAAATTATGAACAAAGTCTTACTATTTTTTGCCCACAGTAGTATACATATGAAATGAGAACAGTATTTAAAGAAGTAAAAACAATAGCCGATGCAAAAATAGGAACGGGACATAAACTAGTCAAAACGGACTTGAAATTAAAACTCAACGAAAAGATAGAGGAAAGCAGTCATAATATGATTAAAATTCAAAGATTGAAAAGTCTAGATAATCGAAAGAGATATCAAGAGAAAAAAGATTAGGACTAAGGGAGGAATAGCCCGATAGATCACTAGAACAGCAATGGAAACTATTTAAACAAGTATTACGCAAGAAAGCAGAACAGATCTTTGGAAGTACGAAAACAAACCACAAACTGAAAGGAACAGATTGGTGGAATCTGAAATTGAACAAATTTCAAAAATAATACAAATTAAAAAAAGTAAATGTAAGAAATATAAATAGATATCATAAACAAAAACGAGAAAGAGAAAACGGATATATTATTGTACCTGAAATCTCATAAATAGAATTTTTAAAAATGATAAAGTCAGTATTGAAGAATTCCGAATCCGATCAAACAGAATTAACGCTTCTACACATTGATATTACTGGAGAATGAAAATGATGCCGCGTAACACTAAATGGTAGACAGATCATAGTCTTGCTCAGACTGTTTAATATAGGAATATTTATCTTTAGAGAACTTAACAAATCTGGGATAAATGTCTCACCGGTTATTTATTTAAAAGCAAATATAATTTGAGATACAGTTCATCAGTCACTCAACGAAACAACATCGTACTCCCACAGAAGCTCACTTAACAAATGCTAGCGATAGTATACTGTTTTAATCATCTTTCTCTGAATCTTTTTTATCAAGTTTATATAATATAAATAGCCTGGATTCCATACGACTGAACAGTATTTCAATTTGGCTCGAACAAATGCATTATACGTTACAATAAGCACTTTGCTACTAAGTTGTCTTGTATTTCTATTGTAAAAGCCAAGATGTCTGTTTATATATCTTCAGAATATAATCCTTAAACGTCGAATGAAATAATACGCAAAGTTTACTAAATGTATTACAGTATCTTATATTCCATATACATATATATTACAATCAAAGGAAATAGTATTCAATTTTCTAGCGAAAGTCACAGTTTTACACTTCGCATCGTACAGCAACAAACATTTTTCTTCACTCCATTTACAAAGAGTTTCAAGATCAGTCTCATCAAATCGCAGACACCTAAGACATTTTTTTTGTCTATAAATGTTCAAATCATCCCCCTACATCAAGCAGTTTGATGACAATCCATTCGTAATGCCATTAATAAATATAAGAAATAAGGGCGCTTCTAAGACGAAACTCTGTGGTACGCTGTAAATCAACTGACAGCAACTAAACTCGAAACCAATATACTCTACATACAAACAAAGAAGCTCAATTAACATCATTCGAAAATCCAAACCCCATGCAACACAACCAAAATCATGTACTCGATCAAAAGCTTTTGACAATGCGGCATAAATAGTATCGACCTGACGACGATTATTCAAAGCTTCTAAAAACCTGTTAAAGAAATGTCCACAAATTCGTAACAGTCGACCTCCCCTTAATAAATCCATGTTGCGCTAGGGATAGTTTATTTATAGAATTAGTGTACATTTTCTCGAATAATATTGCCTCAAATAGAAAAGTACTATAAAACATACTATAGCCACCGGACGATAACTTTTAATCTCATTTCCATTAACAGATTTAAGAATAGGTACTATTCTGGACAATTTTCAAAAAGCAGGAAACTTCTTCATCAATATGAAATCAGATTAAGATGAAATGGTTCCAGCGAAACGTAACGGCAATCTCTAATAATAAAATCAGGAATCCCATCTGGACTCATATTCAGTTTATCCTTCAAGCTCGCCACTCTTAGAGATTCGGTGAACTCTTTTAAAATAAATCCCGATGCAAAAACATTGTCAAATACATCAATATTTACCCTTGTCTATATCGATGCAAAATGTTCAACAAAGGCGTTCATTATATCAGGAGACAAGGACAATAAGTATTTTATTTAATTGTATATTGGCAATTTTGGTCTAATACATTTTACCATCTTTCTGGTAGTAGCATGATTCCGCGCCCGTAAAACTTTTGATCTTTACTTTCAAAAATTGAATCGAGTAACTTTTGGCATGACTTTTTTGTTAATATCCCTTTAAAAAACTTTAAACTCGCTCATCTATTCTGCTTCAAGATCATTTCCATTCAACATTGTTGTAAACAATCCATTTTTCTTTACAGTGTCCCGAAAATTAATCACATTGAACTAAACAGGTCCAACACAGCAAAGTTTCAGTATATTTTCAAAATGTTAGAAAGTAGCGAACAAAAATTAATGACTTTTATGCTTCAGTTGCGACATCATTGTTCCACTTCTTGTACTTTGCTGTGACATGGTTGTTTGAGGAAGTATAGTTCGGAACTCCACCTTCATATTTTATCAATGGATCAAATAGTAAATTTCACGATATTGTGCTCTTATGTGTTGGTTTGATAGCCTTCCTAATTAGCCAATATGCAAACTTATATTGGTCAATCAGGGAAAGCATTCAAAATTAGAACGGAAAACATCTGCGCAGCCTAAAATACCAAAGAAATGATTCTAACATCAGCAACAACTAATAGAAACGAACCATAATATACATAAATAATTTAAACCGAAAATCTTTCACATATAAACGTAATAAAAGTTAGAAACTAAATATCTTGGAATGCATGAAGATTAATGAGTGCATTAAACTCAATTCCGTGCCCTTCTTAATGACCAATTAGATTTAAACAATTCACCTCTCTCAAATTTATCTTAATTATTAGCATTATTTCTACTTTAATCACTTACTCTAATTACACCGATTAATTTTAATAATTCTTAATATTTTCCTTTTTATTTATATTTTTAGATATTTCGAAGGAAGGTCTATTATCGTTAAATAATCTTGTATGTATATTTTACCTCTATCCCCTTTCTTGTAATCGGGATTCCATTATAGCTTTTCATTTTCGTATATAAAGGAAATTGTAACCTGTATTGTACTTGCATAATGTCCTAATAAATGAAATTAGTCGCACTAAATATAAAATATATAATATAGTGTGCAATTTAGACAGCGTTTTATTTATTCCTTAATTTAATGGACTTTCACAAAGTAACGACCTTAACAATTAACACTTTCATTGTTTACAATTCTGTGCTTATATTGCCATAATTTAATAATACAATGACTTTAAATGTCAAATTCTTTATAGTTTTCTCAATTTCTGTAACTTAACACAGTAAATAACACTAACGACTGAACATTCGACTTGGTGATTTGTTTGCTCCAGAGGATGAACCCCATCCCGTCTTACTTACTTTTATAAATATTAATGCCAGTACTTCATCTAATTTTAATAAGAATAAGATCAAGAGATAGGGCTAATTTTCCTGAGCTCTATGTCATTGTGAGATGTAAACTGAAGGATTTGTGAACGTTGTTCCCACATCGATACTGTCTACGAAATTTTGTACTTGTTTTTTGATAAATATGTACTCAAAAGTATACTTCCCAACAAATCTTATCCTAAGTGGTTTACACTTGAAATTATTGCAAATATTAAATCTATACGTAGTCATCCTACATACTTTACACGATATCAAGATCATTATTTCATCGTTGAGTTTCGACGACTTCGTGTCCTGATTAAACATCAAATCTTGGAAACTTATTCTACTTAATTACGTAACATACAGAATAGCATTTCACAGAACCCCAAAGATTTTTTTTGATTAAGGACTGCAGATATGTTCTTATTAATCCTCTATCTAAAATTTTTCAGTTGGTCTTGAAGTTCTACTTTTCCAACTGAATGGAAAATTGCGCGAGTCTGAAAATCTGGAGATGTTAGTAGTACTATATATATGCATTGTTATACCTATTCTTATCTTAATTTATTAACTGATATTTTGAATTAATAAAATATTTGCTTCAAAAGATACTGTATAGGGTATATATGGAACTCCAGTATAAGTAAAGTTAAATATGTTTAAAAATTATTGTAACTAAAAATACGCACTCATTTAGTAGAAGCAATTGATGAATATCCCAAGGAACAATTTTTAAATTTCGCGGGTGTTTTAAGTTGCCCAAGGAAAAAATAACTACATCTAAAATTATATTTTATTTTATTACAGCATGAATATTAATAATTAAGGTGTATATTTCAAAATCAAAATTAAAACGAAAACCGTACGCATTAAAAACATGTTATTTCCTAATTTCTTGAATGAATTGAAATCATAGCTAACCTTTATTTTTACTACTACCAACTCAAAACTTCCGCGTAATTTAAAAATTGTTCCTTGGGATGAATTCTTATACTAATGTAAAACGTATCTCTGCATAGCTTTAGATATAAAATAAAACCTTCTATCTGTCAAAGGATATAACGCTTTTTACATATAATATGTAATTGTTCCTATTTAAATTATTATTAGTTTATTAATGACGTAACAGAGTTTAAAAAAATTTAGTATAAAATTGTTTTGTAATATATAAAGGTAAACAATGATTGGACATATATCAGAGAGATGGAATTTTGAAAGAAAATATGACTAAATGTAGTTTAATTTAATAATATGCTAAAAGAGGAACATTAGAATAGCCATATAATCATTTCAGTAAGCAATATTAGCAATATTAAGAGTTTATAAGCAATTTATACTTATAGAAGTAACTAGAAAAATTTGATATGGAAAAGTAATTAATTGTTGTTGATAATTATATCTATAATAATTGGTAGTAAAAAATAAATTGTTATAAAAATTGTATTTTATATATACTATATATCAAACTATCGTCCATTTTTCCTCTTTCATAATTTAGGCTTCAATCACTCTTCTTGTTTTTTGAATCCTACTTATTCCAACGTTCACACCACATGTTTTACAATGGCTACTCATCTACTAATTATATCACATCTGAAGTACCATAGGTTCAAACTTGTTCTTCTATTGTTCAAATCTTTCATTAATGATATTGTACATGCTGCATCTTCTTAAAAATTGCTTTTTAATGATGGATTAAAAATATTTCAATTAGTTTCTGGTTTAGAAGATTCAAAGAGCATATCGGTGTGGTGTGCAGGATTTTTATATATTCTTTGATATGAAATTGATTTTCAATGTTCAACTTACTTTTGTTACCTCATCAGCCAAGAAGAGCTCAGGTTTCGTCATCAAAAACTGTACGATGTTTAATTTTTCTTTTTCTTATAGTTCCATAATATATTAGCCTTATTATCAAAGCCATAAACATCAACTGAAAATAGTTCGGCGCACGTTTGCTAAATTTATGTGCTTCAATTGGATCATACTTTTCCTGAAAGGAATGTTGATCATAGATATCTTTCTTGCTTGGAACTACCCTCTTTACAGTTTATGTATATTTCTTGTAGAATTGCTTTCATCTAATTATTTCATAATATCAAATCATCTAGCCTTCTTGCAAAAAATTAGTTCCTCAATTCGACAGACGGCGTCTTGTTACTTCTTATTTACCGTATCCACATATTACTGTCTTAATGGAGTCGTCTCTATGTGGTATGTGTTGAAATTTTAATACCTTACCGAACAATTAATATTAATTTTTCTTCCCTATATATATTATAATAAATTTCTTTAAGTTCATTCCATATGTCTAGATAATTTTCTTGTTACTTACTCTTATTTTACGTTTTACTTTTAAGTTAGCTTTAGTTGTGCTGTAATTGGAATTTGTTCTGTTTGACAATAAACTTATTATTATTATTAACGATATATTGCTAATGTAATGTTTTTTCTCATCCCATGGAAAATAGTTTCTTTTAAAATTCAAGCATTAAATTTACACAAACCTTATTCTATATACTACTTACTTCAAACATAACAAATTTATGCTGTTTTCTATAGCATTATAGGATAACTTTTTAAAAAGGTTAGCTAAATAAAAAATTTCAAAAATATTTAAAACATAAGATATAGAATTTTTCATTCATAAATAAAGTAAAAATAGTACAAATATGCAATAAATACATATAATCTATGTCAAATAAATAATATAATTTTATTAAATTCTACAAGAGATTACTCTAATGACAGAAATTATACATTTTACTCACAAAATCGTATTTGAAAATAAATCATGTGCGATATTCCTATAACAATGTCTTGTACTTTAGGAATAAATATTTATACTATATACAAAATCACAGATTACAGGACAGATATTTCATTGGCATTACCAGACAAAAGTCTATGACTTGTCACAATTCTCATCATCTTTTCCATTTTCAGCATTATCAGTCAAGTTTGTTAATTTTAAATTGTGCAATAATGCATTCACTTTTATGTTATTTTTCATGTCAAGTGTATTTTCGCTGTCTGAATTATTTTGTTCACACTGAATATCGGTTTGATTCTTGATGTTGTTATTAGGTACATGTCTTTTAACACGCATTTTACTTTCACTTTCAGATAAAATATCTCTTCTCATTGATTTAATGTCTTCTAATTCATTATTGTTTTCCATGTGTTTTTTGCTTATGTTGTCTTTACTGGGTGTTAAAGTGTCAGCTTTTTGCGTTAATGTTTTAGATGTTATATTTGGATTAACTTGAGTGGAGAGATTCACTTCTATTTTATTTTCAACTACACTTAATTTTTTAGATAAAGACGTCAATGAACTATTTTTTACAGAAACGCCACTACTATTTTGATTTAAATTATAGCTTTTATTAATGCTTATATTATTAGTTAACATATTAGATTTAATAATAGGAAAAGGAATAAAAGTGTCGGAAGGTGATTTCCCATTTTTTGGTGTATGCGCTTCATTTGTTGTATTTAAACCAAGTTGATAAGACAATGGAGCAGGGTTTACTTTTAAATTATCCTGGTTTTGAATATTAGAATTTTCTGTCAAGTTGATCAATTTTCTCTTTTCATATTGCACTTCGTTCGCAGTTATCAGACTTTCTTGTTTTACTCTATCTACTTCCATTTGTTCTTGGACTACATTTTTTCTTTGTTTTATTTCTTCCCACAGTTTTTGTTGCTGTTCAACAATTTGTTGTTGTTGAGCCTGATTTTGCTTTTGTAGTTCACTAATAAAATTAAGTTTCTGAACGACATTTTTTAACTCTTCTTGTACTTGCTGACTAATTTCTTTTTCTTCTTTTTTAATAGCTTCTGCATCCACTTGGTCAATAACAGATATGTCATTTGGTATCTTTACTTGAGATTCTTTTTCTAAACTTATGTTATCTTTGGGAATAATTATGTTTGAAACTTTATTATCTAAAATCTTTTCAAGTGGGTTTACTAGAGATTCATCTTGTTTAATTTGATTAATATCTTGTTCGGGTTCCACTGGTTGGGGTGGTTCATGTCTTATTTCTTTTAATTCTGGTTCTTTTGGAACCACTTTTCGTTGCTCTTCTTTTATTTGTTGAGATTTCATTTCTTTCAATTCAATTTCTTTGGGTTGTTCTACTGGTGGAATAGGTTGTGGTGGTTCATGCCTTGTTTCTTTAATTACATTGTTAACAAGATTATCGATTTTTTCATATTTAATAGTTGATACTTCCAATTTTACTGAAAAAATTAAAAGCTATTAATAAAATAATAATTAGATTTTATTTATTTTAATCTTAGTATACTTTTAATTTTTTGATATTTCAATTTTAAAAAGTTATATGTAAAATGTAAAAATCTGAAGAGTATAAAGAAAATTATACCTGTAGTAAGAATATCAAACATAGGTTTCTCAACTTTTTGTACTTTCACATTATCTAATTTTAATGGAGTACGTTCCGAAGCTGATCCCGATGTAATATCTCCCACAACATTTAAATTAGCATAAGTTCCGAGTACCATAACTATGATACCAATGCAAAGCATCACCTACAATCAAACTTAGATTATTATATTGTTATATTGAAATAGTTTACATACTTGTGCTAAAATTCTTTCATTTGTATTCTTTTTTACCATGCAAATGAAGCAAGTTGTTGGAAATAAAACACAAATCGAAACACCTATAGTTGATCCTACTAATCCCAAAACTAATTCAATATTAGGAATTAAAATCCCAATACTTAACGAAACGGCTATTATAAATATTGTTATACTTCGAAATTTTGTTTCTGGTATAAAATGAGATCCACCATCATGTAGCATGGTATAAGTCTAAAATACGAAAAGTAGAATACATCAAATGTAAAAAAATAATTTAAATTAAGAAGAGGTTGTTAAATGCTGTTTGCATAATATAATTATATATACATCCAGATATAATTTATATTTTAATATGCAGATAAACATTTTATCATTGAGTTATTATTAACTGCAATAAATAATTAATTAATTAAATTGGGTAAACATAATTTTAAAATAAAATTACTTCCATATTAATACAATTAATAAATGTAAATACATTATGTATTCCCTTAATGTAGTAAATAATTAAATGTCACTTTGTCATGTCCTAAAATGCAAAATATAGATATTGTCTTCATTTATAGAATAGGAAATAGAAGAACTGTATAAATATAGACATCAAGAAATTAGGAGAAACATTATATAAGCACTGATTTAACACAATATTTTAAAGTGTAACGTTTGCCAAATGGCGCAGTAGTAAACTGTTGAACATTTAATATAAGAAATTTGGTGTAAAAATTGAACTTCGTCTATGATTGTAAGAATGAAATCAATAAATTGTATACAACAAAAATATTATAGCACATAAAAGTAGATAATTTAGTATTGATTTATAAGGTGACAGAGTAAAATAGGCAACATATAAAATCTAAGAAGTTCTTAATTACTCAAATTCCAAGAAAGAGGGACAATTATTTACTTGTGTATAATGTTTACCATCTGATAAACATATTAAGAAGGCTTAGTCCGAGTTTAGTGTTATTACAACCCTTCTATGATTATAGAGTGGATTTAGACGATTTCATGTGCGAACGCATTGTAGACAGCGTGAACATATTGCATCACAACACTAATTAAGCATTTTTTTAAAATCCGCTGTAAACTCTTAACCGTGTTATAACTTAAAATAAATGCAACGATTAAAAAAGGCTTCTTATGCTCGGAATGATAAAAGATTGGGGAAAAACTGCAGGTGACTTAGCAGAAATTTCGTAGAGATGTAAACGCACTATACATCGATACAGTGCAATATGGGGATGTACACAAGAATGTCGAAAAAACACATTACAAAAAATGTGGCGAATACACTGGGCAACAGGGATGCGTGCACAACTGGATAATTATGAAGGTTTGTTAATAATTCGAACGAAAATCGATATTGCCAGTTCAGCGATAGTAGTCTTACCTGGTTGTAGAGACGTTTACCTCATTAATTGAGCAACAAATTTTTATACCAAACAGTGAAATATGGTGGCATTAGTATTATGGCGTGGGATACAGCTAGTGATGTGCGAGGGAAATATTAATACGGTTAAATACATCGTAATTTTGACGTTGTGACTCTCTGCTCCTTTTCAGCGATAACGTTCTGATAAATGAAAATGTTATTTTCATAAAAGATGGTGTACCTTGACATTCGCAGACAACTATATGGAAAAAGCAACAGGGTACTACGATTTTACAATGGTCAGAGCAGTTACCCGACATGAATCTTATTGAAAATATGTTGCACGTAATCCAACAAAACTGGCTAAAAGATCTTGAAAGCTCAGTAACAAAAATGAACTTACGCCGCCCGTTATAAAAGAATGGAATAATGTGCCGGAAGGGACAATTAACAACTTAATTGATACCATGCCTAGAGAAGTGAAAGTTCTCCATGCAAGCAGATGTGGTTCAACTAAATATTAAAAATATATGTAAACTTCCCATATATGAACAACAATAAATTTTCCTTTATTTAATCTGCTAGCTGTCTATTTTACTGTCATCCTAGTGTACATTTTTAATTGGCACACAGAATTAAAATTTTATTGGACAATTTTGGACTAGCATAAACATAAAGAATTGTTTCTCTTATCTTCTATTGTTGCTCTCTAATAGAGCACAATTAATCACTTTCTCAAATTTCAAATGATCATTATGTAAAGGGTATAAATCTTAGTTCAATAAGTACTATAAGCATCTATATACCTTCCGGTTTTTGTTTCTATTAGTCCCTTTCTGTTTGAATGTTTAAATTTGTTTAAATATTCAACAAAGTATGAACTTGAGAATATAGACATATACAACCAGAATGTCATCAGAAACATTACATACACAAACATATTTTTTCAACCTAATTCTTAAAATTGATATATATTGTTTTAATAATACTTACAGGTTTATAAATTAAAGAAAAAAGGCTTGCCCTACATGGAAATATTATCAGTGGAAAACTAAATGCTAGAGATAATACAAATCCAATTTTTATTATTTCTGTCAAAAGTGATGGAGTTAAACTTAGCAGAATATTGCCTGTAAAAGCTTTTTCTGAAAGTGCAATATATCCAAAAACCCCAACAAATATATAGACACAAGTACAAATATTAACTGCAATACGAATTAGTGCATTCATTTTCTCCAGTGATGCATTTGGTATAGCTTGGTAAATTTCAAATAGTTGACTATAATTTATAATGCATATAAATTCAGAGTTATGATTCATTATAATATCTTACGTTTGACAAAACAGTGCCATTGAAAAAATTGGTGTACACTGCAGAGCTCCTTCTGTCTTCCACAAATCTACTTTATTATACCAATCACCAGTTACAATATGTGAAGCAGATTCAGACATGATCTAAAACTTGTATTATTTATATGTTTTACAAAATTATTACATTCTTAATACCTTTAACACTAAACACACATAAAACCCTACTGTTGCAACACATACCCCATTTAAACTATCAACATTTCTTAACAATCCAAGAGGTAAAACACAAAAAAGAGCTAATGAAATTAAAATAACACTTCTCAAGGTATCAGTATTTGGAATTCCCATCATTTGAGCTGCAATTTCTGGTCCCAAATCACCCATTACCACAAAAAATGCAATACAAGTTCCTAGTAAAAAACCTATCATTCCTACTTCAACAAGGAATTTACCAAATGGTCCAAATGCATGATATGCTGTAAATTTCAAAAGAAAAAGATTTATATATATATGACAAAATCATATACTTACCCAAAAATTCAAATGTTCTCAATCTTGCTCTTATAGCAGATTTTAATAAAAAATGGCATGAAAGTCTTGAAATAACACTACTTATAACTAACATAATAATTGATAAAACAATACCACACTAAAATATAATAATTAAGGAAAATAAATTCCTTAAATGTATCTTACTTACTTGTTTAAAACAGTATGGCATTGCTAAAATACTAACACCAATTATACTATTAGCAATTGTTATTACGTGAATACCGTGCGAATCCATAATTTTATGATATTTTTATAATTTGATTTAATTTAAATATTGGTATATATTCTTGCTTTTGTTTTTAAAAAATTTAAAAATATGCCATACGTATACATTTTCTCCGGAAACATATTTCATATACTTTATTTACATACAAACTTTATTCGTATTTGTCAATTTATTGCCAACCATGACAGTCAATCAGGAAGAACACTATCTTTAAAAAAACATCTGTTTGAATCTATTACTGCAATATATAATAATACTTAAAATTAAATAAATGTTTATAATTAGATTTCTATACTTTTACATGAAGGCGATTATACAATATTTGAATAACGAACATTTTCAATTGTACGTTATTACTATATATTATTATTTTAGTGTTATTATTGAATTGGTAATTTTGAAAACTAAATTTTCCTAGTTTATTGGCGCCAATCTTGTGTATTGTCATTGCTTTGTGAAGGGCTTCATTTGAAGCAGAAATTGTTGGTGTTGATAAGAACAATATTATGAAACTTATATATATATAAACTAGTTTTATCCAATAACATTTATATATTCCTTTTATTTATAAAAATTATTAGGCCTATAATAAGCTGAACGATATATTAACAATCACAAAAATGGAAATCAACAAATGGAGTCCTGCCTTCTTTTTAGACAATAAAATAGCTTGCTTAAACTACATTAAAGAAAATTACTACTTGGTAAGTACTTTTTTTGTGCTGATAACTATAATTGCTTATTGTTAATTAGAAATGAAGAATATCTTGATTAATATATTTTTCTCGAAAACAATTGGGCAAGTACAAAAATTAAGTGAAATAGTCAAACTACTTCATTTGTAGTCAAAAATTTTTGAATACTATTCTTGGCAAAAATATATTAATTGCTACATAATATATATACTTTTACAATTGACTAATTTTTAACGAAACAGTGTGCAAAACTAATCATCTTTATGAACTTAGGGATTTAAGTAACAATTTAACTTTATTGGGAATTTGTAGTTAACATATAATTATGCATATTAATGTGGGTATTTTAAGATTGTAAATGCTGTGACAGAATTACTAAAATTCATATGTATTAATGTATGTCACATACTCGTGTGTACTAATACTATACATATAAGAAGAGATGAGTTTAATTTTAATATGATAATATTTAAAACATTTCAAACATATAATACAAATAATATAAAAATAGATAAATCATTTTTATAAAATAAGAACAAACAAAATTTTAAGTAATGAATAAAAGTATAGTAAAGTAAAAACTATCATTTTAAAATTAGTGGATGGATTATATGTACATTACATCTGGAGAAGTATTAGGGAAATATCAGCTGTAAAGTTATTGACAAATGCTTGTATTTCTTATTCAAAGTATGTTTTGTTCTCTAAAGTGTTAGCTAATAATTTACTAATATAAAAGACATCTAATTTTCTAAATGAATTATTCATAGATAACATTAAAGAATGGTTATATATACATATTCAGTTTTGTTGAATAATTAGATAATTTATTGATCAAATTTCATTTACCTAGATAAAAGTAGTTATAGTTAAATGATTATGGAATTCAAACTAATCAGTGGTCGAAACCATGGCGGAATAGTTCACACTTTACCTTAAATTTATAAATAAAATGGCACATGAACGTACTATTAAACAACTACAATAAATATATAAATATATAGAAATTTAGTTTTATATTATCATATTTCTTTATAGAATCATTAATTTTGAAAACCTTAATCTTGATCTTACCTTCTCTTTTGTTATTTTAGTTCTCAATTAACTGTGTTTTTGGTTCATGCATTTACATGATTACTTTCAAAGGCTGTTTGTAACCTCATTTGGTAATATACATTTATTCTCGTACTGCCTATCTGATTTAAACCCCACCGTTTACGTTTTTTGTGAGTATATCCTTCTGCCTAAAAAAGTTAATTATATGGACTCGTTTTCTGACTTGTGCAGTGGAAAAGTATAAATTTGAAATAGCTGAATCATAGAGGAGTTTCTTGTGCGGTGGTGTTATTGAACCCTTTGCCACACAAGACAAGATCGATTACAAATGATATTACATATTACTAAGCGTAGAGATTCTTCAAGAAAATTAACTTTCAATAAAGCCAATTAGTGGGTATCAGTGCGATTTAAATATAATCAAACCGCCATCGCTTATATTTGTTTATTAAAAGAAAAGTTTCTTCTATTTTCTTAGTAAATTTAATCATTGTACATTTATTTGCAGTTTAAAGTTTATTTTTTATTTCATCGACGTTGTAGTTCAGTAATTTTTGAAAGGAGGGGAATACAGTTTTTTCCACAGCCAGAAACTTTAAATTTACCCCTTCAACATACGCACGATTATATATATATATATATATATATATATATATATATATATATATATATATAGATTCTAATAATAGAATAATACAATTAATAGTTCTTGGTTTGTAATAGTTAGCTTAAGCTCACTCTGAAAAGATATTTTCTCCTTCTTTTTTTAACTGTTACATTTATTCCATCGTACGTGGGATGTCTTTTGAGTTTTGCATAGTGGGATGTAGAGGACGCTACTAATTAAATGCCAGTGGTGATGAATCTTGAATTTATTTATAGGAGCCAAAAAACAAACACCAGTCGTCTGTCTGGGTGTTCCAAGGTGAAGAAAAGCTGACAAAAGTCATCAGTTCGCGAAGTGTCTCCAAAAAAATGGTCGTGATATTTCTCTCGAAAGCAGGTCATGTAGCAACAATTCCTCTACAAGATCAAAGATCAAAGGGATGCATACCAGTAGAGGTATGCATCCATTTGTTTGCTGCAAGTCATCGCTGAACTTTGAAAAACTAACCCCGAACGACGAATTATCCTCCACCAAGACAATGCAAGTTCGCACACAGCACGCAAAGCAATTGAATTTTTAACGCAACAAAACGTCGAATTATTCGACCATCTTCTGTATAGTCCGGTCCTAAGTCCCAACTATTTCTTTACTTTTCCGAAAATTAAGAACGGACTGCATTGTCAAAGGTTCCAATCGTCAGAAGGAGCAGTCAATACCTTCAAAAACGCAAACATATGATGCTACTTGAAAAAAAAGTGTTTTGTACCTGTTTGTTGAGATAGTCTTCGAAGAGATTTATTTGGGCTCTATAGCATTCGTTGTATATCTTCATTAATCAGCGGAGTTACAGTTATAAATCTATCTGGAGATTTTCTTCTACAAACACTTTGAGAATCAAGAAAACGTTGAACGTGTTGTTTATGTTGCTTCAATGTATTAAATGACACAACATCGTCTGGAAAGAGCGATATATTGTTCGTAATAAAACTCGGTTAAATAAATGCATGAATTATTTTCATGCATACAGGAACAAAATGGTTCATTAGGAAAATATGCCATAACAATGAAAGTGTCTTGTTTCCCGGTAAATGCCATTCTCGCTTGTTCTAGTACTAAGAAGTACTATTATTTATAATATATAAATAATAATAATAAATTAAGAAACAAAATTGTAATCTCAAATATAAGTATGAGAGGAGTAAAATCTGATCGTGCACATAACTATTTTGCTATTGCCTCAAAACCTGAAGCAGCCGAACTATGTGTATATATATATATATATATATATATATATATATATATATATATATATATATATATTCAACTATGATATAAGTTACACTTATCAGTAAAAGGAATAGGGATTAATATATTGTCTAAATAAAGCAGTTGAATAATTTTAATACACTTAAAAAATAACCCTTCATAGCAATGTTAAAAGATATTGGTGGCAAAAATGTATTTTAGTAAATTTACAAACAATTTATTTTAATAACGGAAATACATTACATTATTGAGATTTAACACTTGTTTTCAACTTGGATACCATCTATCTGATGCATTTCTGAGTGTATATTCCTGTAAATGAAATTTAAACAGATATAATCTAGTCATTTAGATAATAATATTATATATATATATATATATATATATATATATATATACACTCTTATGATGTATATTCAATTACAGCATTTATAATCATATATAGAAGAGTTGGTTTAAAACATTTTTTGTCTACTTTTATTCCTTAACAAACATTCAACAGATTTGTTTTCTTTATTGAAACAAATCGATTCATAATTGAAATAAAATAATATTTCATATTATTTTTTATTTTATTTCATATTAGGTTTTGTAAATGATTTAGCCTTAATCAAATTATTTAAAATAAATAAATCTCAACTTATATAGACAAAATCCCTTTTAAAATGATTATATAATTAACTGAAATAAAAATAAAGACTATTATTTTTTTAATATTAAAATGTGTTTTATATTTGCAGGTACCTTATTTAAATGTTAATAATTCTGAATGTATCCAAAGTAATTCCCTGATTAGATTTCGAGGTATGGTTCAAGACATGTATGATCCAGAATATTATTTAGAAAAATGTGTTGTTACTAATAATGTTACTGGTGAACGATATTCAAAATGTGGAAAATTCTCTGATGTTATAAAATGCAATGTATGTAAACTCATTGTGGTTCTCAAGGTTTGGTTTAATAATTTTTTTCAGGATAGTGAAGAAGTTGATGTAGGAAATGCTGAGAATATTTCAAGTGAAAGACAAACATTTGTAGTAATTTCAATACCCGGGTTAAATAATTGGGTTAGCGAAGTAAGCTAGTTTAATATTATGTTTGTAAACAAAATATAATAATTATGATCATATTAATGGTATTATCCAGAATATATTTCAATTATTCAAATACCATTTACCAGTACATGTGTAAAAACTGATTTCAACTCGCATAGTTTTTATGATACTGAATTACCTTTTAACTGTTGGTTTTGGGTTTAAAAAATAAATCTTAAAGTCACTCTTAATCGTCTAATCATCCAAAGATATATTGTGTAAGCAAAGTATAATGTATAGGATTTTATTAGAAATTAAAAAAAAATTAACTTAAATGCATTTACCTATACATTTCTAATATACTCCTAAATTGATTTCATCTCACTATATTATAAATTTACTATTTATTTCTTGTAGGCTGAAAGAGCTAAATATACTTTAAAAATAAACGAGTGTGATACATCAAAGGTTAATGTTAAGCGACCATTAGAAAATGAAGAAATACCTCCCATTTCTGAACAAGCTAATGCAAGTGAAAATAAAAGGCTATGTAATGGAAGCGACATACAAAATTGTGAACCTTTTCTTTCAAAAGAGCATTTTTTCAATTTACCAATACCAGGAGAAATTGGAAAAACATGTCATGTAAAAACATATGAAAGTGATAATAATATAAAATTAAATGAAGTATATGATTTTATTGGTTTCTTATCAAAGGATTTATCAACAGTAGAAAATGAGGATGATGATTTTGCTAATAAAATGGAAACACAGACACACAATCCTCCTTTATCTCTTATACCTAGAATACATTGCATTTTTTGGAATAAAGTAAAGTCTACAAATCCTCTGTTGGAGATAACAAGTATGAGTGATGAGCAAATAAAGTTTTTAAAAAAAGAATTGCGCTTGATATTCACTGAAGTCATGATGGGAGACGAATTGGCTGCAGATTATTTATTATATTATTTATTATCTAAAGTGTAAGTAAGTTCTATGTGATATCAAATTTATAAATATCGTCCATGTATTCAAAGGTATTTTCAATATTAGATTATTAATTAATATTTATTATTTCAGAAAGTAATGTGTATAATTATGTATAATGTATATAATTATTTCTGTAATTAATCTTATCACATTTTATACTATACTAAGTTTTGTTTCATTTGAAACTGATTTTATTATTTTGTAACCAGTACACCAAATACCAATTTTATTGTAGTATTTAAATGCATAATAAGAGTAGCCTTTTCATTGCCACTATATGTTTTTATTTTTTGATACAGTTATTTAAGAAAAGAATTACTGCCTCTCGGATCATTTACTTTAAATATATCAAATATTCCAATAACTGCAGTAGAGAATTATGGAAGTAAACTATATAATTTAATAGAGTTACTAGTACCAAAGAGTCATTATTTACCAATGACTTTAGAAAATATGAATGATATAAATTTTATTCCAAAGTAAGTGTACTTTCTTTTTCCTTCCCAATATTAATGTTTCATATCATTTCAGAAAAGATTATAATTGTAATAGATTAACTAGTGGTCTATTGCAACTAAGTGAAGGAACATACTTAGTATTGGATGAAACAAAATTGTCGCCCGGAAAATTGAATGAATCTGGAGTAAAAGCTGTATCGGCAATTAATAACATTATTAAACATCAAAAACTTCCTTATGATTTTAATTATTATAATATGGAATTTGAATGTGATATACCAATACTAATATTTTCTGAGGGGAGATCATTATTACAGGTATATAGTCTACAGTATTTCTTTAGTTTTTATATGGCTTCTAATTCTATAACTACATTCTTAGATTGCCACGGATATGACAAGTGAATATGTCCTTAAACCAACAGAATCTTGAAAAAAGGTTATGTTGATTATTCTATTGGGCATTTATCACTTTCATTCATGATGGCATTCTCATATGTATAGAAAGTAGAAGAATTTAAAGCCTATAATAATGTACAGATCAGGTGCAGATATTATTTAAGTTTAACATATCTGTGTATGTTTCTGTATACATTTTTGATCATTATATACATCTCTCATTTTTTCTTAAACTGGAAGTTTGTAAATTTGTGTTTATATACTACATTATCAGAAGACTATTTGAATTTTTATCATTTTTCTACTCATTAAACAAGAAAATGTCTGGAATTATTTTAAAAAAAAGATATTATGGCTAAGTAATGAAATTAGAAAACAATAACAAAAATACCGTATTTTAGTCTAGGAATAGCTTCCCAGGATATTAGAATTATAATATGGAACGTCAGCGACCTCCTACAACACAGAGAAGAACTTATATGTATTTAGATACCCCCAATGAAGACATTTATTTAATCTAAAACACACTTTACAAATGAAAATTATAGTCTTATTTTTTAATTCAGAGAAGTAAACTGTAAAAGTTCAATTACACTAGAAAACTTTTGCAGTTAGGTTTTTGGAGGAAAATTTAAAATATATGAATGTTGGTCAAGTGAGAATTAATTTACTTATACATAATAGAGGAAAAAAAAATCAGATATATATATTTTTTAAAAATGTTAAAAAGTAGTTGAGATTATTTACAATTATTACATTTAATTTAAAACCAATATACATTATATAATATATATTAGTTTACGTAATATAAAGTTTACAGGTGATTATTAACATAACAAGTGATTTAACAGTTGCATATAGTTATTGCTTCCAGTTCATGCATTTGCTCTAAAAATATACTAAAATATTTCAAAATTAATCAAAGTACATAAACATATATTAATAATTATCTTTATTCAAGATCACTACCTGACACGGTACCATCAGAATGATTGCTAAAGTTCACTGAAATAAGTAGCTGAATAATATTGTCCATTAAACCATCTAGACCGCCCATTTTCCTTTACAGTATGGTCATATTACTTCCATTAGGTAGGAGTAACATTTTCAATAGCTTGTTATAAATGTTCTCGAACATCAGCTAATTTTAAACTTTGGTTTTTTTTGCCACTTTGCTTTTAATCTAAGCCCACATCAATTCAATCGGGTTTAGCTCACAATGATAAGGAGATAAACACAATACAATTTTGTTATGATGTTTAATCATTTTGTCTGTTGCATATAAGTTATACCTATCCTTATTGATCTTAATTAAATAAAGGATTATTACCAAGCGCGCATATCCTTTTTTGGTGATGTGGTAGGTATTTTTCTACTTTATGGCTATGGTATGAGCCATTATCCATAAAAATAACATCATCATTCGGTAATAATTTTAGAATTACTGCAAACCACGTTTCAAACTCTGGTGATGAAACCAAGCCCGAATCTTACATGTAAAATCATTGCTTTTTCCCACAAGATTTCACAAACCTCTGTTTACATTTAAGTTTCTCAGGAAATTCATTTACCCCTGTTTCATCTAAACAATAGATGGGCCAATTTTGCTGTCTATACTCCCTTACTTGTGTTAAATATGTCCTTCTCCAATTTGATTATGTAATCACATTCTATTAAAACAGATTGAGAATGATATGAAACCATAATATTAATATAGCATTATTATTACCACGCGTCAGTTGAAGTACTTAAAATTATGCGTTTTTATGATCGTAAATTTTGTAATTCCTGAAAGAAACTTTCCTTTTAATAAAACATGTGTGTATAATATGAACTCCAATCTATACTTTCCATTATTTTAGATACCTTTGTTGTATCTCTGGCAAAAGCTGCTTATGGGTATTTAATACACCTTACTTTTGTTTTGCGTCTTAAACCTAAGATTTCCTCTTTCATGGCGGTCAGATTGCTATGCCACTTTTGATCAATATTCAAACACAACATTTAAATAATATGTTTGAATATTGATCAAACAAATAGAAAAAATGAACTCAGTTAGTTCTTCATTTAACAAGAATTTGATAAACAATAACCAAAAAAAACAATTCACAGTAAAGATCTAATAAGGTGAAATTCTGAAGCAATTGCTAAGAAAAGTGGTAGTAAAATAAATAAATATGATCAACGCATGATACAGATTGAAATATTGGGTCTGGGAAAAAGTTCGTGGCGTTTTTCCCGATAGATGGCATTGGTTGCCGATAACTAAAGAACAACAAGTCACAGCGACACCACCGACGGCTCGTTTTTTAGATGACCTTCCGAACGTTAGTTTGAGCACTTGAAAATGGAGAAGAATAATGAGAAATTTCGCTATATTCTGCAATATTATTATGATAAGGGGAAGAACGCTGCGCAGGCTTGTGATAAAATTTGTGCTGTGTACGGTGAAGGTACTTTATCGAAATCTGTTGCGCGGAAATGGTTCGCTCGCTTTCGTTCTGGAAATTTCAATGTGAAAGATGAGTCACGCTCCGGTCGTCCAATCACTGAAAAATCTGATGAAATTCTTGAAAAAGTCCAATAAGATAAGCATATCAGCAGTGTCGATATTGGCATGGAGCTAGGCATTGACCACAAAACTGTTTTGAACCATTTACACAAAGCTGGTTACAAAAAAAGCTTGACGTATGGGTTCCTCATGAGTTGAGCGTGAAAAACATGATGGACCGAATTAACATCTGCGATGCGCTGCTGAAACGGAATGAAATCGAGCCGTTTCTGAAACGTTTAATAACCGGAGATGAAAAATGGATTACGTACGATAATCGGAAGCGTAAAAGATCGTGGATAAAGGATGGTGAGCCGTCACAAGCGTTCGCTAAGCCAACATTGACGCCAAAAAAAGTGATGCTGTGTGTATGGTGGGACTGGAGGGGAATCGTCCACTACGAGCTACTTCCAACTGGTCAGACGATTGATTCTCAACTCTACTGTGCACAACTAGAGAGATTACGCCAGGCGATTGAAAGAAAACGGCCCGAATTGATTAATAGGAAAGGTGTTGTCTTCCATCATGACAACGCCCGACCACACATTTCTTTGATGACCCGTCAAAAATTGAGAGAGTTTGGTTGGGAAGTTTTGATGCACCCACCTTCCAGTCCGGATATAGCACCCTCTGACTATCATCTGTTTCGATCTCTGCAGAACTCTCTCAATGGAATTAAGTTGGTTTCAAAAGAAGCCTGTGAAAACTACTTGATTCAGTTTTTCGACCAGAAACCACAGAAGTTTTTCACCGATGGGATCATGGATCTACCAAAAAAATGGCGAAACATTGTCGATAATAATGGAGCATATTCGGTTTAAATGAATTCGTCCACGCGCCATGCGGGGACCAGTTAAATTTTACTGAAAAAACGCCACGAACTTTTTCCCAGACCCAATATATCCCAAGGTGTTGGCAGATAGCGGAAGGTTTTATGATTGGTCCCCAAAACTAGAAAACCAATTAAGAAAGCTTCTTGGTATAGATTTATTTAGCTGTTGCCAGTGTTAGCAAAACTGTGTCAGAAGCTGCTTTTGAAAAGGTGTGAACCTATTATTGAGGAAATTAAGATCATTCCAGCACTCCAGTTTGGTTTCAAATAAAAGTATGAAACCATGGATCAGGTTCAGAAACTCACATACCACCTAGGAAAATACACTTGAGGAAAAAGTAATATGTCCAAAATATTCCCGGACGTTACTTAAGCTTTTGCTAAGATTTAGAACACTAACTAGAACTACCAAAACAACACAGTTTCTAAATCTAGATTAGTGAAAGGATGTTTAGAATCAAGTGTGGGGAACAATACTCTGAATTGTGATCAATATAGGGTGCTGTATTTGGTATGCTTAAGTGACATCCAAGTAACAGAACAAATTGCCACTTTTACAGCAGTATTGGTGGTTGTAAAAGCTGAACAAGAAGGTAATGAAAAACTCTTAAGAATCTTTGAATAGAGGCAAAACGCTGGAATATTAAACTCAATGAAAGCGAATCAGTATATATTAACTTCACGAACAGATATACTGGGAGATGCTAATCACTCAACAATTATACAATCGTATATGCAAATACAGTTACGGTCTAGATATAAGCCTAGATGCTATGTTGAAATGAAAGAAACAATGGAAGAAAATTTACTGACTGCTTGGAAAAAGTTTTGAGCTGTTTATTCGTATAAATTAATCAAATATAAACAAATTTTAAAACAGATATGGACATATGGTATCTAACTACACTGTGCTAGTACTTATTGTAACATTGAAATAATACATTTTCAAAATAAAATATTAAGAGGGATTGTCAATTTCCCCTAATACGTACGAAATAATGGCCTATGCGAAGACTTAGGTATAGAAAAGGTTGCAGATGAAGTATAATAGCAATTCAGCTGCTTGGTCAACATGGTATATAAAGAAAACTTATGAGGACGAAGCCTTTTGAGTGGATTAGTGGGTGCAAAAGCAGACCTATATGCCAGTGTGAAGTGTATCTAAATAAAACAATCGTAGGACGCCAAAGGACAGGATCTTAATTTTTAAGATAGTATAATAAAAGTATTGCTTGTTAATCTTACTATATTAAAATTAGTTGCAATTTCAGATTATTAATAAGAAATTGTTTTTTTCTAATAGTCAAAAGTATAGTAGAAAATTCATTATATTTATTTATATATTTTTAGAGTGATTTTCAAGTTATTTTAAAACCCAATGAAATTCATATACGGACTTTCAATGAAATATACGATGCAGTTAATAAACTTTTAAATCCCGAATTGCTAAATAATCTGCGTGTTTACTTAACACTGGCAAGAGATCAAAACTATGAAATCACGGAATATATGTTACAAGTAAAGTACTTCAGTTATTTGTAAAAAAACAATGTTAAATTTTTATTTTACAGATAGTTCAGAACGATTTTGTAAACCTAAGACAAACGCATAAAATTAATGCAGATGACTTACATCAACTTCTAGTGTTAGCCAGGTTAATATGTATAGCAGAAGGAAAACCTACTCTGGATGAAGAATGTTGGAAGAGAGCTTGTTATTTAGAAACGTCTAGGAAAGCACGTTTGTAATATAACCTGTATAAAATTAAATTTATGTATTTAAAATTTATTAAAACAATGGAAAACTGTAAAAAAAATCTTTTGCAGTTAGTTTTGTAATGCTAAAGATACTAGCATTAACATTTATATTTAAATTCTACATGTTATTAGTTTGCATTGAAAAACTTGTATCAAAAACATAACTGAATAAAATTTGTTCATTAATAAGTAGGTTCCTAATTGTGTTATTTTTTTAGTAGTTTTACTATTAGTATTTATATTTTTTCAAGTACAAACGTATAAAAATAAGTCGTGAAACTACAAGGATGTTTCAATAAGATTTGTAGTTCATATCGATATAACACATGGATCAATAAGTCCCGAGACTAACCCATAGATGGCGCTCGTAGTAAACCAGTAACCACGTCTTTCTAGAGTACTAACCTTTGCTTGAAACGTGTCAAAATTTTCAGTCGATCGGACCAGAAACAGCTGAGTTATCGAGGTTGGAGTAAAGTCGTTTTGTAGTTTGTTTAAACAATGGAAAAAACCGAGTTTCGTGTTCTGATAAAACATTGTTTTTTAATGGGTAAAAACACCACGCAAGCAAAACAATGGATTGAAAAATGTTACCCGGACTCTTGTCCATCAAAAGCAACGATTTGTCGGTGGTTTGCCGAGTTTAAACGTGGTCGTACCGACACAAATGACGCGGAACGCTCGGGTAGACCTGTGGAAGCCGTTACACCGGAAAATGTGAGTGAAGTGACAAAAATTATAATGAAAGATCGTAAAGTGAAGCTCCGTGAGATTGCTGAGATGACACAGATATCATATGGAAGTGTATTTACTATCCTTCATGAAAAATTGAGCATGAAAAAGGTTTTTTCCAAGTGGGTGCCGCGATTGCTCTCGATGGAACAAAAACAGCAACGAGTCGATGATTCAGAAGCTGTTTATCGCTATTTACTCGCAACAAAAAAGATTTCTTGCGTCGTTACGTGACCATGGACGAAACATGGATACATCACTACACTCCAGAGTCGAAGCGGCAGTCATCTGAGTGGCGCACAGCTGGCGAAAGCCGTCCGAAACGTCCGAAAACGCAGCAGTCAGCTGGCAAAGTCCTGGCGTCAGTTTTTTGGGATACACATGGCGTGATTTTCATTGACTACCTCGAAAAAGGTAAATCGATCAACAGTGATTATTATATTGACTTACTGGTGCGTTTGAAGGAGGAAATCGCAAAAAAACGACCGCACATGCAGAGAAAAAAAATCCTTTTTCACCAAGACAATGCACCCTGCCACAAGTCGATGAAAACAATGGCAAAATTGAACGAATTGGGTTTTGATCTGCTTCCCCACCCCCCATATTCGCCAGATTTAGCCCCCAGTGACTACTGGCTCTTTGCTGATCTTAAAAAAATGCTCCAGGGAAAAAGATTTGGCTTAAATGAGGAGGTCATCGCTGAAACTGAAGCTTATTTTGAAGCGAAAGATAAATTTTTTTGTAAACATGGTATTGAAAAATTGGAAAAGCGTTGGAACCATTGTATCACCCTAAAAGGTGTATGTTGATGAATAAAAAAAAATTTTGCAGAAAAAATGTTGTTTTCATTGTTAGTCTCGGGACTTATTGATCCATGTGTTAAGTGACAAGATAGAAATTGATTGTATGAATGGATTACAGATATTTCTATGTATTTATTTGCGTCATCAGTAAGAATGATATATATATCATCACTTATTTCTATCATACAAATATATACAAAATTCTTTCATCAGTTATAAGTTTACAGAAATTACCTGCAATAAACCAAAATTGGTTATGGCAACATGGGGATTAGTGCAATAAAAGTTTCTCCAAGCTCTTATAATTATCCTTCTGTTAAGGATACTTTGTTGGTGTTGTAATTACCTCAGATAAGTTTTAAGTTAGATTATCGAAATTGCCCTTAGTTTCGTTTCTGTATTCATTATGAGATATTCCTGTGCGGCTACTGTTAATTAAACATGACGAACCGCGTGCTTTTATAATTGCGCACCATCAAGCTCACAAAAGGAATCGACAAATTACGAAACAGTAAAAGTTAAATAACACCACCCTAGACTATACCGTCAAAAATACCGAAAAAATGGCAGTGTTCTGAATAAATCACGAAGTGGGAGACCCAGGGCGACAATTTCTGCTAAAGATCGTGCAATATTAGTAACTGGAAAAAGAAATCGACAGAAAACAGCCACAGAATTGCGATGAAAAAATTATTGCGCATAAAGAATAAACGGAAACGCTTAAACTGGGCTCGTGAATACCGGCATTGGACAGTTGAACAGTGGAGTCTTGTGTGCGAGTCAATGTCTGAGATTTTCGGTTCACGAAGACGTGTTTTCATTCGTAGATCTGCAGGTGAGCGTGCGACAGAACAATGTATTGCTCCTACGGTTAAACATGGCGGTGGTTCTGTGATGATCTGGCGTTGTTTTGGTGGCACGGTCGTGGGTGATACTGTAAAGATCGAGGGAATATTAAAGAAAGAATAGTATTGAAACATTTTAGAGGACAATGGTATTCCTTCAGGATTAAAACTTTTAGGTCCGAATTTTGTATTCCAACAAGATAATGATCCAAAGCATACATCTAAACAGTAAAGACTATTTGCAACATTTGGAAGAAGACAGATCCATCAAAGTTGTGGAGTGGCCTCCCCAAAGCTCCGATCTAAACCCCATAGAGTTATTGTGGGAGGAACTTGATCGGGAGTTCCGGAAAGCAGTACCAACATCGGAGACTGATTTGTGGAAGAAGCTACCAGAAGCATGGGTCCAGATAACACCAGATACCTTGACAAAACTAATTATAAGACTGCCGCGATAGTCTGCTGCCTTTATCAAAAACAAAGGAGGTCACAGACAAATCACAAGTTTAAATATAATATGTAATCCTACTACCAGATATGTAATTAGTTATGTATATATACGTAAATAATAATATATTCACTTTTTCACTAGTGCTTTTAATCATTTCTTCTAAATCTATGGGTGCCCAAATACTTGTGACCGGCAGTGTATCTTGATCAGACTTAACGTTTACTATTAATAAAACATTGCTACAAAAGTAAATATTTTAAACATTGTTTTACAAATCCTGAAAAATACGTTAAATACATTATTCTTCATTCAGTTATATTTACTGAAGTAACGTTAAAATTTCTATTTCAAAATCACAGTTGTATTAAAAAAATCATATTTTTATTGTGAAAATGGACAATCTGAAGTTTTTACATAATTTATTAATGAAATTACAAATGTAAAAATAGTCAATTTCACAGGTACTGGCAGTGCGGAAGAAATAAAACATTTTATGTTCAACTGTATTATAAACAGATACATTATGATCTTGTTTTGCGGATATAAAGTGATTATTTTACTAGTAAAATAATATAATGCAAAAATACTCTACTGTCAGTGACGTAATAAAAGACAACTATTAAAAAATCAAGTAATTATTCAATCAGTAGTTTTTTAACTATATTTTTTTAACACCATTTCCAATATACATACACTGTGTATACATTACCCGTTCAACACTATTTCTTTTATATCGACGAAATTACTTCTTCGAACTCACTGGTTTTAAACATTCTTTTATAGAATGTCGAAATTATTAAATTTGTAAATAATTAACGGCAACAGCAAAAATCATTAATTGACAATGAAATTCAATATAAAACTATATATGTAACTCGTACGTAATGGAACTTTACTGATCCGCCTCTTTTATTAGCTGTACTTTGCAAATAAAGTCTGCTCGTCAATAAAATTTTACGTTATGTGCAATGCGAGGCATATGAAAGACGTACAACTTATGTGTTTAAAATCGGTTTTCTTAGTTATATATGTATATTGATCTTTTTGAGAATGATAATTAAAATTGTCGTTTATTTTTATATTCATATCTGGAATGCGTCAAATTTGCAAGCGTTTCATTTCTTCTCTCTGAGAGTAAGCAAGTAGAAGCAATATTTTAAAAACATCAAAGAAATAATAAAACAAGGTAATTAATTAAACTGAAATAAAGAACAACGGACATTTTTAATTGTTTGGACGGAACATAATATAACTATTCTAATTAAAATATAGGAACAGTACGGCCAAATAACTATACAAATATCAATATTTAGTTATTTCTCCATTTTCATCTAAGATTTGGTGTAATCTCGGAATAGAGTTAAATATATTGCTAAATTTGGATCTTGTTTCAAGTTTATTCAATAAACTCAATTGGTGTTAAAAAGGAATCATTCTATTATTAATAACACCCTATCAACTACATATGTTTCATCGAATTCACGAATCGTCAGGTTGATTTGTGTTATTAATGAACGATTCCTTCAGAGTGCTTATCATATCATTTCGATACAGAAAATAATGAATAATCTCATATCTCCCTCTCTCGACCAATACATAAATGTATTGACCGACAAAGCAAGAACGCTTCTATCTTACAGATCGGAGACTATGTTTCCAGTGTATAATAGACAGAAACTTACATCTAGGCTTTATGCCAATTAAAGAATGTTAAAAAGGAATCATTCTATTATTAATAACACCCTATCAACTACATATGTTTCATCGAATTCACGAATCGTCAGGTTGATTTGTGTTATTAATGAACGATTCCTTCAGAGTGCTTATCATATCATTTCGATACAGAAAATAATGAATAATCTCATATCTCCCTCTCTCGACCAATACATAAATGTATTGACCGACAAAGCAAGAACGCTTCTATCTTACAGATCGGAGACTATGTTTCCAGTGTATAATAGACAGAAACTTACATCTAGGCTTTATGCCAATTAATTAGATTATGAGATTATTCAAACTCAATTGGTGTTCTTTATTACGTAGAACAATGTTTCATTTTTTAATGTCTACTCGTTATCGTCCATTTCTTTTCCAAAGGACTTATATCAAGACCTCAGATCACGTACTTAAATATTATTTTAAACAAGAAAAGTTACTTATAATGTGCACTAGACAATTATCTTGTTAAAAAGTGAAATCGTCGTTTGGAAGAATTTTGCTGATAAACTGTTAAATTTAATTTCCAATCTTATGTTCCAACATATTCCCAAACGTCTTATATTAACCCATGTTAGGTTAATAGAATAGTTAGAAAAATAGTTGGTATGGATGCAGAAAAATTCGTTTCCATATTTTGCATTATAGCTGTTGCAAAAGCATAGTCTCTTAAGTAATCAAGTAATTTAGTGTCTAGATTAATTATGGTAACAACAAATCTTCCAGTTTCTCTTTTCCCTTTACAGTGACTTCATTCTCCTATCGTTTTTTGATTCACAAAAGTCTTTTTAAAGTACAAGCGTCTTCGATTTTAGAAATTATTAAATGTATAGGTATCTTTATATAATTTTGTTACTAATTTAATGACATCAATTTACATTGAAATCTCATATGCCAACCGCTGTACTTATTACATAAACAGCTATTAAATGCTTTTGCACTTTACTTTCCCTATTAAAGAATTTTAAAATGTATACCTTTTCATGTATTAACTGTTATTAGAATTCGCCTTCATACATGTTCTGTAACAAATGCGCTTGTCATTGCTGTTGATTGTTTTTGCTCGAACAGGACATCTGAGCTGCCAAACATCCTTACTGAATACTATCAGAATGCAAATGTGTCCATAATTGTATGCGTTACCCTACGTCTTGCGATAAAGCTTTGAAAACGAGAAATGTAAAAGCTGTCTACGTAAGTTATTTAAATGTAAACTTACAAGGATGATGAAATAAATATGATAAATTAGCTGTTAGAACAATAACAACTAACAGCAGTAAAATACAAGGAATATAACTCTATTTGAACAGTAGAAAAGATAAACTTCAAAAGTCAAACCACTATTTTACCTGTATTGTACAAGACGTGTGTGTATAATACACATGCTCTGCATACGTCTGTTTCCATTTTTTCACGATTTCCTTACAAGACATAGCATGTAACTTTATTAGAAAAACGTTTGCGCCCTTCAACACATGCGACTACCGATGAATTAGACAAATGCCGGTCTATGTTCGCATTTGCAGCGTTATTGATACATCGGCAAACTTTCGTAGTTAAGTTATTAAAAATTACACCACGTGTTACACGATCTTAAACCCAAACATGTAATTTCGAATTATTTTATTCCGTTATTGTCTACACAATATACAAAGAATCTCTATCGTTGCAGGTCAACAATTGTTTTTATTTCATTTTCCATTAGCCTTTCGATATATGACGAATTTGATTTGTAATTATAAATTTGGAAAGTATTTGAATTTTAATCTATTTGTTAAGTAATACTAACAAATCTATTTAGATAATTTAGAACAATTAAAAAATCTTAAAGAATCTTATTGATGTAGATTAAGCCGTTGATGTCTCGAGTGAGGTGGGTCAAAACCTAACCTTAAATAATTTAAATAGACCGGCATTGATGCCAACAGCGTTTCTTTTCCTTATCTTAATAGTACATAAAATGTTTATTTGCCTTAATAATAGAACAAATATTTCTTTTTTTGTTTTGCAATAATAATATAATTTCGAAAAAGAGGTAAACGCAATGATTAAAGTCTTCCTGTTTACTAGTGGTTTAAATGAAAAGAAAATGAAATATATTTTTTTAATTGGTTATGTTTTATTATTATCTTATGATTATTCTGAGATGATAAGCTTATACGTCTAAAGATAAAAAAAATACTTTTATTTCTAACTTTCTCAGAATAACTTTTCTTTCATATTTTAATGGATTACCTCTTCAGTTGAATTGGAAAAAGCTTTGCCTGAATCTGAAAAAATTATGTACAGGATGTTAAAGCGCGTCGTAATAAAAGAGAGCAGTACACGTACTCTTTAAGAAGCCTACCGTGGAATCAATTGAATTTGCAAACACTTCGAGAGAAAAGTTTAATCTGGCAAGTAGTTGTTTGGAGTTTCAGGAAGCGATAAACCCGTTTCTGGTAACGTTATTATGTCAAAAAATAGCATTTGGAGATGACAGTAAAGCATCGCTATTAGCATTCACTAAATTAAGAAAGCATCTTGCTACCATCCTACAAATTTGGAAAATTAATAAATCCGAAATCGGAAAAAACTCATTCCGAAGTTTATCGTTTACCCGATGACATACACCAAACAGCGAAAGTAGGCAAACTTTTGATGCTAGCGAACAATAGTTCTTTAGAATGATACAAAGGACAGAATTTGGAGACTGTGGAAATTAATTAAGTCGTAATTGAAGATGGAGTGAGTGATGATGAATATGATGCTACATAAAAATTAAACATACCAAGTTCCAACCGTTACGATACCAGAAGAAAACATAAAAGGGTGCGGTAAGAAAGAACAACAAACGGATTCAACAAACGTTAAAAGAGAACAGAAACGTAAACTAGTACCTCGGATAATTGAATAAAAATCATTAATGGAAAATTCTTCAAAGATCAAATTAAAAAGAAGATTCCTCCTAAAAAGCATGAAATAATGACTCTAATTGGCAATTATTCTGAAGTTTTTGTGCAAAATAAATACTCTTAAGGTTACTAATACAAAATTTTGTGTTTTATAATGCGTTCTAGCGTTTAAGATGTTTATCTTTTCTTATATATTACGTTGTTTAAATTGTTGCAATATTTTTTACATAAGGAAAAAAATTTATTCTTATTTGTTCTAAAAATGAAAAATAAATAGCAAATTCTAAAAAAGCTGATGTTTTTAAGGCATTTTTAAATTTCAGAAATTTGGCATTAAGTAGCGCTTTTTGTGTAATTTGAAATTTATTTTAACTGCCAATTATATTTCTTTGATTATAGATAATAAAACACATTCTTGATCTGTCACATACTAAGATACTAAGGAATAAAAAGATATCCTGATAACCTATGTTCTTTTTTCTTTTCGCATAGGTAGGTACAAAGGTTGACTGTCATGTCAGGGCCAGTTAGAATATATTTTTGACACAATTTACCCTAAGACGATTTAATACGAATGAAGTATACTGGATTTCACCAGGTGCAGTACTTTAATTTTATTAATGGATTTAAATATAAATTGGTGATTGAACATTTTCAGTATTTCAGCATTTTCATTCCAGCACTTCCCGTAGTTTTCTTATACTTTACAAGTCCTTTGGGTTAGAAAATGGTACAATACGTCATCAAATCATGTGCGAAGTGTGACATCATGAAACCAAATATCATAGAAAATGCCGTTCCATTATAAAAAAGCATAAACAATATGGCGAAATCGCATTGGGAATATTAGTGCATGTGACGTAATGTATCATTCTCTAACCGAATGATATGTACTATATTGTATAGGTGCAAATAACTAGAATTAACGATTCAAGATTCAATTGGCAACGTCACAAAGGGTGTTATCTTGTATATACAGAAATGATTGCTATAAAGTAAAGCTTTCATATATATGCATATGGGATGCCACTTTTCGCGTGATGTGAAACGGATGTCGATAGAGTATCTTTTGGAATACTTTACATATATCGGTATACACTACTATATATACATCAGATATCATTTAGGTATCTTAAAATACGCCACATTATAACATACATATACAACAACAAATAATACCGAGAAAAGTCATCCAAATGTCGAAAGATATGTGGATTATCGAAAACACACAAAAAAGGAGTACTTTTTCGGTACATAGTAAGTTCGATTGTATCTCCACTACAGAACTTGGTAAGATATTTAGCACAACTATTGCAACACCACGCCAAAAATATTGCATCCTACGTGAGAAATTCGGGGTATTTCATAGAAATAATCAAGGGACAACAAATACGTAACGAAGATATTTAATTTATTTTGACGTCGTTTCATTATTCACCCAATTTCCTTTCAAAGAAGAGCTACACGCAATCAAGAACAACTACGATGCGCCGGACTTCATACTACACCTACTTGGATAATGTCACAGACGTCTTATACGGTAATCTGAAAAGCAAACAAATCAAGGAGGCACCTCTGGACCTTCCACTTTCTCCGGTAACAGCTAATCTCTTTATATAGAATTTTGAAGTGAAAGCACTCAAGACAGCTCCGGTAAAACCAAAACTATGGCTGAGTTACGTAGACGATAGGTGTATAAGAAGCGTAATAACACGCTGAGACCCACACTGTGTATCAGAAGAAAATACATATGAACCGATATTTGAACACAAAGAGGCTAGTAGACGACAGCCACTTACAAACCGAATTAAATAACTACCAAGAGAAAACAATAGACAGAATAGTGGAAGAAACAACATTAGCCACCAGAAAACAACGCACAGAGGAAGATAAGAACTAGACAGGAACCTTTCTGCCATATGTATAAGGAACAACGGACAAAATGCAAAGAAATTACGAGATTTTCAGATTAAAACATTGTTTACAACGCATCGTAAGATCGCAAATGCGCTGCAAATTGTAAATTAAATTTTACCGAAAATATCATACAGTCCTTTACAGGACAGAAGCACACCTACACGAGAAGAAACCTGAAACAACGCAAACATATAGTACGCCTACGAAATCATTTATCTATATATGTTAAATTGACGCAACCGTTATGAAAGAGAATACTCACGCAATATGTATGTATAGCATTGATATAATTAATTGTGCATTTTATTGTATAGGTGTAATAGTCTTGATTTAGTTTCCATGCATTTTATTTGGACAATATTGCGGTAGCATTTAATGAAAATGTATTTAGAGAAGCATACTCAATGCAATTGAAGGAAAAAATTGAAAGATGATTTTGCAAAACAGACAATCCTAATACGTATTTACAGATAGAAAAAATTAGAAACTTAAAACCTCTTAACATGTACAAGATATATAGACAAGCAGTAGGAACTTTTATTAAAAATATTATTAAAATCGATATAGCAGTACAATGAACAAAAGAGTAGTGAAATTCATTAAAACATCCCATGAGTTTTAGCATGGTACAAAAAATATGATGACCTGTATTCGATCCCCTAGTATCATTACATCAAGAAATTGTTCTTATAACTTCCGTCTCTTCAATAAAGTCGTGACTTTGGGTCTCGAATGGCATATTACTAAATAATCACTATTACAAAGGGTACTGGGAAGGTTTTGCAATACAGCTTTGTTTATTTAATTTTTTCAAAGTAATTTCCTCTATACTCAATACACCTGTCCATCCTCCGAAATCTTTAAACCAGTTCTGCCAAGTTTAACTAGGGAGTAAAGCACATTCGTTGTCCCAAGCTCGCAGAAGGCCCTCGTCACTGGAAAATCGCCTACACTTTAGCTTCATTTTCACATGCGGGAACAGTGCAAAGTCGCAGGGAGCAAGATCTGGACTGTAAGGAGGGTGCTCATTTTCTTCTTTACAGATCGAGATTTCCTGACAACTACGGGGGTGTCCTCATCATCAAAGACCCAAACTTTGTTTTGAGCTTTATTCGGCACATCGTAATAGTACAACCAAGTCTCGTCACCTGTCACGATGTTGTTAATATACCGAGATTGTCGCTTATTAAACTTTTTTAGCATTTCCCGGCACCAAGTCATGTCGCGTCATCCGCTCTTCAGTCAGTCGATGGGGCACCCAGAGAGAACAAAGTTTCTTCACTTGCAAATGATCATACAGAATAGAACGAATTGCTGATGCATTTAGACTTGAAGTACCCTCTATCTGTTGGTAGGTCACTCATCTGTCCTCATCAAGCATTTTCCTCACAGTAGTAACGTTTTCCTCCGTAACCGTAATTGACGTTTGTGGCCTTCCCGACTCTCAGCATCCTCCACAGTTAAATTTCCCCTTTGGAATTCTCTATACCACCTGAATATCGTTGTGCGATGTGAACAAACATCGCCTAGTGCAAGAGTAATTTCTTCGAAGCACTGGTCTATGTCTAAACCACGCACGAAATTATAACGCAAAACTGCCCTTATCTCATTTCGTGACCACGATGCCATCGCAAATGAGCCCGTCGACATGGCGCGGCGGCTACTATGCATGTATGAACATATCTCAACATGCAGCAACAAGCAGCTTTCTACGATTCATTGTTACCTCATATTGCAAAACTTTCCTAGTACCCTTTGTACAATATGATACTTTTTCGAAAATCCGTAATTATTATTGTTCTTTACGCTATGGAATGATTTTTTTAGGTATTTATTTTACAATTTTATAGAAGATAATCTTAAATATTCACACTTTTAGAATTGAAATACATACAAAAAACTTTTTTTGTTTCAAAAATTTTACCAATCTCATTTTTATATTTCCTTGTATAACAATAATGCTTATAATAAACAAATTACATTTTATAATGCATAAATATTGTTAATTTGACGATATCTACAAGTGTATTTATATGTATATATATTTTATCTCAAATTTTATCTCAAAATTATTTGCTTTTATGCACGTCATACACAATGAATAGTAATATAGAATATAATCTATCTTCATCTAATAAAAATGCATTATAATTTCTCAATTTGCTCCAATCAATATATTTACTTAGTTCTTCCAAAAGAGGCTAAAATGTAAAGTTAAGATATTTATATTCATACTGAAAATTTTACTTACCATGGACACAAACCAAATATGGATAATTTTCATAATTATTATCGAATATCTTCTAAATTCTTGAAGTTTGTTTAAAATATCTTCCACTATTATTTTTTTGTCTGACTCCCAGTTGAGTTGTGGAAAATATTGATTGAAATGATTCTAAAATCAAAATTGTACTGAAAGTGCTTTAAGTACTTTGTTTATAATACTAACAATTATAATAGTTAATACAAAGTCTATATCTCTGCTGTTCATATTTTCCAGTGTCAGTTGTACACATTTTTGTACTAAGGAAACTTTCTAAAACAGATTAATATGATAACATAATTCGATGAATTGAAGAAGCTATTTAATAACGAATCAAGTTCATGAGGTATTATAAAAGCTAATATAATAGATTTTGTTTTGACTATGCGTTTTTGAAGAAAAACAGCTTCTTCTGACCAAAAGCTGCACTATGCATTTACCACAATAGTTTAAGTAATTGTAGCTCAGAGTAACGGCGTTTTTTGTACCAGTGAAACAAATATAAGAATTATTTAAATATAAGCACAAACTAGAAAATACCTAATACGTTCGAGAATTGCTGGTTTCAGATCAAGAACATTTGTGGCTAGTCAAGACGTATATATCCACAACCAGGATTGTGCGCGATGATCATTAGTGATACTTACATTTATACATAAAGATCGGCATTAGTAATCAATAGAAATGGATAGGAGTGGTAAATATGTATGTTCAGTTCAATAGCATGCATTAGCTCATATCGATTGTCGCTATACGATGGCCATTTCTAGTAATCAGTGCTATCGAATTAATGTTTTGTGATTATTTATAATAAGAATTATTCAGTTGTATTTATTGTTAATAAAAGATGAGGAAGTTGTTTCTATTATTTCTACGTTTGATTTTTCTGCCGCCGAAGAATCATCCCGACAAAAACCTTACAATATAATTACACATTCTGAGATCTGGTTGAACAATTCAATCCATTATATTGAGCTATTTTCAAGTATACTGTTTCACAAAGATAAAAATTTGAACTTGCTTGACTCTATAGTAGTGTACTTCATAAAATGGAAATATCGTTCAATTTTGGTAAGTGACTCGAGTAAATAAGTATCTGTTTAAAGGTATTAAAATATATATTTACATGTTATTGACAGGCTTGTTAATATAACTAAATATTAAAACCAAAAATCTGTTAAGAGATAATAAAATAAAACTTTTTATTTCAATTTCTATTATAAAAACTAATTTTTGATAAATTCGCAAATTACCTGCATCGTTCATGAATTACAATTCAAGAACGATGAAGGTAACATGTAACACATTTAGACACAATCTTATAGCTATAGCCTAACTTTAGATGTAAGCCGCTCCATCTGAAACAATGTATCTGTTCCAGTTTACCGTTGACGATTTTAGTGATAATATCTGCAGGTAATTAAATTTTGTGGCAATAACACGCTGGGTGATTTTCGTTGAATGTTAAGTTTCCCATAATAACATTAACCACACACCACTCTAAAATATTTGTAGTCTCATAGATACTTTCCAGACATAGTTCTCATCAGTGTTGTCTTAATTTGATGCATTGTATTTGAGTAAGATTTCGAAACACATGTACCGCCTAATGCTGATACTTCTGGAATGGATCGGTCAGTATATTTTAAAGAAAAATTTTTCATAAAGCATTTTTAATTTATACGGAAACGTATTTGATGTGTCATAAATTCACTTTTGGGTTTTTCGAAATGATCTCCATGGGAATTAGTTAATCATGTATGCTTTTTGAATATGCTGCATAATGCACTATTTATTTTCTTTTAACATATATTTTTTTACAGGTAACTTTACAAAATACGCCTTGATTATCAATAACCCTAAACAAAATAATAAGAACTAGGTTTCTAAACGATATTACTAAAGAGCCGAAAATTTTGGCAATTTTGAACCCCCTGTTTATAATATTAGTCTTGATTTTATATTCGCGTTTGTATTCGAGCATGAAGAGGATCTTATGATTTTTAACTGCAGCTGCAGGATTTTTGATAACCATGGACTTTAATATCACAAATTAAAAAACAACTTTCTTCTGTCCATAAGTATAATACAGTTCAAAATTTTCGACAATTTTAAACCTAAATTTAAGTCTGTTTATAATATTAATCTTCTTGATCAGATGTTTAATAATATTAATGGAAATGTATAAGATAACATGAAAAGATTATATAGTTTTTGAAGTCAGTATTGTGTGTTGAATATGCTTGCAATTGTAAATGATTAAAGAACTATTGACCAGTGAAAGTAAGCGATATAATTTAAAAGGGCTTTATGCCTATGTCTTAATTGTTGACTAATTGCTTGAAGTAGCTGCCAATGTGAATTGTGCTTAACCAATCCATTAAAAACTCTCAAATTAAGAAAATACCCTAAGAAGTGAAAATAACATGTGATATTACGAAGACATTAGCAGATTATGTAAATATGTTAAACAAGAAACAGATACGGTTTATACAAATTTTATTTATCAACTTTTGAAATATTGTCATTACATTTGTATGTATTTTCTCTAAAATTGAGAAAGTCTTGAAGAAAACATCGTTTGCGATGTTCTGGAATATCAATCGTCTGGTATTGCAGAAATATTTAATTAATCTTTTTGAATTTTGGTTGGGAGTGAAGATTCATTTTTTACTTCTGTTTATATTAAAGTGTTAAGACATAAATGAATTTTCCTCGCTGTGGAAGATTAGTCACTCCAATTTTTGATAAGGATCAGAATTCTAGAACAGAGGCCTATCTATCTACTTTATTCAAAGTTTTTGTAAAATTAGTATAGAAGGGATGTTGTTTGAGCCAAGGTTTTGAAGCATTAGGCTGTCACTCGCAATTGGATGTTAATGACATGTACCTCTAAAAAATTTGACAAATTAAAACCATTTGGTTTCAGTAGCAGTTTTATGAGTCTATACGAGATGTGGTAATTAAATGACGAGACTGGTGTTAGAAATGTTATTTATTGAAAACAAACTTATATTTAACTTTTATCCCCTTCAACATCCTCTCCTCTCCTATCTACACACCGCTGTATACATGCCTTCCATTGTTCAAAACAGTGCTGTAGTTCATCATTTATCAGCCTCTTCAACGACTCTGCCGTTTTTGCTTTTACATATTCAACAGACTGAAAATATGTTCTCTATAATGCACTTTTCACTTTTGGAAACAGATAGAAGTCACACGGTGCGAGATCTGGCGAATACGGATGGTGATCAGGCATAGCAATGCGCTTGTCCACAAAAAATTGCTTCACAAATAGGGCATTGTGAGCTGGTGCTGAATTCACGAGTCGTTCTTCCACAAATCAAGTCCTTCCTTTTTCCCCTAATCTTAATTAGGACTTCTTTGTAGTAGTTGCGATTAACGGTTTAACACTGAGGCACCCAGCCAGTCATGATATCGAAAAAACCGATCAGTATTGCCGTCAATTTCCAGCTGCTCATTCGAACTTTTTTTTCTCTTTCGATCCAGCGGCCTTCCAGTGCATCGATTGGCTCTTTGTGTCCGGAGTATACTGGAAAATCCAAATTTCATCACGTGATTTTTTTTTGTAAATAAGTCTGGTTCTTCTGTGAGTCGTTCCATGATGTCAGAACAAATGTTCATCTGATTGTCTTTCTGTTCCTAAGTGAGGCTTTTCGGCACCATTTTTGCACAAACTTTTGTTATGTTTAATTCATCGTGCAAAATATGTCTTACTATTTCTTTGTTAATGTTTACCATATTGACTATCTATTCGCACAATTTCATTAATTTTCTGAACATTCCCTTCAGTTCTTGCAATCGCAGGTCAATCATCTTCATCATCTTCAACCATTACCCGACCTTCAGAGACCCTTTGTGCCATTCAAAAACTTGTGCACATGATTTAACATTATCAACAAACACCTTCTTTAACATTTGTAAACATTTTGCTAGTGATTTTTTTAATTTGATAAGCAATTCCAGGTTAAATCGCTGCTCGATTTTTATGTTAAGCATTATCACGACGCTACTAAGTAACAGTGTCCTCTACAATTAAAGTTCGAAAGTAAACTAAAACAGAGAGACGAAAGTACGAGTTGTTGCATGGAAGTAGCAAGGTCAATGACATTCCAATTACAGCCTCCCCCGATGCGACTACGCGGTGGAAGGAGCGCAGTCTCGTTATTTAATTGCCATACCTCGTATAGTAAGGTTCTATTTTCAAAGAAAATAAATTATTAGATAAGGAGGATTTACATCATATAGTTATGAATCTATATTTAGTATTTCACAGAGCTCTAACCTGGTTCCATTTCTTTTAGTTTCGTTCATAAATTCTAAACATTTTGGTACTACCTTCACAGAGACCCCACAAAATGCAGGTAATTGATGTTCAATTTATGCACCCTTTGAGCAATTACTACAAGCAAGAAGTAAAGTTATGGTTAAGAAATTATTCAGCAGGTGCAACAATGACGTGCAACTTTCCAAAGTGAAAGAAATGGCTTAAAAATACCAGGATATGTCCTTTAAATCCATATATTTTTTCTAATTCAACTTTTAAATAAAAAACAAATATCGAAAGAGAATTGATTGGCCAAGTTAGGAGTGAACAGTTGATTCAAAAGTATTATAATTAAAATCTATTTTATGTATCTTAGACAAAAATGAAATTATGCAATACTTTTCAGTGTTTGATTTCAACTTGTTATTTACATATTGCATTTGATATTGTGAAAGATAGTACAATGCTTTGGCTAGTGAACGTAAGCCAGTTTTAAACATAAGTTTTTTTAAACACGTAGTAGCAAGAGATGAGAATCAAATCCCTTCCACTTTACGAGTTTATTAAAATTGTTTTTATGGGCAAATTGGAATGAGGAGAGAGGAAATTTGAAATGCTCAAACCAAATAATCGTTTTCCCATAGCCAGAACACGTTTCGGTTGCTTTATTCAGCGTTAAGGTTATTTAAATCTACATAATTTCTTTCTGCGAACATATAAGACGCCATCTTTATTTCATTCATTCATGATATTTCTTTTTTACAGTCACAACTGCATATTATTGCATTGCTTCTTCTGATTATTCAATACCATAGTTTTACGTACATATTTTCTCACTGTATCTATCCTGAAATTAAAACAATATATAGTTAGAATAATTACTTACACTGAAACTGACTTTTGTATTCCTACTCCAAGACCATAAATACGAAGCATAATATCGAGCAGTACACTTCTTTTCATTTTCTATATAAGTATTAATCTCAGTCCGATTAATATTTTTGAGCACACTGAAATAAATACATAAAAAAATGTGTAATAAGGATTTAAAGAATGTTATTCTATATAATTTCAAATTAGTTAGTTTTTCTAATTTCTTAACATAAATTTAGAAATCTATTATTTACAATACATTTTATATAACGTTTGCTAAAAAATGTTTGGTAGTTGTCTTGAGTTTTGATCTAACCAATTTTTAGGTTTGGATATTTAGTGAATTTTAAGTGAAGAAATAAAAGAAATATTATAGAAATTGCTTAATACATAAAAATATTCAAACATTTTTCTGTAGAAACTTATATTTATAGACAATACGTTTTAACTATATATTCTCAACAAAGTAAACTATATATTCTATGTTACAATTTAGTTTATTAAGTCACAATGAAATAACAGAAAATTTAACAACTAAAACGTGTAAATAATATTCTCAAATTCATGAAATTAATTAAAATGGTTTTAATTTTATGTTTCCCGTGTTCTTTTAGGTCTCTTATTGATTTTACAAATACAATCGATATTTTTATATTTCGTCGAAATATAAATTGGAAAAAGAAGTGTGGACCGTCAAAGACTATTGAAGAATATTTTTATGAACGACATTACATAGTGATTTTAGATCAAGTATTTGGTGGTATTTAAGTTTCAGTGCAGTAGTTCAGCCCTGAAGATGTCCCATACAAATGGGTACGAAACGTCGGCAGATATACTAGTGACGCGGTTCCAGCCCGGAAACCCAGAAGCAGATAGCATGGACCACGACCGCGGAAGTCTACGTACCAAATTAAACGAATACATAGTCTAGTTTGTTTAATAGCCGCTAGATGTCAGTTGTCTTCTGTTTTTCTTGGTAACCGTCATATGTTTAAAATGGCTACTCCGCAGCAGAAAATATTTTGTGTTCTCGAGTTTGCGAAGTGCAATTCCGTGATTACAGTGCAAAGACGTTCAGGTTGAGCTACCAAATTGATTTTCCGAATGGGTGGAACATTCGCAGATGGTATCGACAGTTTATAGATACAGGATGTGTATGTAAAGGAAAGAGTCCTGGCCGCCCTCGTGTTTCTGAAGAAAATGTTGCACGAATTCAAACTGCTTTCCAACGTAATCCTTCAAAATCAACTCGTCGTGCCAGTCGGGAGTTACAACTACCTACAACAATAATTTGGCGTGTTTCGACACGTCGGTTGATTATGAAGCCGTGCAAGTTGTAGTTGTTACAAGTTCTGCGTCCTGATGACAACGTAATTGTAACGAGATTCGTGATGCTATTGACTTTCCATGTTAGTAGTCTGGTAAACAAACACAATGTTCGAATTTGGGGTGTACAGAACCCACATGCGGCCATTGAACATGTACGAGATTCGCCTAAAATCAATGTGTTTTGTGTGATATCCCGATCACCATCCCGGTCCATTCTTCTTTGATGGAAACACGATTAACAGTCAGCAGTATCTCGCTATGTTACAAAACTGGTTGTTTCCGAGGCTGCACGAAGACAACTTCATCTTTCAACAAGACGGTTCACCCCTTACTGTAGTCGCCAAGTGAGTGAATATCAGAATGAAACTCTACCGAACCATTGGATTGGTCGTCAAGGAGCTGGCGACCTAGCATGTCTCCATGGTCACCGAATTTGACACCCTGTGACTTCTTCCATCGGTGACGAAGGACATGCTTGCCCGAGTATGCGAGAAATTTGAGTATCGATGTGATATTGTTCCTGTGGGGTTTCGTTAAAGACAACGTCTATGTACCACCACTCCCATAGAACCTGGAAGAGTTGAAGAACCGGATCCGTACTGCTATAATATTAGTGACAAAGGACATGCTTGCCCGAGTATGGGAGGAATTTTAGTATCGATGTGATATTGTTCGTGTCGCTGATGGAGGACATATTTAACATCTGTAATCTGAACTTGAAAGGTTCGTAAATATGTGTGTTAAGTTTCATATTCGCATGTCTTAAAGTTTAATAAATATATGCATTCGAAATACGTATCTTCTTTTTGAAACATCCTGTAGTATAAATAATATAATAGTATACTAAATGTACATTTGCATTTGCGAATAAAAAAAACACATACCTAAATTTAATTAGATACCATAAATTAGATGTAATATCCTTCGATATAATTATCCATTAAACACTTTAAACAAACAAAAAATATTTTTAACATAGACTGCTCTATTCTTTGATGAAAATAGTAATGCGTGAAAACCCAACCAAATATTTAATGACATGGAGTTTACTTTGCATAAAGAGTCTTCTCGGCCTTTTATAGCATACTCGTTTTAATAATAATAGTATTTTTTATGAGTAAAAACGCCTAACCCTACCTTCAGGGATGAGCCCATGTCTCTGGTGTAGGGCCCGCACCCACTAAAAAATCTCACTATATCAGGTGAACACTCCATCACGAAACAGCTGTTTGCATCACTTCAGGATGGGATCACAGAGTGTCTCTAATATGTTTTCAAAAATTCATCATGAAGTAAAAATTTGCCTACATTTCGTTTTATTAAATCGCCTTGTTTCACCGTAAGACATATTTTTGAAATTTCTATATATTCGGAAATAGCGATTTCTCCAAATTAAGGTTGAATAAGTAGTGAAGTGGTTTCACTGAAGCATAAAATCTCTAATAAAACTAGGCACGATATTCACTTCACTTAAAAAACTGTTTTTAAATTTCTTGTATTCTATAAGCAAATGCAAATGATATACACTCCAGAGCTGTTAATAGTATTAACATTAAAATTAATACGATAATTTTCATGATGAGGTATAGACCCCATTGATGTATTTCCCAAAGGCTTCTGTAGTCTGTACAAGATCGCTTAGTTTCATAAAATTTTAGTGTATAATAACTAGAATCCCAGTATCTACTACTCACAAATTTCCACAATAATTTAGGACCGAATATTATACTAGTTTGAACATTCTCTAAATATTCTCTATACCCGCTGATGATACATGTTTTCTTCTAAATTCATTGAATCGATGGAAATTCCTTGTAATTCCAAACCTTTTAAAACTCTTACGGCATCTCTTCATGTCAAATACATCGAATAATATTATTTTACTATAGAATATAATTGCGTTTAATAGTTGTTCTATGTTTTACTTAGATATGACTATAGATTTATTTTAATAGAAAATATTCTTACCTTATATATTCTATCAATTTATTGTATATATTATCCAAAAATGTGTCACTAAATTCGTAATTATACTTTGGGTAACTACAATGGAAAATTGAATCTGCAAAGAAATTCCAATTTCCTATGAATTTCTTTTTTAGCAAGAGAATTTTGGATTTGACATTATAGAATTTCTCCCTAAATAAATTTGAAATATAAATACTTGTTAATTGAACATGACGATACTTGAAATTTAACTTATTAATTATCTTGTTTGATTTCCGCTTTCTATGAAAAATTTGGTCACGTAAAATGGGTGCCATTGTAAAATATATAATAAAACACATAAATTGACATTGACATTTTGCTTTATATAAACAATAAAAACGTACTACTATACATAATGATAAATATTTACAATTTGTAAAAACAACTTTTGCTAGACTAAAATATCTAATGACACGAATTTTTTATTTAGTGTGTATTTTGACTTATATTTTATAAATAATGTCATATATGTTATAGTTCCAATACGCTATACATAATTTTCATTAAAAGAATGAAATATGCAAGTCGGCAATGGTTTGTAATCATTTTCAATATTCTATGAAATATTGAAAAGATATATTACGTAAATTATTGAGTATCCTTAGAAGTATATACGTCCTCTTTTTCTGCGACGATATCCGTTATTTTGAAATGAGCTTTTTTCAATGCATCTCGCTTTTCCCGTTCTTGTCTTAATAAGTTTAGTCCTCGTTTCACAACAGTATTATATCTTTGCGAGAGAGATTCTTCGTTTCCTTTTACTCTGGGGATATGACCAGTATATCCTGCTATTGGTGGACAATCTGACGATATCTGCTTGGCTGAAAAATAAGTAGAGTGAGAAAATGATTTAAAAGTATTATGTAAAAATAAAAATGTCAATATAAAAAAGAAACACTGAAATTATTGAGACATGAGAAACTACGTGAATGGGCTGAGAGGTATGTGGTTTAAAATTGCTTTTATTACTCAACATAATCATCTACAACCTTGATACATTTGGACAAGCGATGATCCAAAGTCTCTATGCTTTAATAAAGTTCAGAACTTTCAACTTCGTCAAAATAAACACCCACAGCTGCTTTAACATTGTTGTCTGATAAGAATTTCTGAATTATTTCTTAATCGTGGAAAATGGTGGTAATCCGGCGAATACGATGGGTGCAGCAACAAATCCAAGTCTAATTTGTTAATTTTTATCGCAACAACACTTCTTTGGAGCCGCGCATTGTCTTGGTAGAGAATGTTTTTTTCCTTAATGTTTTGCTTTAGTTGATTTAAAATATTTGCATAATATGCGCTTATGTTTGACCTTCTGGAACACAATCAACAAGAACAATTCCTCTTGTACCCAAAAAATGGAAACAATTATATTTTCTGCAGACGGAACAGCCATCGTTTTCTTTGGGATAGGAGAACCACTGTGTCGCCACTGTTTAGATCATTGTTTTGTTTTGGACGTATAATAATAGCTTTATTATGTAACAGAACAAGTTCTAATTATAAACCTGCTAATACGAACTTAAAAATAAAACGTAAAGCAAAAGTTGCTGTAAATAATAAGTATATAAATTAAACTAAATGTATGGAATGAACTTAAACAAATTTATTATAATGTTGAGCAGATGTAAGATTAATTATATGAAAGTAAAAAAACTAATATCTCAATCTCTTGAAATTATTTTGAAACATGACATATAAAGTTCATTTCATTAAAACATTGCTATGTGGATACGGTTAATAAAAAAATCCGGATGTCGTGTGTCGAATTGAGAAACTAATAAATTAATTTGTCGTAGAAGCTTCGGCAAGTCGATATTATTATGATAATATATTTGTAGATAAAAGCAATACTACAAGAAATACATCTAAAAGTAGAGAAAGTTGATCGAAAGGAGAAAGTAAACTTCTATAATCGACATCTTTCTTTCTGAATTGAACCATTTCCAACTGACGCTTATGACTTTGGTAATAAATATACCACACTACGGAACAATATTCAAAGCGAAAACGGACTCAGGAAAAGAAAAGAGTTTGCAGCACTTGAACATTATTTAACATCGTACAGTTTCCGATGTTAAAATCCAGGCTTTTCTGGCTGATAAGGTAAGGAAAGTAGAGTGAACATTAAAAATCAGTTTCACTTCAAAGAATATACTTAAATCCTTAACTCACTCAACGCGTTGTAAATCGCCATTATGTAGTGTGTAATTAAAAACAGTAACCTCGATCTTTTGGTAAAAGGCACTACCTTACATTTACTGGTATTTAAAGAAATATTGGTTCACTGTACACCACTCTGACATGTTGTCTAGATCAGCCTAAAGTGGATCGTAATCCTCTTAAAAAGAACTTGTTAGAAATACTTTTTTATTTTTAATCTCTGCAGCACACAATCGAGGCATTCTTTCGATTAATTTTCGTAATGTCTTAGGTTTTATTTTACCCCATGCCTCTTGCAGATTCTTCCACATAGTAACAGCAGATGTGGGGGCCGATTTTCTCACCTCTCGGTCAAGTTCTTCCTACAGCAACTCTATTGGATTTAAATCGGGACTCTGGTGAGGCCACGCCATAACTTTTATGGTTCCCTCGTTCTCCAATTTCTGCAAATATTCCCGCCATAGTTTGAAAGTGTGTTTCGGTACATTATCTTATTGGAAGATAAAATTCTGACCCGAAATTTTTATTACAGAGGAGATTGTGTTTTCCACTAATATGCACTTGTACTGTTTTTTTTTTGGTATACCTTCGATTTACAAGAACGCCCACATTTGATACAGAAAGCAATCCCATATGATGACTGAATCTTCAACGTGCATAGCAGTAGGGGCTATGAATTCTTCCCGGGCACGCTCACCCACAGACCTCACGAAAACACGTCTTCGTGAACCGAAAATCTCGAATTTGGATTCATCGGTCCACATTATTTTATTCCAGTCTTCTATGGTTCAATTTTGGTGATCGCGTACCCACTTTGAACCCTTTTGCTTGATTCGCTTGCGTAGAAGCGGCTTCCGCATTGCAATTCTTCCAGGAAGACCAGCTTCTTTTAATCGCCGTTTAACGGTAGAAACACTTATGGGTTTTTCACGAACGGCATTCATTTCTCGTGTAATTTCTGGATCTGTTTTTCGTCTATTTCTCTTGCTTGTTACCACCATTGCAAGATCTTCTGCTCAGGTTGTTGCCCTTGGTCTGCCTTTTCTAGTTATGTTGAACACACTTCCGCATTCGCGGTGTTTTTTGATGATATAGCCCACGGTGGACTGATTAAATTTAAGTTCTGTGGCAATTTCGCGGTTACTTTTGCCAGTTTTGTGGTATGCGATTATAAACGATCGTGTTTGCACACTCAATTCTTTCCGTTTAGGCATTTCTAACCGATTGATCTTCTTCGAAACACACGATTTTATCACATCTCATGTATAAATACTTTTTACCATAACACCCTGCCTTAAAATAAAATCATAACAATCGAAAATTTCTAAGAATTGAGAGATCTAATCCCTTAGGTGCAATTATTCTATCTGGAGTTTTATTAGGGTATTATCATTCATTGTTAATAATAGGGTAATCGTATAATTATTTTTGAATAAGCTTTTATAGATTTTTAATGTTTACTATGAAACTATTTCTTACTACAGAAATAAATTTTATAATTACAACTTTTCTATAGAAACTGTAATGAAACAAGGGGACCAAATACTTATGAATGATAGTGTATGTGTGTATTATTAAATATAATTTTATTTTAATAATTCGCTCCCGTAGTATTTTAATATGTTTTATTTCAATATATTTACTTTGATCACAATTTAGTATGAGTTTTATAATTCGAAACCTATAGGACTCGAATTATGTAAATGCCGATATCAGCGATATGTATTCTAGGGTTAAATATATTGCTTTCCTCATGCTAATAATGTTTCATTGTCATACTAGATTCTTACGTATGTATACGTGTAGATACATGTTAATGTAAATTTTCTTTCAATTTATATATAAATTAATGTAATTTTAACAAAGAATACATAAATACGCAAGAACTGCAATGAATAATTGATGAAGTGGTGCGGAAGAGAATTTGAAACGGTTGTATTACGAAAACGATTTGTAAACCGGAGATAATCGTAAAATAAATTAGCTCCATCATTCTGTTAATTTTTAAAATAAGAACTATGATACATGATTTCTTTTAGTCACAATTTCCCTTCAAATGATATTCCGCGTTTACTCCACCTACAATGTGATCACGTTAAACTAGTAAATTAGAACTACATGCAGAAATAGTTAAATAAGGTGCGTCATGTATGAAATGATGATTAACTTAGCTATAGTTGTGGAAATCTGCGCGAGTCAAACAAATGAATGTCATTGTAAAATTGTGTTTTTTGTAGTACTGGAGCGCCAGCAAGTTGTTTCTTTAACAACGTAAACGGTAAAATTTCAAATCGTTGCGTTTATTAATTTTATTGTAACTTTTAATAATAATAATTAGAAGCATCTCCGAATTTTTGACGAGATGGATAGAATTAAAATTAGTTCTGTCATTATATACTTTTTCAAAGGCTTATCAGCAATTAATATTCATAGTAAGAGGAAGGATGGTCTGAAGAAGTCGGTTTCTTTATTTTCAGCTATCGATAAATACGTTTGTGAATTCAAATGCAATTGAACAACCATTAAAGAGTATACCATAAATTGTGGAGAAAATGTATGCTATGGTATTGAAGAAACATCGCCTGGGAACGTTTGAGATAGCGGAAGCTGTAAACATCTCTAAAGAACGCACAATAAATATTCTGAATGAAGAATTTGTTAGTGGATGTTTTCAGCATTTTCGAAAAAATAGTAACCTAAATAATGACGGAACACTGATCCCCCCCCCCCCCAAAAGGCGAATACTGTTCCGAGTCTGTAAGAAAGAAAATAAATAGCTTCCATTTTTTGAGATACTGTTGATATTCTTCTTATTAATTACCTTTTAAAAGGCTAAACCATCAGAAGTTATGTTAAAGCTGATGTGGATGCTTATTTTAACGAACTGGAGAATTCTCAATGTTATTAAGGCATAGAGACTTTGGGTTATAAGTTTGAAGCCTTTTTTACGGCATTCAATGTGTATACGCCATAAAATAGGCCGCACTTTTCTGATTTGCTTTTAAATACTGACTGGCATGAGATTTACGCAGAGAATAAATAATAAAATGTTAGCACTCATAAACTTAATTGAGGTGCATCCCGACGTCTCTATTCCTGTTGTTCGAAGAAGAATCTGTCAACCAGGAGCGCCTCAAATGTTTCGACTATCTCCTGAGCTACGAAATATGAAAAAGTTACAGTATCTAATGCATGATACCTCAAAAATGGACACGGGAAATTTAGATATCTATGAAGAAAGTAAGACAGATTATAAAGCTCTTCTCTTAAAAATAAGACAGGAATACTGTCTTGATAGATTAGAAAATTCTACAAATCACTCTAGAGAAACTTCAGAAAATAATAAATATAGACAGACGGTTTCAATCACTACGAAGTTATTACGGAATTCTATAAAGAGGATAATTATAGATTATATTGCATAAGTTTCTTCATGTGATTAATGAACCCTTTACTGCAGGCATCTGTCTTGATTGCTTAAAAGTTCCTAAAATTATTCGTATCTTTAAAAATGAAGATCAAAATAATATGGCTAATTATCGTCTATACTCCGCTTTACGCGAACAAGCATATAGGAAACTTCAGGACACGTAGTAATATTCACAGTCATAACACTAGAAATAAGGATCAATTAGATGGTCAGTTCTTTAGACTCTCGAAATCCAGGAGAAACAGTATCCAGACTGGACTGTATAACAAATTACCGCCACCTTTAAGAGGTATTGGCATGGACACATTCAAAAAACGGATTAAGGTTCTACTAATTGACCACCTTTTTTCCTACATATAGTATATAGAACATACATACAGGCATCTGTCTTCCGAACCGTGAGGATCGGGAATGGTTGTCAGTTCCAGCAACTCTGTTGTATTTTTTATTGTGAATATTGTGTAGTGTCCTTTTTGTTATTATTGTAACACACTTGTTTGTAACACACTAACATGCTCTGTTGCTTTTGCAGCACTGGGTATAAATGGATCTATCACTGATCTAAATATATTGAGATGACGGGGATTATATTAAAAAAAAGCGCAATTTAAGTGTTCTTTTCTTTATTTTCATTCCAACCCACCCTGATAGTAAATCCATCACCTTTACGTCGAAGGATTTCCTGTATCTACAATATATGGGCACTTAATTATTTGTAAAGAACGTCGTAAATTATTTACAATAATAAAGAGCCGTCCAAAGCTGATAAAATTAAGAACATCGACAGAATGACTATACGCTTGCGTAAATTAGAAGACGAATTTAAGATAAGCCATAAATCGTTGCATTTTACTAAAGATGAATATAACACACTATACAAATAATCGAGCATTTGCACTTAAATGTGAAAAAATGCGAAATTGTTACTCCAATTGTGAGTATCGTCATGGGTGACAGAAGTATTTTACTTTACGTAATGACATGCCTAGAAATATTTGATATTTTACAAAAAATAAAGCTACAGTATTACAGCACAATTTATAAAAATACAAATATATTATGTTACTATTTCATTTGTATGTAATTCTCTAGAGGAATTTCTGATACTGTTATTCGCGACAAATATTGAAACTGTTGAAATTTATGCATGAGTTATCAAAATATTGTTGGCTTGAAGTCAATAATGTGAGATACGTACTTAAGAACCGCAACCTCCCTAACATTCCCAAAGTGCAACAAACTGAAGACTTTTGGTGCATATTCTTTAGAAAATATATAACAATGGCTGGAAAGAATTGACAAGCAGAATTAAGTAAAAATTAAAATCGATAATGACGGAAGTTGCCTAAAGAATGACGACCAAGGTCCTTACACACTAGTAGTAGTTTGTTAGTGTTTTATGTGGGGTTATATTATTTTGAACATATTAATTAAATTAGTTCAAAATAACACTCAATTTTTTTCCTCATTAGTGACATGTTTTAATTCAAAATAAATAAAAAACGCACACTTTACATAATAATGACTGTACAAGTGAGCATTTATGTTCTTTACAGCTTTATATCATTTAGAATGAAAGTACGAAGTGAACACATTTCTCTTATTCTATATACCTCGATACCGATTTTTCTCTTCAAATTCCCTGAGAACTTGATCAACTTCATCTTCCGAGCGCAATGATCTCATTTTTGGTGCAGTTGAAGCTCTGTACATTCTTTCCTTATTTTGACGAGCCTCTTTGAAACGCCTTAACTTTTCATTAAATTCACACATACTATCATCTGCCGTACGTCCATATGATTTCCCATATCGAAAGTTCAACGTAGGAATGAAACCTGAAAATATACTTATCCACTAATGGGAAAATGCATTGTATTAATTAAAATAGGATACTGAAATATGTACATAAATTTGTTGTAGTAAGGCATAGAAAAGTGAATTCGTTAAAACTGGGGAAATGCTGCAAAAATTACGTAAGATATTTTAAGAAAAAAAAAGGTAAAGAGAACCCCTTACCGTATAAATGGTTGTATTCTGTATATATGTCTCGACAACTAAGTTGTCATCATCAACAGATAATTAATTACAGTGTCGAACCTGAGTCAATATGTGTTTGACTTTCAGCGGTTAAAATTTCAGTGTAAATATTCTGTGCCAATTTTGCCGAGGATCCAGGTGCGACACTGTGATTAATTGCTGATGACAACAACTTAGTTGTCGAAATATGTATACAAAATATTAATATTGATGTGGTAAGGGATTTTATTTACCTTTTTTGATTAATTCAATCAACCACAGTTGATTGTAAGATAACAATATTTAGAGTCCTGACAAAGGCAGCCAGTGCTTACTACAGTGATGCCAATGTGTATCTACAGCGTTCTACTTAAGGAGGTAATTATTTAACTATGCTTGCTTTCATTTTGTCATTTTCCAGAAATAACTTGTAAAGTTATGAGGTCAAGTTTCATACACAAAGTTTAAATATAAAAATATTAGAATTAAGCATTATTGATATAAAACCTATATGAATTCAACACTACCTTGGTTTGTCGCACTATTTATAATCTGAGGTTGGAAGGTCGGCACAATAAATCTTGTTGTACAGATGAACACATTTATACATACAAAGTTTCAAGAATAAATTCCAATCATGTTCTTTCGCAAACATACCATGAAATTCAAAACGATTGTCGTAAAAAATACGTTTTTCTTAAGTTTTGTGAGAAAACTGCTTTTCAATTTAGTGCATGAAAATCACAGTGAAATTTAATTGATTTTAATGGCTCTTCTGATATTGACGTTCGTTAGTTTGTTATGTATTTAATTGTTCATTAAATTTTGTATAGCAAACTTGTATTAATTGTAATAAAATGTAGTAATTATTGGTTCTTAATTTTATTAAATGCACTGTCTGTAAAATAAGCATAAGCAGTATTAAAAAACAAGAAACACCATAAAGTACGATATTTTTAGTAATTTAGGTACCGTCACTGTATAAGAAAAGGGCGGCATGTGAATACGTTATTGTTACAGCATTTTTATTTTTATTTTTAACCACCAGGGAGGAAGTAGGCGCATGCGCGCAGTAAACGAAAATGAATAATGTAATGTCAATGTAGCAAGTGTTATTATTACCATTGAAACCTGAATATTCAAATATACCTCATAAGTAAGACTAGTTATTCATTTACACCAATGTGAACCTCGAAGAAAACAAATACAGTCCACTCAGCGATTACATACACACGAACATATTTTTGGTCCAGACGAACCGCATACATCAGCAAAAAACAACACGTACATACGATCACGATAAAGAAGCAGCAAAAAACATTGGTGAGTCCTTTTTTCCTTACATATTTAATATCCTCATATAAAATTCAATCTGAATCGAGCAATCTTATTCATAAAATAAATACACTCATTTACGTATATATACATATATACAAAACACAAAATGACAGAAGAAGACGAGATAAGAGAATTAAGACAAAGTCGGGGTATATTAAAAGGCCATTTAACGAGATTCAAACATTTTTTAGAAAGCAGTGACAACATAAATGATCAATACCTAGTTAAATTAAGGTTAGAAAAACTTGAAAAACATTTCGAAACATTCGAAGAGGTGCAAACGAAATTAGAAATCATTGATATAACAGAAGAAGCGGAGCGGCAAGAAATAGAAGATAGTTTTTTTGAGCTTATCAGCAAGGCTAGATCAATTATTAATGCAAATGCACAAAGTGTTAATCAAAACAGTACAAGTTCAATTTCATCAAATACTAATAATACGGGTGATCCGACAGCAAATTTAAGTTGAATTTGATGGAGCCTGTGGTTGATTGACTTGATCAATAAGGTTGATATATAACCCCTTTCCACAATTAACTATTTGTAAATTCTGTATACGCATTTCGACAACCAAGTTGTCATCATCAGCAGATAATTTCAAAGTGTCGCACCTGGTAAAACACGGCGAAGAAATTGTACGAAAAATACACTCCGTACGCGATCCGCACCGTTGCAAACCAAGATGTGCACTGTGTCTGTTTCACAAGATTTTTAAAATACTTTTACTTAAACTAACATGCACTACTTCGAAAAAGGTTATTATGGTCAAAAAGTGTGTGTGATTTATGTGTGTTTTATGATATTGCTCCTCTTGTCTTTCAGCAGAGAGAAGAGAGGCGTTTGCAGAGGGCCGGCCTCATAAACGTTAACCAGATGGCCTGAATTCTTTACGATGTACATGCTTTCATACGCGTCCAGTTCGCGATAATTGTACACGTTCTTTATCAAATGTAAACAATCCATATTAACACTGTGGTTATTTTCTAATACATGTCTCGCTATACCCGATTTTTCCGGTCGGTTGAATTTTATGTGCGAAAGGTGTTCTTTATACCTGGTTTCGATCGATCTTTTGGTTTGGCCGATGTATTGTTTATTGCTGTTAGGAAATGCAAAAGACAAAATTGAAGAGATTAAAAAATCGGGAATCTACCGAATTGAATGTTTAGAGTGCAATAAACAATACATCGGCCAAACCAAAAGATCGATCGAAACCAGGTATAAAGAACACCTTTCGCACATAAAATTCAACCGACCGGAAAAATCGGGTATAGCGAGACATGTATTAGAAAATAACCACAGTGTTAATATGGATTGTTTACATTTGATAAAGAACGTGTACAATTATCGCGAACTGGACGCGTATGAAAGCATGTACATCGTAAAGAATTCAGGCCATCTGGTTAACGTTTATGAGGCCGGCCCTCTGCAAACGCCTCTCTTCTCTCTGCTGAAAGACAAGAGGAGCAATATCATAAAACACACATAAATCACACACACTTTTTGACCATAATAACCTTTTTCGAAGTAGTGCATGTTAGTTTAAGTAAAAGTATTTTAAAAATCTTGTGAAACAGACACAGTGCACATCTTGGTTTGCAACGGTGCGGATCGCGTACGGAGTGTATTTTTCGTACAATTTCTTCGCCGTGTTTTACCAGGTGCGACACTGTGAAATTATCTGCTGATGATGACAACTTGGTTGTCGAAATGCGTATACAGAAGTTACAAATAGTTAATTGTGGAAAGGGGTTATATATCAACCTTATTGATCAAGCAAATTTAAGATTGCCAACAATCAGTTTACCGGTATTTGTGGGAAATTACGATGGTTGGTTACCGTTCCATGACGCTTTTAAACAACTTATTCATGATAATGTGAATTTAACAGATATTCAAAAATTTTACTATTTGAAATCTTGTCTAAAAAATGAGGCGTTACGGTTAGTGCAAGCGTATGTAATTTCATCAGACAACTATGCAATTGTATGGGAATTACTTAAAAAACGATATGAAAACAAACGTATTATAATTAATAATCATCTCAAACAGCTGTTCGAATTACCATCGGTAACAAAAGACTCGCCTGTATTATTGAGACAACTAACTGACACAGTTTATTATCATGTATCAGCTTTAAACAAGTTGCAACTACCAACAAAAGAATGGGATGTATTATTAATATATATAATTACATCAAATTAGACGCAATAACTAATCGCGAATGGGAAAATTCTCTAAACGACGAAGGGTCTATACCAACTTTTGATGAATTAAGTAAGTTTTTAAACAAAAAATGCTTTACATTAGAGACAACAAGCAAAAAATACCCTCAAAGAACACAAAATTCGCGTTCACCAAGTTTTATTAAAAACCAATCGAGCAATTATAACAAAGATTATAAGAACACATATGCAGAACAAAACTTTGCCATGACAGAATATAATCAGGACCGGAGTTGCCAATATTGTAAACAAAATCATTACATTTATGCATGTCCGGAATTTATGAAATTAAACGCGAAAGAAAAATACAATCAAGTAAAAAGGTTGTATTTATGTACCAATTGTTTACGTTCAGGGCATTCACAGCGAGACTGCAGGTCAGGAAAATGCAAAAAATGCGGGTTGGCTCACAATACTTTATTACATAATCAAGAATATCGTAAACGCTTTAATACACATTCAACAAATTCGGATCAAAATAATGATACAAATTTACAAAACGAAACGGAGTTAAATGAACTTGCTATTCAAACCAATAGCTCACATACACGAAACAAAACGCACACGCATGGATCCACAGAACTTTGCCATTTGACTGCAACAACAAATATTGACCAAAGGAAATCAGAAAATCAACAATCACTTCAAATTGCACATAGTAGTTCAAATCGTAATTTAGTTTTACTTTCAACGGCACAAATCTTAATTTATGATGACCTAGGAAGGGCTCATACATGTAGAGCATTATTAGATTCAGGGAGTCAGAGCAATATAATGACAAAATCATTGTGTACTAAACTAAGGTTAAAACACGAAGATATTCATATTCCAATAACAGGGATAAATCAAAAATTAACCACAGTTACCCAGAAAACAAAAACAATTATCGAATCACGGGACAACAAGTTTAAGGCAACTTTAACATTTTTAATTTTACCAACTATCACCGAGAATTTGCCACCCGTTGGATTTGATAAATATACATTAGATTATCCAAAAGACATCATGTTAGCTGACCCTAATTTTGATAAATCAGGTACCATAGATATCTTAATAGGTGCAAGCTTATTTTATGAATTACTTCTTGCTAATCAGTATAAACTAGGAGAAAATAAACCTGTATTTCAAGAAACGCTTTTAGGCTGGGTAGTTACGGGTAATATTAACATACCATCGAAGGCAAGCAAAAAACGAATTTGCACTTTTACAACAGAAATTTCAAATGAAACTCTAGATGAGAATTTGACAAGATTCTGGCAGTTAGAAGAAATTCCACAGAAACGTTTTTTATCACCTACTGAACAACTGTGTGAGCAACATTTTTCTGAAACCACAACGCGAGACGCAAATGGACGTTTTGTGGTCAGATTGCCCTTTTTAGAAAAGATTGCTAACTTAGGAAACTCAAAGGCGATGGCATTCAAACGATTTTATTCATTGGAAGCTAAATTTCGCAAGGACACAACCTTAAAGGGTAATTATGTAGAATTCATGAATGAATACGAACAATTAAACCACATGACGAGGCAACAACGCGTCGATGTAGAAACTGAACAGATGCAACCGTCATATATATTACCACATCATGCAGTATTCAAATCAAGTAGTACTACTACCAAATGCAGAGTAGTATTCGATGCATCGGCAAAAACAGATTTGAACCTTTCATTAAACGATACATTATTGATAGGACCCACAGTACAGGATGATTTATTTGCTATAGTCTTACGATTAAGATTGCATAGTTTTGTACTTAGTGCAGACATACAAATGATGTACCGGCAAATATTGATTCATCCAAATGATCGTAAATATCAACAGATCTTGTGGAGAGCTAATGATGATCAAGCAATACATTTATATAATTTAAATACAGTCACATATGGTACAGCAAGTGCACCTTATTTGGCAACAAGAGTACTCAGACAATTAGCCGTGGATTGTCAAGATAAATATCCACGTACCTGTGAACTAATTAGAAATTCATTTTACATGGACGACTTACTCGTTAGTGTGAATTCCAGAGTGGAGGCATTAGAAATATACAAGGAAATGTCTTACATATTAGGAACAGCAGGATTCCATTTAAGAAAATGGTCTTCAAATGATAAGGAGATTTTAAACAAAATAGCAGAAGATAGCAACAACATAGAGACAATTATTGAAATTCGTGATAATAGAGACTTGAAAACCCTGGGACTCTCATGGATTTCAGAACCAGATACACTAAATTATGCAATAAATTTAGAAATTAAACATACATATGTTACAAAAAGATTAGTTTTAGCTACCATTTCTAGAATCTTTGACCCACTTGGATTAATAGGTTCCGCAATAATAAGAGCAAAATTATTTATGCAACAATTATGGAAGCTACAAATCGCATGGGACGAAGAACTAGATCCGGAATTGGGAAAACTTTGGTTAACATTTCTAGAAGAGATGCAGCACATAAATCATGTCATTATTAAAAGGCAAGTATTATGTTACCAACCAGAATTTATTGAATTGCATGGATTTTGTGATTCGTCGGAAAGAGCTTACGGAGCATGTATTTATTTAATATCAGGAAATGCTAAAGGTGAAAAATGTTCCAATCTCTTATGTGCTAAGTCCAAGGTGACTCCACAGAAAAAATGTACGCTACCACGATTAGAACTGTTAGCAGCAGTATTATTAGCAAAATTAGTAGATGTTATAAGACGTACATTGAACATTCAATTAACCCAGACAATACTTTACAGTGATTCCACGATTGTTTTGGCATGGTTACAAATTGACCCGTGTCAGTTGAAAACGTTTGTAGCTAATCGTGTAACAACCATAAGAGAATTATCGAATGTAACCGAATGGAAACACGTTCCTTCAGAACTTAATCCCGCAGATATTATTTCCAGAGGTCTTAATGCTTTGGAGATACAGGATTCAAAACTTTGGTGGCATGGACCAGATTTTATAATAACCAATGAATTAAATCACGAACAAGATATGATAGATTTTGAATTCTTACCTGACACTAAGAAATCAGTAATTAGTTTAGCAGCTGTTGATAAACCCAATGGTGACCTATTTAACAAATATTCGAGTTTAAGCAAATTACAACGTATAGTTGCCTATTGTATGCGATTTAAACGTGCGACACTAGATAAAGCAAGGTTTAAATCACAGAAACTTTCATCAGATGAATTAGAATGCTCATTGAAAAGAATAGTTAAGTTAACTCAACAGGAGGTATTTGCTAATGAGATTTATTCGTTATCACATAAACGAGCATTAAAACCTAGTAGTAAAATATTGAATTTGAATCCATTTCTAGATGAAGTCGGATTATTACGCGTCGGCGGAAGATTAAGGCATTCCAATTTAGACTTCGCTCAAAAACATCCAATTATAATACCTAAAAATCATAAATTAACAAAATTGATTATCACAAAATACCACCGGGAACATTTACACGCTGGTGCACAAAATTTATTATCCATAATAAGATTAGAATTCTGGCCTCTCAAAGGCAAATCAACAGTTAAGGGAGTTCTCCGAACTTGCACCAAATGTTTTAAAATTAATCCAAAACCTACTAAATTCCTAATGGGTGATTTACCCAGCTCACGGGTATTGCCCTGCAGGCCTTTCTCAAAATGCGGCGTAGATTACGCTGGTCCTATTTTAATCAAGGACAGAAGCTTACGAAATGCAAGGCTAGTCAAGGCATACCTTTGCATATTTGTATGTTTTGCTACGCGTGCAATTCACATTGAATTAGTCAGTAATCTCACAACCGAGAGTTTTTTGAATGCACTCAAAAGATTTATAGCTCGTAGAGGAAAACCGTCCGTAATTCATTCGGACAATGGTCTGAACTTTGTTGGTGCGAATAACCATTTCATTGAATTGTACCAATTAATAAATGATAAATGCCACAACGACAAAATTCACAATTTTTTAGCTAATGATAAAATTAAATGGGTGTTCATTCCTCCCAGATCAGCTCATGTAGGAGGTTTATGGGAAGCGAGTGTAAAGTCGACTAAATTTCACTTACGGAGAATATTGGAAAGGGCCGCTTTGACTTATGAAGAGTTAAATACGATACTCATTCAGATTGAAGCTTGTTTAAACTCCAGACCTCTGTCCCCTTTATCCAATGATCCCGACGACTTTTTACCTTTAACTCCTGCTCACTTTTTAATTGGAGAATCATTAGCTGCTGCACCACAAGAAGATGTTCAAGATCAACAGATTAACCGACTTACCAGGTACCAACGCCTACAACAATTAACTCAACATTTCTGGAAAAGGTGGTCGCGTGAATATTTAACCGAACTACAGAAGAGATCCAAATGGAAGACGAATTCACATCCATCACTTCAGGAAGGCACACTGGTCATCTTGAAAGAAGATAATTTGTCTCCACTACACTGGCCCATGGCGAGGATCATCAAACTCCATCCAGGATTAGACAACATCACTCGTGTAGTGTCTGTGAAAACGCCTAGTGGTAAAGTGTTTCAACGCTCAGTGTCGAAAATATGTATTATCCCCCTTGAGGAAAATAGTGACTAGTTGGACTTATAATGAACTGTACTATTATTTTATATCCTATATGTCAGAACAATATTTTTACCATTTTTACTAATATTGAAAGCTACCTTTCAAGGTGGGCGGCATATGTTACAGCATTTTTATTTTTATTTTTAACCACCAGGGAGGAAGTAGGCGCATGCGCGCAGTAAACGAAAATGAATAATGTAATGTCAATGTAGCAAGTGTTATTATTACCATTGAAACCTGAATATTCAAATATACCTCATAAGTAAGACTAGTTATTCATTTACACCAATGTGAACCTCGAAGAACACAAATACAGTCCACTCAGCGATTACATACACACGAACAGTTATCATTTTTCATACGAATAAATATAATGTATATATATATAACGGGTGGGCCATTAGAAGTCTAAATTTAAAAATGCAATAAAACAAAAACGGTTTGAAATTTTGCCAAATTTATTTTTTTGTTGTGAAGTACAATTGTTCCGGTTAGAGATGGAATATTATTTCATTCATATGGCTGCTGCGGCTAGCCTCACAGTACCCCATTCGATCGGACCAATTTTCGAGTGTATGGGATCGTATCTCGGCAATGGCATCACGAATGTTGGCCTTCAAATGCTTAATTGTCTCTGGTTTGTCGGCATAACACTTGTCTTTAACGGCGCCCCGCAGAAAATAATCCAACGGTGTCAAATCGCATCTTCTTGGCGGCCAATTGACATCACCATTTCGGCTAATTAAACGGCCATCAAACGTTTGACGCGATAAATCGATTGTGGCATGAGTTGTGTGGCAAGTTGGACCATCCTGTTGAAACCAAACATCGTTCACATCAATACCATGAAGAGCGGGCACAAAAAAAATCTGTTATCATGGTGCGATAGGTATCTCTATTGACCGTAATGGTTGCGCCGTCCTCATTTTTAAAGAAATATAGGCCAATGATGCCTCCGCTCCACAAGCCGCACCAAACAGTCACTCGTAATGGGTGCATTGGCTTCTGTAAGACCACGTGTGGATTTTTCTGAGCCCCAAATACGGCAATTTTGCTTGTTAACGTACCCACCAAGATGAAAATGAGCTTCATCCGAAAAGATGGTTTCTTTGGCAAAATCGACATCATCGTGCAGTTTCTCGTTGGCCCATCTAGCGAAGCGACATTTTCGTCCAATTTCCGACCAATTGTCTTTGTTTTGGAAATAAATTTCCAATAAATCCCAACGTTGCTCAAGCGTAAATCGATTCATTTCGTTCAATGGAGATAATATACTGAATTTTGTGACAGAATAGAATGACAAAAGTATTGCCAGATTCGAAATAATCGGTGGTTCAAATTTAAACCGATAGATGGCCCACCCGTTTTATATATATATGATAACAATATATTTTAATCTACTATTGAGAACTAGCATTTGCGTGTATTAATTATTAACAAAAATCAAAGAAATACTAAGTTTTGGACATTCATTTTGAACAACAAAGTATTTTGTAAATTGATAAAACTATAAAAGTAATATTCTGGACCAGGATAATTTGGCAAGAAGTGAGGCTTAATTACTAGCACCATATTTCGGAAAAAAACATTATAATTCTGTCATCCTTTTATGGGCACAAGTGAAATTTGATTTCTAATATTTGATTTGAAAAGATACAGTGGCATTAATGCAGTATATAAATTGAAGATTCTAAAATGCATAACACACAATTTATAGTGCAATCCAATATTTATTTTTTAAAGAACTATACGAATATGAAATTTTGACTGATAAGCAACAAAGGAGCATCAAAAACTTCAATGAAAATGATCAATAAAATTAATCATATTGTTTCGAAAAACCAAAGAATTAACATCAAGGAAATGTCCAAACGCAAACCTTAACAGTGAAAACATCACAGTAGTTTTTCTCCAAATGAATCCATGATAATTCCATAGATGGGTAAATGGCTACGACTTTTGAGATTCAAAGGAATAGTTTTCATAGATTATATTGCCAGTGGCTAAATCGTTAATTGTTTTATGTCGTTTTACTATACAAATTGAATAAATCAAATATTGAAAAACGACCTGGAATAGCGCATAATAAATCCCGACGATACTTCTTTTAAAGCCATGATTTGTGTCTCGGTTACGCTTCTGCTTCTGCTTCTTTATAGTACATTCGAGCTAGGGCTCCGCCCTTTTGCTCTCAGTCGTCGTCGTGATTAATCTTCACATTGATGTTTTAGCTACTCCGATATCTAATCGTTTTCTTCACTGTCTATTTCCATCGCTGGCCTTCTGTATCTTTGGTGTGTTTTAGGGTAATCTGTTACGTGTGTAAGTGTCGCGCTTGGGTGTGTTATCATCGCTTTGTAGAAGCTATTTGCTCGGTTCTTAATGTGATCGATTAGCGGTTCTAATCCCGCTTCTCTGTGTATTTGTGTGTTTCTCATGTACCACGGCGCCCTGAGTCATCCGCAGTGATCTGTTTTGAAACGCGTTTAGTTTGTTTTTGAGTGTCTTGTTTACGTGTAGCCATATGGGCGATGCGTATGTTGTGATTGATTGTATTATTTGTTTGTAAATGAGTAATTTTGTTTTCGGGGTTAGTGTTGATTGTTTTCCGGTTAGCATCATCAGTGCGCTGCGGGCTTGTTTGGCTTTTTTAATTGTATTGTTTACGTGTTGTGTTTATGTCAGTCTTTTATTTAGATAAAAGACTGACATACTAGGTGACGCCTAGATATTTTACTTCTTCTGTCCATTTAATGTGTGCGTTTTTAATTGTCAGATTTGTTGCGGGTGATTTTTTCTCGCGTTTAAACACAATTGCTTGTGTTTTGTCTGTGTTAATCGCGATGCGCCAGGTGAGACACCAATCAATGAGTTTGTTTGTGTTTTCCTGTAGTTTTTGTATCGCGATGTGTTCTTTGAACGATTGTGTGAGTATCGCGGTATCGTCTGCATATGTGGCGATTATTCCTCGTTGCGGTTTACGAATATCCGCGGTGTATATCGCGTACAGGTGTGGCGATAGTATTGATCCCTGTGGGACTCCTGCCATCAGCACGTGTGTTGTCGATTGTGTATCTTGTATTGTAATTTGGAATGTTCGTCTGTATAGGTATGATTGTATGATTCGTGTTATGTGTTTTGGGTAGTTGTACGTGTGTAGTTTGTATATTAGTCCCTGATGCCACACACGGTCGAATGCCTTCGATATATCGAGGAACACGGCTGCGCTTTTTTGATTTTTGTTATAACCGTCATTTATGTATTCGGTCACCCTGGATAATTGTGTCGTGGTTGAGTGTTTGGGTCTGAAACCGTGCTGTTCATCGGGTATTATGTTTTGTGTTTCGGAATGTTCCTTTAATCTGGTAAGTAATAGTCGGTCTATTACTTTGCTGATTGTGGGGAGCAGACTTATCGGGCGGTAGTTCGCGGGGTTTTTGAGATCCTTACTCGGTTTCGGAAACACAATAATTTTCGCGTGTTTCCATTGTTCTGGATACGTTTGGATTTTTTGAATCGCGTTTGCTATGGCGAGAATGAACATTAGTGTTTTGTGTGGTAGCGCTTTCATCATTGTGTTGTTTATACCGTCAAATCCGGGTGCTTTGTTGTTTTCGCGCGTTTTATTGCGTGTTCTATTTCGTTCGGTGTGAAAAAGTCGTCGTGTTGTGTATTTTGTGTCTTTGTTTCTCTGTTTACTTGTCTGTGTGTGTTCGCGATGTGCCGTATGTCAGTGTTTTCCCAATTCGGCGTGCATTGGGTTTCTATCTGTGCCGCGAATGTTTTTACTTTTTGTTGGTCCGTGATCGCGATCCCGTTTTCCGTGTTGAGTGGTGGGATTGTGATTTGCTCTTTTTTAATCGCTTTACACAATCGCCACAGATCGTTGTGTTGTTTGTCCGTGTCAATCTTTTGAAGTTTGTTTTGCCATTCGGAGCTTGTGAAATCGCGAATGGCGTCTTTTACCTGTTGTTGTAGGGCGTTTAGTGTCGTTTTGTCTCGCGGGTCTAGTGTATTGTGGAATTTTCTTCGCACTTTGTTTTTGTTTCTGATTAGTTGTTTTATGCCGTGTGGTAGTTTGTCCGTGTGGTGTTTGTGTGTTACTTGGAACGTGCTTGCCGCCGTGGCTGTTTTAATAGTGTTTTGTATTTGTGTGACCGCGTTCTCTAGTTCGCGCTTGTCGTTTATATGTGTTATGGTCGGCGTGTTCTGTTTTAGGTATGTTGTGAATGTTTTCCAGTTCGTGTGTGTTGTGTTGAATGTGTGTTCTTTTGTTCCCATTTCCCATTGAAGGATAATTGGGTTGTGATCCGAGCTCAGAGCCTCCTCTGTTTCAATTGACGGTGTGTTGTGTACATTATTTGTGATCGCGATGTCTAATATGTCCGGTCTGCGTCCTTGTTGAAAGAATGTTGGTTTGTCGGGTGCTATAACGTTCACCCCGCGCTTTTCGTGGTATTTTTGTAGTTTTCTCCCGTGTTGGTTGTCGGTTTGGCAGCCCCATAGTTTGTTTTTCGCGTTTAGATCCCCCGCTATTATGATCTGTTAGTTGTTGTCGAGTATTCCGTCGAACTCGTCTTCTTTGTACTTCGCCTGTGGGGGCAGGTATGCCGCGTACACGTGGATATCACCCTTTTTTGTATGTATTATCACACCATTTGTCTCGAGTTCTGTCGTGTCTGGTATCGGTAATTGCGTGTGTTTTATGTTCCTTTTTATGCATATCGCTGTTCCGCCTCCTGGCGTTTGTCTGTCCCTTCTGTATGTCTTGTAGTTTCTTAAGTTTAGTCTTTGCGCCGGCTGGAGGTACGTCTCCGTTATCAGTATTACGTCTGCTTGTTTGTCTTCGGCATATATTTGTAGCTCTTGTTTTTTCAGTCTTATTCCGTTCGCGTTCCCATCGTAAGTGCCGCTGGATTTATTTTACTATCCATTAAAAAAGTTGTAGAATAGTTAGTCTTTTTTGTCATTGTGTGTGTTGTGTTGTGTTAACTGTATTTTCTGTGATGGTTGTGTTTGTGTTTCTGTTTGTCTCTTTGTTGTTGTCTACTTCGTCGAGCTTTAGTAACAATGTTTTGACATACAGAAGTATGTCCATCAGTTGTTGCCTATTTAAGTTTTCGGCCGATTTCATATCGTGTAACGCGCCTACGTCCACGTCAATTACGATATCTACCGGTTTTTTGTCGGCAGCCGTGTTAGTGTTTGTTGTGTTAGTTGTTGTTGTCTTACTCTTATTGTTGTTGTCCTCCATTTGGTTTGTCTTCTTTTTGTTTTCCTTTACGCTAGTCTCCATGTCGGGAGTTCGGACCTTCACCGGTTTTATCGGTCGGTCCAACCACCACGTGGCCACGGTCGATCGCCGTCGCCCGCAAAAATGACGATCTTATTGAAGAGAGGAGTCTGGGAATTTTCCCGTTGTAAAAAATGTCTGAAGTTGATTTCACTGAGACACAATCACAATTGTATAACACAAATAAAAGCGAGTCAAAAACTGGCCAAAATCTCTTTGATATCTCCGTTCGGTTAACATGTACCAAAGTACGTGCTTACTTTACGGCTGTCTCAACGAGAATGATGCTCGGTTACGCAATTTACTCGTGGTGATATGAGTAACAAAGTTGATATGTGACCAGAACCATCAAAAACTGCAACAAATCCGGAAACGATTAATTAAATAAATAATATTATTTTGATATTAAGGAGCCTATTCTCTGCATGAATTATTGTACCCGGTACGACACAGCAAAGAACACGAACAGTGTAAGAAAGTTGAAAGTAGAACACGAATTTCGGTTTCGGACAATTGCATGTTTAGACGATAGAGGAAAGTATTGTTTTTTCATTCCTTGCACATAGAACATGAAATATTAATAAATCATTGACAAATTAAATGATTGAAGAAGCAAAGAAACTTTTCTCATAGACTCTCTTTCAACTTTTTACTTATTTATTTTCTTAAGTAATATTACTCAAAGCTATCTTTCTTTCGCTCAAGCAATATGACAGTTTTAAATGGCAGGAAATCATTGATGATTTAATTAATATCATTCGTCATCTGTAGTAGCTGTTTACATTTTCGTTTACTATTTTGTATTTCCTACAAAGTAAAATCTCATTATGTGATATTCACACTTTATAAAGAAACAAGTGTTACTCTTAATGGACAACTACTCCGACAATCTAAAACTGCGAAATATGTTGAAGTACACCTATATTGAAGCCTCAATTGGAAATAAAAACAAACAATTGAAATAGAGATTCTCCAAATCATGTGGGTTAACGTGACGGAAATCAAAACTATCGTTAAACAGCAAGCTAATAAACCCCTATATTACACTAGAGTACTGCGCACTCTTCAAACATAGAATTAATACAAAAGATTCTACTTATTAAATTTAAATTGAAAACAATTATTTGACGTTTACTTTACTCGTTTGCATTTGCTTTCATCCGAGTTCACATATTTCGACGCTTGAATTTGATATGAAATTCCATTTGATCACTCTTGAAAACCAAAATTCCACTAAACTGAAACGATATGTTTATAGGCTTCAAATGCATCACTTTTGATGTTTTAATAGCATCGCTTTAGCAAGAAATTAGGAAAAGGAAATATTTAAATAAATAAAAAGATATAGTAATAAGACAAAATATCCGATTCTGAGCTATGATAGTTAATATACGTACACATATTAAACCTACATTGCACAAAATAATAACAAAATTGACAAGGAGAGGAGGTGGAAAAACGAAAGTTTGATAATACTATTTTAACATCAAATGGGAATGAGAAATAAAAGATTTACTAAAATAACTGACAGACGAAGTTAAAGCAACCTGTAATCCTAAATAAAATTGTCTTACAAGAAAGATTCCTCAACCTGAAGACATCGATTTAAATTTGTGTAAAATACTATTTTCTGTTAGGATAAACTCATTTTTAAGAGGAAAAGCGACTTCAAAATTCGGCCTGTTTTTTGTGCCGAGGAGTTGATATAAAGGACTAAAATGACGTAGCATCGTGATCGTAATTTTCGTAGACTATCCTTCAAAGAAGAAAACCGTTCTAATAGATTATTGAAACTAAATTTAGAGAATAGGATCGATAAAGCACAGTTATAAACCTAAATTGATCCAGTTCCAGATGCGGCATTCACGGGACCTTGGATGTGACAGATTTACTATCTACATACTGCATATGTCGTTGCTAATATATGTATATTATGTCTTTGGAATCAAATTATTCTTAGACACGATCAAGCCGGTTTCACGTTTTCGTTTACTAAAAACTTGGTAATTACTCCTGCAGCAGATGAGTAAAACGGTTTTTCTGATATATTAACTATTGTTAGATTGCCTCCCTCTATCGTGCAACGCACGAATGTATTGAACGACAGAACGAGAATGCGTCTATCTTGCATGTCGGCAACAAAGTTACCAGACAGAAACGTGCATCTCGGCGATTTGTCAAAATAGATGAATATTAAAAAGAATCATTCAAATATTAATAACGCCCTGTTTACTACATATGTTTCAAGGATTTCTTTGTTGCCGACATACGAGATAGACGCGTTCTCGTTTCCTCCTTGAATCCTTGAAGCATTGCAGTAAACAGGTGTTATTAATATTTAAATGATTTCTTTTGACATTCATAACAAAACCTGTTTAGAAACATTTAATAAATTATTTTTGACGTTATCGCCACTTTTCCTATTTTAAGACAGTCAGATAAATCAGAGAACAACTGTGTTATCACATCTAAATATAGATATATGTCTATTAAAACTTCTCATGTCAGACATTAAATTAGTTAAATTATTTTCTTATATTTTAGATACATACATAGGTTTGCAAACTCAGATTTGCATCAAATTTCGCATTTAATTTATATTTCTTTCATATTAAATTTTACTCCTGAAGAGATACAATTTTTATATTGCTTGAGTCGCATTTTGACTTATATTCTTGTGTTTTTTATACGTAAATCTTGCACTTGAGTTGAAGCTACTAACATATCATCTAAAAATAAACTCTCTTTAATCAAGATCCAAAATAAGTCTGCATAATCTAAAAACCTAGAAAAACATGGATACAAAGTTTTGCGGCCCAGAACAAAAAGGCTACAAAATATTGTTAACAATTAATTGATATGATATTCACTTATTCTCAGAACAATTACTTCTCAAAATGAGTTACAACCTCTAATAAAAAACGCCAAGGCTGAAATGTGAGGCATGAAATTTTATCTACAACTAATTATACCAGAAATTACTAATATTACTTAAATAAAAGTAAATACCTTAAGTAATTTACAATAAAACTACTATAGCAAATACATAAATATTATTGTACGTAAACCAATTGGAAATATATTAAAATATTACAAATTTTAGCTTTATATATGACCAACATAATTTGTATTCAACTTCAATTCGTCGCTTTAGATTTTGTATTTCAAGTACCAGAAATGTGGTAAGTCTATCACTTATTATGTTATCTTACTTCTTTGCATCCGTAATAACTAATACTGAAAAGATTTAGCTCTCCTATTTCAGTGGGATACCGTCAAAAAAGAAAATGTACTTTTCCACAAGATCCAAGATCATATCATACATACTATTTGGAAACATCATCTTCAATATTGAATTTTTATCGATACGAGTTTCTTACTGTACAACATATATTATAAGACGAGAATTTCTGTATAATATGAGAGAATCCATAAATCAAAATAGCATAAATATTCTGTGTACATAGTAGTCATCACTTACATTTAAGAAATTTTAATTGCGAATTATAATCTAAATAAATAATTGAAGTGAATCAACTCTCACGTATGTAAATATTTAGCTGAATGTAAATACAAGCATGATTTAAATTTTTAGAAAAAAATGTTCCCTTGGTTTTAATAGTAAAATGATCACATGTTTTACCTGTATATCCAATTACATACCCTGGACATCGACATTTAGTATCTAGCATATAATCTCTCATTTGCCCCCCTGTTCTTTCAATGGGTCGAAGCACAATTTTTCCAGGATCATTTTGTCTGTATGGTTCGCTTTGTATATCTTGTAATATACGTTTATCACGCAAATCCTAAAATTTACAATTTAAATAATTTAATTTTGGAATACTTATTTATCATGAAATTACCGATAATATTTCTTTCGTTTTCGCACCATAACATGTACCATAGTGAAACCTTAATGTTGGGCAATGGCCGGTATAGCTAAAATGAAGTACAAGTGATAAAAATACTTTAATCATATATAACAAGATAAACGAATGCATGTAAATAAATTAAAACGCAACATTCTCACCCAAAATATCGGTTTAAAAATACAGAATTTAATATAAGCTGTTATTGTACCTATGTACGAGAGTAGCCGTTTATAACTTGGGAACTGGCAACACTATTAGTGTTGCCTCCGATCTGATGATTGAATCGTGAAGTTTGTCATTTTTGACAATATATTTACCTTAACGGTTTTATTATCCGGTCGCTATTCCTATTATTGACAGTAACTTGAAAATTTTATGTCAGCGAAAAAATGGAATTAACTCGCAAACATTTTCGTGCAATTATTTTTCATAATTTTCAGCGTGAATTATCTCAACAAGAATGCATCGACGAGCTGAATTCTTTATATGGTGATGAAGCACCGTCGAAAACTACAGTATATCGTTGGTATAGTAAATTCAAACTTGGGCGGCGTTCTTTGGACGATGAATTTCGTGAAGATCGTCCCACAAATGTTGTTGTGTCGGAAAACATTAATGCAGTGTCTAAATTGATAATGCAAGACCGTCATGTGACATACTGTGAGATCGAAACACCTCTAGGTATTAGTAACACCAGCGTGCATAAGATCCTGCATGAACATTTAGCCGTTTAGAAGCTATGTTAACGTTGGGTACCACATAATTTGACAACCGCTCAAAAAAGGACTCGCGTCTATTGGTGTCAAAAAGTGCATAAAAATACAATGGCGGTGCTTCAAAGAACATTTATAAAGTCGTCACAGGTAATGAATCTTGGATCTATACGTATGAACCCGATAATAAACAGCAGTCAACTGTGTGGGTATTCCAAGATGAGCCAAGCCAACAAGCTCTCGAAATTTTTTAATAATTTACTTTTTAGCATTAACTATTTATGTAAAACTAATCAAAGATTTTAGTAGTGTTATTGATACAAATTTAATTAAAATCATTTAAAAATATTTTTCATTATTGCTTAACAAAAGTTAATTTAAGAAAGAGTAAATACGCTTCGAATGTAGCGGTTAACAAAATAAGAATTACTATGTGAAGTTTTATATTTTTTATATTGCTCCACACATATTTCTAATACGATTGCGTAGAATCAATACTTTTGGGTTTTACTGAAAACGTAGGTGTATATATCATTAATTATTCTTCAGCAACTGCGATGCATCTATGCTCATGTTATCTAGTATTCCTATTAAGTTTTGTAGATTCATTTTATGTTTACTCATACGAAGTGTGGCAATTAAGTAACGAAACTGGTTTGAGAAATAAAATTTGAGACAATTTCGATTTCAGAAAGCAATTTATGTTTTAAATGCCTATTTGAGCATAAATCAGAAGTTATCACTTCAATTTATCGGACACATTTTGCACTTACGCACCGAGAAATTTACTACACTAAACTCAGATGTACCGCTCGGTATGTCGTCTTTACACTGCAAATTAATTTGGAAATTATTTCTTGAATTACAGTTTTTTTTTAATAAATCATTTCTGTTTCCTATAAATTATAAGTTTGAGGGAAACTCAAATATCTAAATTAAATTACAAATAAACTTATATTTAACTTTTATTTCCTTCAACATACTCTCCTCCCCTATCTATACATCGTTGTACCATATACGTGTCTTCCATTGTTTAAAACAATGCTGTAATTCATCAGCTGTCAGCCTCTCCAATAACTCTGCCAATTTTTGCTTAATAACTTTGTTGTTGTTTTTGTTGTACTCCGTTCGAAATAAGGCTGTTGCCCGAAATACCTAGAAATCTTGACCTGTACTCCACTTAGTGACAATATTGTCAACAAATGAGAACGTTTTGAGAAGACACGTCAAAATTATTACTGTCTACGACCAAGCATAGTAAAAAATTTGTGAGAGCTCTTCAAGCAACTCAAAACGAAGATAAATTACTTTGCATAAGTTGCAAACAACAATTTGTGAATCTATCGGTTGAAGACTAGATATAATAAAATAAATGTGCACAAAGCTTTAAAAAATGCTTTAATTTCCTATATGAAATACAAAAGTTAGCTTGTATGCGTTTCTTATAATAAATATATTAATATTTTATTTTTTAAAGGACCTAAATATAGTAAATTTGCTTCTTAATACTAAACATAATATTAAGTGTGTACTTTTAAACGATCTTACCCCACATAAAATTATTATACAAGAACAAAAAAGCCGAAACCTTGACAATATTATTGACTACACTATCAAATAAAATTTGAGACAATTTCGATTTCAGAAAGCAATTTATGTTTTAATTGCCAATTTGAGCATAAATTAGAAGTTATCACTTCAATTTATCGCACACATTTTTCACTTATACACCGAGAAATTTACTACACGAAACTCAGATATGCCAGGTACCGCTTGGTACGTCGTCTTTACACTGCAAATTAATTTGGAAATTATTTCTTGAATTACAGATTTTTTTTAATAAATCATTTCTATTTCCTATAAATTTTGAATTTAAAATATCTAAATGAAATTGCCTCATTTCAAACTGTTTTAACATTGTACGCATTACTATTGATAATCACTGCGTAAACAATAGTAAAGTTCAGTCATTTAAGGGCATATCATGGCATGTAATATAAAAATCAAATCAAACATTAATGAAAATAATAACTTCAAGGTTATGTAACTACGATACTAACATTTTAAACTCTAAATATTTTGATGTAAATAATCAAAGGTAACCCAAATAAAATCTGTGCAAATCGTAATCGTATATCTACTAATCTCCATAGAGTTTCGTAGCTCGTTAAGTAATTTAACAAAGTCATCAACAAATTTATAAATAAAAATATATATAGAGCACGTGGTTTATTTATCAACTAAATAATAATAGAGAAAGACTGATACATTAATAAAGATAGATGCATTAATAAAGATGCAAAAGTTCAAACCGTCGTGGATTTCATTAGAATTTAAGGAAATGTTATGATTTTAAAAAAGAAAACTCAGGTGAACCTGATGACATAGCAGAGAGAGCGAGAGAGGTCGCCCGAACTATTTAAATACTGTATTTACAGTTGTTTAATTATTTAGTTTTAACACTCGTGAAATTTTGGTGATTGAGAGATCTGTCAAATAATCAAAATGTTATTATTGATCCTGAAATAAATCCATTACATGTGAAGCATGGTTCTAGGTGGAAATTTACCGATAACAAATTATGGAAAGAAAACATAAGAAAAGATATGCGAAATAGTAGATTTAAATACGCAAACGAAAATGGTACATTAATTCCAGACAATTTGGCGGTTCTGATTGTAGGTGTACCAACAAATATCATTAACTTATTACACTACAATAGAACGGCGAAAAGATATTTAGTTGTTCTATGATCTTGCTAGTCACAACTTTGCAAACAGAGTTCTTGCCGTCAAATAAAAACTAATTCGTAAAACAAAAACAACTCGAGTACATACATTCGAATATATTACAATATTTACCTAGTAAGAAAGGCATTGATATTTCTGAATGCAAAGAATTATTTAAAGAGAATTTGAATATTTCTGATAGAGGTGATAGCCCATCAAGCAATGGGAAGAAAACTCCATATAGTGAAACTAACGAAGAAAAAATTGAGAAAGACTTTATTGCTAAATTTTCGAAATATCAAACTATAGAAAATGAAATCCGAACATTTGCTAGGTATATCCTACTTTAAATCTGTAGACAATGTCGCAATATTTGTTTTCCGAGATATTTTCAGAAAAAGATTTAACTTGAATATAAGCAAAAAATTGGAGTTGAGCTTTGTGAAATAACTTTAGCCAATCTGAAATTACAAAGAGAATGCACTTAAAAAAGACAGAGTGCCCACATTAGAATGACTGTAGACGCTAAATTGGGCGAAATTTTTGAAAATGGCGTCACTGTAATAGCACTTAATTTAATGTGGACATTACCCGCACCTTACTTTTCAACAGATATACATATGTATATTATATAGTTATCTACATAGTGCTTAGGTATACATAACTGGTCCACACATATGCTTGTTATGAAGTTAAGAGCTGTCAGAAATTTTAAAAAACAAAATCTCTTCAAAATTTTTCAGATGGAAAGTTCATATTTAATTGCAATCTTACAATTGAAAAAATATTAGTAGTCGTAAAAGAACTGTTGAGGGTGAGGTAGTTAGCTTACGTTCATTTTAAACACATTGATATCAGAAAGCAGAATGTGAATATGTTTCCAAGAAATCTTAAATTCTCACATTTAACAGGTAGAGAAATAGAAGCAGTTAAGTTCAGAAACTTACACCTTACATCTTATCTTTACGCTTTCTATAAGAACTTAAAAATTAATTTCCACATTGTGTTAGTTTCACATAGAAAACACTAAACCTGTACACGCACGTGTGTAAAAACATTAAGTTACACTTTCCCTGAAAATAACGATTTTATTTAAATTTATTCCAAAGGATAGATTTTATAGGGCTACTCTATATACATACTACGTTTATTTAAATTTTCAGCAAAAGAAATTCACGAGTGGATAGACTCTGCGTATCTTTAAATAGTAAAGTAAATTAATACAGTTATAATTAATAGTTAATAGAGTATAATTTAAATCTGAGAATAATGCGTGACGGAAATACAATACACTAAACGAACTACAAAAAATCGTCATTTAATTTAATTGAGGTTACAATAAATTCACACCAAACAAACTATTGACTCAGCTGATATGCAACAGATGAACAGTTAAGTAGAATTTTAACAAAGTATCTTTCAAGCAGCCTTTCGATTTAGCGCTATTGTTATCCATTCACAAAACGTTAATTCTATAATTTCATTGTTCTCTCTTTTTAGGTTAAACTCTGATGTCCGGTTAAATAAAAACCATTTATAGTTTCTCCACCCATTTAAAAATAATATACGAGACGTGCATTGTTACTAAATTAAGGAAAATAGTATTCTAACTATCACTAAAAACAAAATTTAATTTATATTTATCCTTAATAAGACACACAAACAAACACAGAAGTTTTTTATATTTAATAACATAACATTAACATGAATGTCAGTGCATTGTAGACAATAAAGCAACTTTTGATGAATAGACTAATCTTAATATAGTATTTAGCCTTTAATAAAATAATTGATTTAAATAAGTTGGTCGAAACTTGTGATATGTATAATAAAATTAGTTGTTGTAAAGTGACTATTCTTCGTTCCTGAATTTCATTTGTGGGACGCAAATGTGAATATGCCATATACTATCATACTAACTTGTTTTTACGTTAAAAGATTAATTATTATTTGTCTATTATTAACTATAATATCTTCTTACAACAAAAATATTTATTTAATAAATAGTTTTATAAAAATTATTGGAAATATCTTCCTCCAAATTTTGAACAATACGCTAAATGATTATAAAATACTTGAGCGGCTCTGCCTAAGGAATCAGGTCTTCATTACAAGTGTCGAGTATATGGTTTCTTAATTCTTCTACCTTGTTTATTAAGCATTGTTATAAATTTAAAATAAATCTATAGAAAGAAATCGGAGATAAGTCGGGAAATTAGTATGACCAGCAACCTTGACATACATACTTTGCAAAGATAATGTGTAATGAGTTCCGTAGAGTAAGGGAACACCTCATCCATTTAAAAATATGCGTTATCAATATTGATATTTCCTATTTGTCTCTGAAAAATGTTAGAAATTAATTCACATTTAAATTTCCAACAATAAAGAACGTACCATTAAGGACATTGTTAATTATTTCATTACATTGTGGGTTACATTTTGTCTGTAATTAACAGTACCTAATAAACAAGTACCTGCTAGAATTACAAAGGAATAGAATTTTAAAAAGAAATAGAAAATTAAAATTGGATAAAGTTTTAGGTACTAACCGATAATTTTCGGAGATTATCCAATCATTCAAAGAATGCATTTATAAAAACTATCCTTCCTAAAATGTCATTTTCATTTATTAAATTAAGCGTAGAAGCGATTAAAGTTACTTTCCCACGCTTTTAGAAATACATAGACGCTTTCGACTTTGAAAATGAAATAACGACTAAATGAAATATTTTAGAAAGCAAAATACGAATGCATAAAAATAAACTAATGCAAAATACAATAAAGCGGGAATTTAAATAAAACATTACAATAGGAATATGCGAATTTACATGAATAGACGAAATATATATACGGGGTTTTCGGACACGATTATTTCATCGTTTCCGAAAACCGTTTCCAAAATATACGCAGGATAAAATTTAACTGCAACAACACCACTCTAACTTACCTATGAAATTTTCTTGAGAATTTCCGAAGTCAATGCCGCATGATAATTCAACAACCTGAAAGGTGCACGATATCAACACAGTGGAAAAGAGGTGAGACAGGATAGAAACCAAAAAAAACTCAACACGTGCAACATCAAAGATGCAAAAGAACGCAACTTGCAACCAGTACATATACTGAAAAAAACATCTTTGCTGTAAATCCAAACAACAAAATGGGCACAGTAACATATACAACAAATCTCACCAATCAAAATGTGCAACAAATACATCAAAGGGGGGAGGGTACAAAAGACAACTAAACTAAAGTCAACTGTGACACAATGGTCAAAAAATGTAAACGCAAAAACAATTTGCAAAGAATGTCTCATATATGGAGGTAAATAACTTACTAAGATAAGAAACAAGCTCGATTAGCTCGCTCAGTAGGATTCGTCTGTGGGTGGCAATTTGCAGTGAAAGATATTTCCATACCTCAGTTCTTTGTTACATTTCGAAACTGATTATTCTTAAACAATATATCGATTATCGCGATTGAAACTTTAGGAGCAGCAAATAAAAGTATGACATGGTCTTCTATTAATTAAGTCACATTACTGCCTGTCACACTTCTCAATGGAAACAACAGTGCAGCTTTACTAAAAGCATCACAAACAGCAAGGATATATACACAGCCACATTTAGAACGGAGTAGAGATCCCATAAGATTAGCACAAACAATCGCCATGGTCTAGTTGGAGTGGTAGCTTGACTAAGCAAATGTCCTGAAAGCAGTCTATTGTCAGGTTTAATACTAAGTCAAACTTCACAACGACGAACCTATTTAACAATATCGTAGGATATTTTAGACTAGTAATATTTCAATGCTACTCACGCAATAGTCTTGATGATACCAGGGTGCCACAAATAAAATCATCGTGACAAAAGTAAATGATTTCAAGTCTTTTCTCTTTAGGCGAGATCACTTTCCATTCCATATTTGGGCCGTCTAGATCGGAACAACGTGGTTTAACATACTTGAATAGTTGCTCCTCCTCTACTCGCCATGGAGGATAACGTTATAAAAATTTGTAAACTTGTTTCAATATTTTTAAATACCACTGTCACGAACGGGATGGCTAGTAGTCGGGGCAATATGAGATGTTAGTGACAAGGTGGAGTCACGTCTAACACTGTCGACAGTAATAGATACGGATCGTGAAAGAAAGTCGGGAACGGCATGTTCAGATCCTTTTCGACGTATCAACTTAAAACAATATGGCTGTAAACGAAGTGTCCAACAAGCCAATCGATTTTGGGGATCTTTTAAATTATGAAACCAAAGTAAAAAATGGAAATCAGTGATAACCTTAAAGTTATAACCTTCTAGACAATGTCGGAATTTTTCGACAGCCCATACAACTGCAAGACATTCACGTTCAGTAGCATTATATTTACGTTCTTGATCCGTTAAAGATTGTGACAAATAACAGATAACCTTTTTTCCATCATCGAAATTTTGAGTAAGAACGGCGCAGACGCCATAAGCTGAAGGATCTGTTGGCAGACAGAAAGTCGCTATTTCACAATCTCGTAACCAATTCCACACAACTTTCTTTTTAGTCAAATTGATTAGAGGTGCGACAATAGAAGCAAAATTCGACACAAAACATCTATACCAAGTAACGGTTGCTATGAACGAGGTCAGGTCTTAAACCCAGTTCATCGACTATATAACCCAAGTATTATAATACATCAATTGAGGACGACAAAATTAGCTCTTCTCAAAGTTATCAGTGAATCCTGCCTTAAATAATCGATCAAACACCTCTCTCTACATTATCTAAATAAACTAATGCTGACAGTTGCAAATCAGCCCCAAACAAGGAATCAATGAGTATCTGCCATGTAGCAGGAGCATGCATTAACCTAAACGCCACGACATTAAATCTATAGAGTCCAGTGTATACACAAAAAGCTGTAGATTTCTTGGAATTTTCACCGATGGAAATTTGTCAATATGCGCTCTTGATATCTAAGGAACTTAAATATCTAGTCTCTTAAGTGACTTAGAATAGTAGAAATTTGAAACAGAGGACATTAGTCTTTTCGGGTCGATTATCGAAAATTGAATTCAGTTTGTGATAATTGACACAAAATCGGTAAGTCTGACTCTTTCTTATTTCAAGCCATGGAAGATCAAGGAGTTTTACAAGGTTCGATAATACGTTGGCTTAACATTTTCAGGTTTTCTTGTCGTAAATCAGAAATTATATTTGTGGCTGACACAATCTACTCCCAAGATAAGCGTATGAGATAACTCTCTAACTGGTACTAATACGTCATACAAATATTTACCTCTAATTTAAAGGAAGTGGTAACATATCCAGCTAATACATTCTTCACCATTGGCAGCCGTAAATTCAACCTAACGAGATTTCCTAGAAACACCTAATTTTTTCATCGTAACCTGGAGAATCCACTAGCGTCGGTAAACATCTGAATCTAATAAACTTACCGTTGGACAACCCAAAATTGTAACGTCTAAATAAGAACGTTGATCACCAGAAACGCGAGATATACCATAATGGAGAAAAGTGTCTCACGGTGGTAATTTGGTCGAGTCTGGAGATCGTTTAAGATGAATGTTGGTACCTTCGTTTAGCGACTTTCCGGAACACATTGAACAGTTGTAAAGTATAATATCTGGGTAACCGCATTTAAAACGAAGATGTTCCTTCATAACCTTGCAAGATGTAAAGCGATGACCAGCTTGGCGCCATTAAAACATTTAACAGTAACGCGAAAGCAAATAGTAGAAATGGTTGGGAGGTTATCATTAACAGCGTTGACGGGCATCACGTCTACAGGATATTCAGATTCTCAAGGTTCGACAAAAACAAAATCTACTTCAAGATAAGCATTACGATTACGAAAACTTCATTTATCTAGTTTGAGATATTTGTCTTCAAGTTCTAACAAACTCGAGGCAATTGGTAACAGAAATAATATTTAACTACATGAACAACATACGAGGGACCGTTTTTATATTCGCGGAATGGGGGACAAGGGGTGGAAATAAAAAAACCAAATTATTTTTCTTTTTCAATATATTCACCTGCAAGACGGATACATTTTTCACATCTTTCAATTAAGTTATTTATACCCTCATAAAAAAATGATTTCTCTGCAAAATACGCCGAAACTGCCTCCTTGACTTCATCATCGGCAGTAAATTTTTTACCCCGCAGCTCTTTTTTCATTTTCGGAAACAGGTAATAATCACTCGGGGTCAGGTCTGGGCTGTAGGGTGGGTGATTCACAATTTCGAAGTCCACCTTATGCAGGGCAGCTAACGCAACGCGGCTTTTGTGGACGGGCGCGTTGTCGTGCAAAAGCAGAACACCTTTTGTCAATTTTCCCCGTCTTTTCTCTTTAATGGCTTCTTTTAGTCGCTCTAATATTGATGCGTAATATTCTCCGGTTACAGAAACACCTTTATCTTTATAATCAATCAATAATATTCCTTCCGAGTTCCAAAATACCGTTGCCATGAGTTTCCCAGCTGATTGTGACACTTTAAATTTCTTGGGAGGTGCTGTGCCCTTTTTATGCCACTGCATGGAGTCTTGTTTGGACTCAGGTTCATAATGATGAACCCAAGTTTCGTCTCTAGTAACAATTCCACTCAATACACCATCTTTGTCTTCATTACAGATGTCCAAAAATGCACGCGAACACTCTACGCGCTGTTATTTTTGCGGCGGCGTGAGCATTCTCGGCACCCATCTTGCGCTGACCTTAGACATGCCGAGATGATCGTGTAGGATTTTAAAAATTGTTGTATCGGATACTCCAACCATTTCTGCGAGTTGTTTCTTCTTTAGTCGAGCATCTTCGAGTACAATTTGTTCAACTTTTTGGATAAGTGCTGGCGTGGTCACCTCAATGCTCCTGCCCGGCCTCGGGTCGTCTTCAAGGGATTCCCTTCCTTGTTTAAATAAACTATGCCACTTGTACACCATGGTTTTTCCTGGACAAGAGTCGCCGTAAACCAATGACATCTCATTCATTATGGTCGCGACTGATTTTCCTTGCCTGGTAAGGAACTTTATAACGACACGATATTCGATTTTTTCCATATTTCACTTTTCACTCCTGATTATGTTACTTGGTTGACGATAGCTCAAAGACTAACTGTCTAATAACAATGAAACTTCGTATTTATACTAATCATGAGTCGCTGCACAGGCCACGCCCACAATGCGCCTACTCGCCCCTCTACAACCCGCTCATTCCACGAATATAAAAACGCTCCCTCGTATATGAAAAATAATTACAGACGATTCAGAAATGAGATTTTATTTTCTAACTGAATAACTACTATGAGAATTTCGGAAGTTTGGACTCGTCATATGCACGGTCGTATTAACCTGCGTATTAGGTAATGTCGTTCCCGTCACAAAGTCAATGAAATTTCATTAGGATCTTAAGTTCGGCTTTTAGTTTCCTCAAGAATCATGTCTTATAATCAGATGGTTTGAAGTGTAAACAATTCACGCAAAGACACCCAGTTAGGACATCTATGTCGACATGACCGCCTTGCCTTCAAATAGATCTACTGCAGACTCGAACAATTGCGACTCTACGCACGATACGTTATTCTACATGCTCCAAGAAATTATGCACTGAGACCACGAGGGTGACCATTGAACTTAAGCTGCCATTTCTGGATCGGTTGTGATTGAGAAGTGGAAAGATGAAGCAACGTAGAGTTAACCATATTAACCAGATCAGAAAATGTGGAATCGGAAAATTAAAGCAACTCAGGAGCCGGAAAAACTTGATTTAACACATCTTACATGGACCTCATTTAAATATTTCATTAACGTGGCTAGAAGGACTGAACGTTCGACACTTTGTTCTGAGGTTAAAGTAGCAGAAGCAATCGATTAATTCGATTAATAGGATGATGAATTCGTACCCGAAACATCTCCAATAGCTTAAAATTAACGACCTCATGAACACCTACCCATATTTCAGAATCAACATCAAGTTCAATTCCCACATCTGTCACAAAATCTGAATAGTTCAAAGAAGTATTAGCGTTCTTCGAATTCAGCAAAGTTCGTAAAAAACTACGTAATTTATCGACTGATTTGGAGTTATCACCCGCTACACTCCTAAAATTTAATTCGTAAATGAACTCGTCAGCCGCTATGATATCGTCAAATAAGAACAAGAAACAAGAAAACCTCCCAAGCAGGAAACCGTAAATATAAATTTAAAAAAATCACAAATTCAAAACGTCTCCTCCACTCAAAAACAGCAAGCGATAGTGTAGGAACAAACAAGTTAATGAACTTCTAATTAAGTTATTATTAAAGAGAGGAAAAAACGCCCTATATATGGAAAAAGTTAAAGTTGATACGGTATAAAAAAAAAGTAGGTGCAAAGGAAGTTAAATAATAAATTATGTTCAATGAGAAGACCATATAACTAATAAAGAAAACAATTTATAAAAAAACGAGTTATTTGGAAATAGAAAAAGAAATAAAATTTGAAATTAATTGTCTGAATATTAGCGTTACTATTAAATTTAATTGGGCACCAAAACTGCGACGTCATTAATTTTAAAATAATAGAAATGAAAAAATGTTGGTAATTCAGACTAAAAAAGAAGCAAGCAAGTGATAGCTGCATCAAAGGTGGGGAAAAAATTAATGAAGATGTTCTAGAGACGCCACAGTATTAAAGAATTTCAAATGCCGTCTAATACTGAAACGGGTAAATCGGCAAAACAAGCTATAATCAAATTTGCAGATGGCAAAGAAGGATACCAGAGTAAATAAAGATACAAACAAAAAAGAAAGAAAAATAAAAAAAGAGAGAAATCCATAGATAAAGCCTATTGAGTAAATAGAAATTTAATGCAACAAAGAAAAACTAATATTAAGTAACAATGGCATATTCAATGCTCTAGTAAATAATTGATACAGGCCAAGCTAATCATGTCTATTAATTACTGTATAATTATTGTCAATAGACAGAGACAAAGAAAGAATTTGAAAATATATACATGTAATCATCAATATAAAAATTGAATAGCAGAAATAATTTCCCAGATATACATATATTAGAAAAATAACAACCAATTAAACAAAGCCTATTCAAAATCTCTTCTAAAAAAAAAATATAGTAAATAACTTTACTAAGCCAAATGGCTGTTCGCAAAGAAGAACTACAAACGATTTACGCTAGAATCTGTCTACTAATAAAAAAAACTGAGATCGATAAATCACAATTTAACTTTGAAATTATAATGCAAATTTAATGGTTGAAATTATTAGGTTGATCTCAAAAAAAAAACACGTTTACTAACTTAAGATTACTAAGAGGAATTTATCCCTAGCACTTTTAACACGTATGGTAAAAAGGTAAGTGAAAATTAATCACAATTAGCATTCTGACCTTGTTACGTCGCAATTTTGGGAGATTGATACAGATCGACACTAGCGTACTCTCCTTCTCCGCTAAGAAAAGAGTCCTAGTGGAATTTGTTATAGGTATAGAAAAGAAAGCACCTAAATATTCAGGCAAAGAAACACAACAGAAATTAATATTCGTCGATAAGAGTAAGTAAGAAAAGTTCTTAACTTGATGGTTTTCTTTTTTTCCTAACGAATATAAATTACTCATACTTGTGAAAAAAAAATTAAATGTAATCTTATAATTCCTCAAAAATGAAAAAACGAATTAAATTCCATTGTCAGAAACTTCTTTCCCTAAAGTATGAGAGTACTAGTTACAAGCTACTCAGTAAATAACGCCTCTAATTATTGAATATTTCTTAATTGCACTCTTTTACAGACTTAGAAATAACAAATACAAACAAAAATATAATTAGAAGGCTATTAAAAATATTAGTTACAAAAGAAAAGCTAAAACCTAGATCAATATTAAGAAAATGAACGACTCTATAAATAAAATGCAATCATATAAAACTAAATTTAATTAAGGTGTTACGAGCACGTAACAATTGATTTTGGAGTTTTTCTCATTTAGAAATATGTCTATTACTTCGTTTTCGTCATTTTTGTCCGAGAAATGGAAGTGTAGATTTTCGTTTTATCATTTCATTTTTTCGTTATATCATTTCCGATTTATTACGGACTAGGTGAGTTACGTATACTCGGCAAAGAAAAGGTCGCCTAATGAGTTCTCAATAAACGAAACACGTATTAGTCAGTGTTTCATTGACTGTAATTTTTCATTAATTACGATGATAGGTTTGGCAATGGTTGTTTATATGTAAGGTCGCTATTCGCATGCATTATACATATATATATATATATATATATATATATATATATATATTTTTAATAGATGTTCAAGCCACTTGTGCGACATAGTACTCTTCGCTGTACTTTCACTTCTCGGATGGCTTTCATTTCTGTTTGAGAGATGGAAGTATAGCTTTTCCCATTTTTTCGATTTATCGTCTATGAGTTCAAAAAATCTCAATAGAACTTTTTCATTGCTGAACCATTAAACTGCTGTATGATATGACAAATGAGGATATTCGCCTACAATCTGTAACAAAAAATCACGAAACCGATTATCGTTAAGTCCACCAGAGCGAATAAACTTAACTGCTTACGCAACCGGTTCAATAACATATGAGAGATTGAGGCTCTCCACAAAGAGCGTCCTGGTGAATAATATAATGAACCGAAAAAGGGAGAAGATATATCTGCCCATAGTTATTCCATGCAGATTATTCATGGAAGTCAATTCTTCAGTAGCCTCAAGCTCAGTATTGACTCCTCTAACAAACAGCAACAATTGAACAATATCAGTAAAGCTTGTCGACTCATTAAGAGCCAACGAAAACCACTTAAAATTGTTGGTCTCGCCGAAAGACTGACAGATCGAAACAAATTCATTTTCTCTGGGCACATTTTTCGTCATGTGCATTTTGTCACGTGCAAACATGATTTAATTATTTCGCTATCAGTAAATAGTTTCCCTTTAGTGTCTAATGAATAGATATTCGTGAACAGGCTTTAGTTACTACTTTATTATTATTTTCATACGAGGGCAGCCGAAATAGCAAACAAAAAAAAATTTTTATTATCGAAAATAGTTTTATTGCTTTTCAAAATATTCTCCTTGGAAATCAATGCACTTTTGCATTCGTTTAAACCAATCCGAAAAGCATTGCTGCCACTGTGAAGGCGGTATCTCCAAAATATGAGTTTCGAATGCCTCAACTGCTTCTTCCGCCGTAGAAAACCGTTGACCACGAATTTATTCTTCACGTGTGGGAACAAAAAGAAATGACAGGGTGCTAGATCAGGGCTGTACGGCGGATGGCTCATCAATTCAATGTTTTGCCCAGTCAAATATTCAATTATTTGAACCGACCTGTGAGAGCTCGCATTGTCATTTTCTTATTTCTTCAAAAACTTTTGGCAAACAAATAGTTGTGTATCATTCGGAATTGACCGTTCTACAACTCTCTAAAGGCACGGATGCAACATGACCGTTTTTTTCCGGAAGAACAGGCGACCATTTGTTTTGATTTGCTTCGAGCGCGAACAACTTTTGTTGGTTTTGGCTCATCTTGGAATACCCACATAGTCGACTGCTGTTTACTATCGGGCTAATACGTATAGATCCAAGATTCATCACCTGTGACGATTTTATAAATGTTTTTGAAGCACCGCCATTGTATCTTTGTGTATTCCTTGGCACCAATCGACGCGAGTCCTTTTTTGAGCGGTTGGAACCTAACGTTAACATAGATTCTGAACGGCTAAATGTTTATGCAAGATCTTATGCACGCTGGTGTTACTAAAACCTAGAGATGTCTCGATCTCAAGTTATGTCACATGACGGTTTTGCATTATCAATTCAGACACTGCATTAATGTTTTCCGACACAACAACATTTGTGGGACAAACTTCACGAAATTGATCGTCCAAAGAACTCCGTCCAAGTTAGAATTCACTATACCAAAGATATACGTAGTTTTCAATAGTGCTTCATCACCATATAAAGAATTCAGCTCGTCGATGCATTCTTGTTGACATTGTTACACTCTCTATATATAATAATTTTTTATATCGTTTTTAAGATTAATTTATTTAATTTAAAATACAATTCGATCTTGAATTCCTAAATTATTATACTGTCATTATTTGTCCGGTCCTCGTATATATATTCAGATGCAGAGTCCCTTTTGTGTTAGTCACGTACAATGGTCAAGGTTGCAATAAACACCGAACTCACGTACCAAAGACTACTCGAAGTTACCAAACTTTTCACTGAATTCGATATCAATTTAGTTATATTGATTTTTAAATGCAATTCGCGATTCAAATACCAATCCCAATTTGGTATTTCTTTTACACAGAATACACGTCTACTATTCTGTGTAGATAATTTGCTTAATGCTCATATTGAAATTAAAATCAATTTTAATGTAGCTAATTCGTTTCCCGCCCAAGTGGTAGCGTGCCTGTCCCTGTTTGCTATTGGTTAATTCAAACATGACACGCACACATAGCCCCTCAACCTAAGGGTTCCTTATAAAGCCATAACCGTAGGAGAACCACGTTCTTCGCTTTTCTGTCGTCAGTGAGACTACACGTGTTTGTGCCGCGAACCTTTATTCGCGCTTCTTGTGACCTCGTGTTTAATTTCCGCGACCGCGGAATATAAATACACCTTTCCTGATCCAGGATATATACACATACACAAACAAGCAAGTACATATATGCACCGCCCGGTGCCCGTTTTAATCTAACCTTTTATTTTATACTTTATTAGCAGCCTTCGTACATCCAGACTTATATTTTATTGCAGCTTTGCTATTACGTTCATCCTATTTTATTTGTTGCTCTAGTTCTTTTTAACTATTTCTATTTACCACATTCAAGCTTTAAGAATTCATTTAACTTGTGAATAAAATTTTAAAGGCATTTCTGTCGTTTTATTCCACTAATAATCTTTCTTTCAGCTTGGCACGCGTCCTGGACTTTTGACGCTCATTGTACACAGCTATTAATTATTAACTCCTTACATTAACATCGAATTAACCGTCATATATTTCATATATTCATTCATTTCACATTTTTACATTCTCAATCAATTTTTCATCTTTAATTAAAAGGAAGAGGTAATAAAGTGGCGCCCAATAACGTGGAGCTATTTTTAGATCAAGTGTGATCAACGAACCTACCCGCAGCATCATAATGACGTCAAAAGTGAAAGGACAGCAGAGCAACCCTTCTAATTCCAAATTAAATGATTTGGTGGCGCCCACGTATACTTCATCTGATATACAATCTCTTATCAATGTTTTACAGCAATTTTGCAAATCAGTTGTTACAACCCCTGTATCGCCTCCGAAACCAGATATTTTCAGTGGAGATATTTTCCAGGACCCGGAAGTTTTTCTCTTACAGCTGGAAACGCATCTGAAAGCACATACGCTAACGCCTGCCAGGACAATCGATGAAATTGCATCATACCTTGATGGAGAAGCAGCGATATGGTTTGAGCAACTTGATAATCAAATTGATTCTTTCGATTGTTTCAGCGAACTCTTTCTCGAACGTTACAAAGCTGTCGAACGTCAGGATAAACTGCATGAAATTTTGTATGGTTGTTTTCAGCAAGAAAATGAACGCGCAGTTCCTTTTCTTTTGAAGAAAAAACGTTTATGTAATCGTTTATACCCGGACTGGGATGACACGAAGATTACAACGTTAATCAAGAGGCAATTAAGATCCGAATACAAAGTGATGTTAGGACCAAAACCTCTACAATCAACGAAAGCGCTAAGAGAAGCCTGCATACAAATTGACAATTATATTCATGGAGATCCTACGGAAATATACGCAAGTAAAGTATCAGCCTCATCTAATATACTTTTAGGTAATAAAGCGAAGGAGCCGATAACGAAAGGATTACCGCCCTGTAGCTACTGCTCGGATAATCACTGGCATCGCAATTGCCCAATCCGCAGAGCGAAACAGCAGCCATCGTTGAATTATTTACAACATAATTCATCATCAAGCACACCCCGTATATGCGTAAACGTCACAGAACGCTCTGTCGACGCTCTTCTGGACACCGCGGCGTCACATAACTTTGCCGTCCCGTCCATTGTTCAACGCATAACATCGAAGAAGTTTAATACGGCATCAGTAGGCAACAAATTTTCGTACCTGAAAATCACCGGAACTGGGATTGTAAAAATGCAAATTCAAAACAAGGTAATCGAAATTCCTGTTTTTATTGCACCAGATTTGCGGGAAAATCTCATTCTTGGTATGCCGTTCTTCGAATCACAACAAGCTGTATTAAATATAGGAAAACGTTGTTTAGATTTTGGTAAGGATATTCGTCATTCAATTAATTTCGTTACATCCAATATGTACCCAAGAACCAAATCTAATCCTAATGTTAACCCTATCCCTTCGTCACGTGCAATCGAGTCTGTTAGTATTTTTCAGCGACCTAAATCACCTAGATTAAGTAGGTCAACCCAGGTACTTCAGAAAAATACAAAGAATCGACACTCTAGTCGAAAAGGCCACGATACAATACAAGACCGAACAAAGAAGCAGGTAGACCGGACAAGGCCCGTCTTCAAGCGAGACCGACCGTCAGCCAATGCCGGGGATCGTTGGTCAAACGCCGCCATCCATTGTAGAAAGACCGACGATCAACATCGACATCTGCATCGACCTCGCCACAAAGTCATTAGTGCGCGAACGGGTACTCCTACACACGCGAATATCACAAATAGTAATTTACTTAGTTCTAAGTTAGCTAGTGATGTAATGTTAGATTAGGGTCGATCTTCCCCTTTTCGTAGCGATACCCAAAATATTATTCTGTATTTTTTCTTCGCGACTAACACCTGTGCGACTTAAACAAGCAGATCAGTTTTTGCTTTCATTGTCTTACATTGCTAAGTTCTAGCAATTTCAAATTCAGCCAAACGTAATTAACTGGAGTCTGATGTTTAAGAGCGTGCGCTTACTTGCCTGCGATTTTCCAGGTTTTTGTTCGCAATCACTCGTACAGTGAGTAAGTAAGCAAAGCATTAGCACGTTGAAGTCGATCCTGGGCGCATTTTCTTTGCCTTTAAAGTAAATCAATTATGCATTTGATTAACGATTCCTCATCTGAAAAACTAACATTAGCGTACCGCAAATAATGACACCAACGCGTGCGGGAATTGTTACACTCTCTATATATAATAATTTTTTATATCGTTTTTAAGATTAATTTATTTAATTTAAAATACAATTCGATCTTGAATTCCTAAATTATTATACTGTCATTATTTGTCCGGTCCTCGTATATATATTTAGATGCAGAGTCCCTTTTGTGTTAGTCACGTACAATGGTCAAGGTTGCAATAAACACCGAACTCAGGTACCAAAGACTACTCGAAGTTACCAAACTTTTCACTGAATTCGATATCAATTTAGTTATATTGATTTTTAAATGCAATTCGCGATTCAAATACCAATCCCAATTTGGTATTTCTTTTACACAGAATACACGTCTACTATTCTGTGTAGATAATTTGCTTAATGCTCATATTGAAATTAAAATCAATTTTAATGTAGCTAATTCGTTTCCCGCCCAAGTGGTAGCGTGCCTGTCCCTGTTTGCTATTGGTTAATTCAAACATGACACGCACACATAGCCCCTCAACCTAAGGGTTCCTTATAAAGCCATAACCGTAGGAGAACCACGTTCTTCGCTTTTCTGTCGTCAGTGAGACTACACGTGTTTGTGCCGCGAACCTTTATTCGCGCTTCTTGTGACCTCGTGTTTAATTTCCGCGACCGCGGAATATAAATACACCTTTCCTGATCCAGGATATATACACATACACAAACAAGCAAGTACATATATGCACCGCCCGGTGCCCGTTTTAATCTAACCTTTTATTTTATACTTTATTAGCAGCCTTCGTACATCCAGACTTATATTTTATTGCAGCTTTGCTATTACGTTCATCCTATTTTATTTGTTGCTCTAGTTCTTTTTAACTATTTCTATTTACCACATTCAAGCTTTAAGAATTCATTTAACTTGTGAATAAAATTTTAAAGGCATTTCTGTCGTTTTATTCCACTAATAATCTTTCTTTCAGCTTGGTACGCGTCCTGGACTTTTGACGCTCATTGTACACAGCTATTAATTATTAACTCCTTACATTAACATCGAATTAACCGTCATATATTTCATATATTCATTCATTTCACATTTTTACATTTATTTTCATCTTTAATTAAAAGGAGGAGGTAATAAAGAATGTTCGCGAGTTAATACCATTTTTTCGCTGACATAAAATTTTCACGTTACTGTCAGCAATACAAATAGTTACCGGATAATAAAACTGTCACGGTAAATATATTGTCAAAAATGACAAACTTCACGATGCAATCATCAGATCGGAGGCAGTGCTAACAGTGTTGCCAGTTCCCGAAATATAAACGGCTACCCCCGTATTTGCGAATAAATTGTCTTGTGATGAAGTATTCCGTTTTGAACTTTCTAATTTTATCGATCGCTGATTTTCTATGAACTTTGAATATTGTGCCGCATGTTTAATTTGGTAATGACAACATATATTCCACTCTTTTCGCAGAGGTATTATGTCATTACTAGAATCACAAATCACAGTTTCCGATATAGATTCTAGAAAATATGTAAGAATATAAGTTATAATTTATAAATAGGCTGCAGTATTTTCGGCTAAACAAACCTATTAAATACATTCATGCACGATGACTATAATAATTCTTTTATTACTGCATATACACAATACCACATAAGGATCACAAATAACACAAGATGAATTACAGAGGTTAAGTAGACCGCGCTAACTTTTCCGAGGCTTGAATGGATGTTTGAAGATTATTTATGAAAATCTATTATTATGTCAAAGAAACAATTGTAGTGAATATAGCCAAAAAAGCACTACAATAAAAGTTATCTGTGACAATACGTTAACAAAATTATGGATGGCTCTAAACCAAAAACGTCCAAAGTTTGGGTCACAAAGAAGTCCTGCTTTTGTATGACAATACGCGAATTCTTAATATAGTCAAAGTACTACCCATTCTTAATGAGTGTAACTTCTTTGAGCTGAACCACCAACCATATAGTCCGGATTTGGCTCCGTCCAATTGAAAAAGAATATTGACGCTTATTTGAGAATCAATAGAAACCATTTTTTTCTGATGGAATAAAGTTGTTATAAGACACGTGGCGTAAGTGCGGTGAAACTAAGAAAGATTACGTTGTAAATAAAATTATTTAAAAAGTCGTAGTTTCTTTGTTGATTATAGGTAAAAAACATTTTTAATTCCCCTCGTAGCTTAATAAATATCTTGTTGTAAAAGTAGGCATGTATATTCTATTGGGCGTTTAATACAATAATTACCGATCTACAAATTTAAACTGTATTTAATCGTCGGAAATAAAATATATTATTCTAAAGTTACCTTTTCATGTTCATTTAAAATCTACTAATACTTTTTTGTCAGTATGTACATAACTCCTTTTTATATAGAACAATACTAAATTTAAAATTTTTAAAACAATTCGGTTTCCTTTATACAAGTTTAAGCTTATGAAATAGAAAAAGAAAAACTTTGTTATTGACCGTCACGATACAATATTCAACAGTAATACCCATCATGCTTTGGATTCCAGAAATTTTGATGTCGTTTTTCCATTAATCGAATATCCACATTATTTACAATAATAATAAATAAATTGTAAAATATATAATACTCGTAACAGTCACTATTATTATTTGTATAAAATAACAATACGTGATTTATTGAAAATTGCCTTTATTAGAAAACACCAAAATACAATGGGGTATATTTTTAAGTGTACAGAAAATAGACCCGCGATAACAATACTCCATTGAATAATTTAAATTAATATAATTATACAGCTAAAGAAATCCACATGCGAAGTGAAATGAAACTGGCCATCGACCAAATAATTAAACTCAAGAGATGATTGATGTCAGATAATTAATAGAAAGAATCAAATTATCATTCGCGATATTTTTCAAAAACTTTTTGGATTGATTAACCATGGAGAGTAGTACTTCGTCAATGCTTTTACACAATTTAGTATTGTAAAGAATAGTCCTATAATTACACCGAACGAGTTAATATCCCTAAACTGACAATTATTTAAGAAAATTATAGTTAAAATGACATTTAGTAATTTTAGAAAAATATGTCAAACTTATTTTTATATATTACATGCCAATCATTAAGGATCATTTTACATATTCGTATGTGCATAACTTATTACATTTTGAAAATTTATTTTTGAAACATCATCATTATTTGTTTACTTGAGAGAATCGTTTACTTAAAAACTTACTTGTGTTTTTAAAAGCAAAATCTTTCTAAAAGACGAAAAGAATTTCAATCTACATTAGAATAGTTGGTTAGTAATTTTTAATTTATCTATTAATGATAATTTATTTGCCCACAAATTAATAATATTTATTATAAATCTACAAAAACAAAGAGATGTACATTCATAATATTAATCAAAATTAAAATAAAGAACCTGAAAATGTAATAAAAATTTGAAGAAGTCACAAAAAACAATTATTTTATTAGTAAATCAACTTACTTATTATTTATTATGGCATAAGTATTTCAACAATACGACAAAACTTACCCGGGAATAAAGCATTTAGAATTTTGAGAAAAATGTTTATTCTTCTCTTTTTCTGTTAACGGTGTATACATATTCCAACCATTCAGTGTTTGGTGTCTATGAAAACCTTTAGCACGTACATAATGCACTTCAGCACGTTATTATACACCTGACTCTAAAATGTTTCTAGATAACCAAGAGTGTTGCATAGCACGACATAGTAAACAATCGTGTCGCTGTGCAACCGTTGCTCCTGCGTACCGCTCCCTAACCTACTATTCAAACTGATTTACCTATTTTTTAAACAGTTATCTATTGTCCTTCTGAATATTTACCATTCACAGCACATTAGCAAACATGTGTATAGTAAATCTTATTATCGGTCATAACAATTATTGAATTGTATATATATAGGAATTATAAAATAAAAAAAATCAAAACTGCTTATGTCAAATGACAAAAAGGGTTTTACCATTTAAAAATTGTAAAAGAAAACCAATACACATATACATAAAATTTGGATTTTAAAAAAATAATTAAAAACGTGAAAGTAATTTATTCACCACCTACTGAAACTTTTGTATTTTTTATATATGTACGTCTCGTATTAGAAATTTTCGAAACATATTCTGAATTTATTATAAATATTTCACAAACATATAATAATTGAAAACTCTTATGTAGTAGTGTAGCTACGCTTTCATGATTAGTTTTTCATACGTGTCAAATATATGTTGGAAAGATTATAAATTCACGAGAAAAATGTGTAGTATGGCCGCTCTAAAAAAGAAATGCGCTAACATTCCAATAAATGTACATGTAAAAGAGTGTGTAATTCGCCCATAGACATGTTTTTTCAATTTCTCTATAATATCTTTCAAAATGTTTTAATAGTTTCTTAATTTATAATTTCATAAATGGAAATGTATTAAGGATTATTATATTATAGTATTTTATAATAGGTAAATAGAATGGGATGCACGCTCACTAGTTACTAAACGCTATAAAAATCTTCAACTTTGACATCGAAATAAAGTTAAGTTTGGATAAGTGTAAAACATGCTCCATAGTTAAAGGAAAAATTCAACATGAATTGTAATAATCTACAAAGAGGTACAATAGAAGGACCTTAACCAGAGAAAACGTACAAATATCTTGGCATAACTCAGAACACAAAATCAAGAAAAGTTTACAAAACGCTTGCAATAAATGTTTAAAAGTCACTTAAACGCTAAAAATAAAATTTAAAATAGTTAACAGATACTCAATCTCAGTTCTGACTTATTCATTCGGACTCATAAAATGGTCTAACGCAGAATAAGACTCTCTCAATAGAGTTATCAGAACAACAGAACACAAAATATCATACACATCATAAACATTCTGTGGTAGAATGGTTTACATTATCCAGAGAAAAAGGAGGAAGATCGTACGTTGATATAAAAAATGCATATTAAAAACAAGGAACCAACCTCGCCATATATTTTCTGAACATGACAAACAATACCCTTCACAAAACGACAATAAAAACTGACAACAAAATCAGACCATTTAACCTTAATAAGTAAATTTTATTCTAGAAGAATATACACAGACTGTCTCAGAGAAAACAGAACTTTATTAAAATGAAAACAAAAGTTTACTATTTTGGTAAAATTCATTTATTTTATTCAAAGTAGTCGCCTTTGGCTTCAATACAACGTTTTGCACGGTCAATTAACATGTCCAATGAATTTTTAAGTTCATCTTTAGAGATGTCCTTCAAGATCCCTGTCGACGCCTTTTTAATGGCTCATTTCTGATAAATTCACGTACAAATTCGATGTTAGTTTCCGTAACCACAGATTTTTTTGCACCAAGATGTTCGTCGTCATTTATGTCAATACTTTCAATCGTCTTTAAATCGATTAAGCCACTCATACGCACTCGTATGCCATAAACACGCATCCCCATACATCTGTTTCATGAAATTGAACGTTTCAGTAAATCGTTACTGAGTTTAAAATAGAACTTGATACTTGCTCTTCGTTCAAAATTCATTTTTCGGCTAATGCCAAATACACACTGTTATTTTATGCGCAATTTCTCTGCTTCTAATGATGTAAATGTCATGATATTTTGACATAACATTGGTGAAAGATCTACCTTACGGATTTATATTTCTTTAATAGATGGCTCCACCAAGAATGACTATTTTAAAAAAGTTCCGTTCTCTGCGACAGCCTGTGTATAATAACGATCAACAATAATATAGGAATTTAAAAAAAAATATATCTGACTTTCTTTGACGGCTATTAATTCTTTTCGGTTGAACTGTAATACTAAGGATTTTATTGAGAGAAATTTTTTAAATAATATAAAACTGTTTCTAGCCACTTGCCCTTCGTGTATGAATTGGTTGGGATGTTTCTCGTAACTCAAAACAGTATTTGCGAAATTCGTATATCCATGTCGGAGATTTCAAGGAAATTTTTTTGGCGGTGCTGCTGTTAAGCCATCTACAACCGAGTAATTTCTTTTATTAGCTTCTGCGATCAAATGTAATAAATGTAACAGGCATGTTACATCTAGTGAAATGGGGCACCCATGTTTAAGGAAATGTCCCACACAAAGCATTAACAAACATTACTACTTGGTTTGTTAAAATTATATAGTATGTAACACTATGAATAACTTCGCCGGTACACCTTGACAACCTTTTACAAAAAAATTAAAATGACTTTTGAAAAGGTTCCAGTTCCACTGTATGTACGAGGGAGCGTTTTTATATTCGCGGAATGAGCGGGTTGTAGAGGGGTGAGTAGGCGCATTGGGGGCGTGGCCTATGCAGTGACTCATGATTAGTATAAATACGAAGTTTCATTGTTATTAGACAGATAGTCTTTGAGCTATCGTCAACCAAGTAACATAATCAGGAGTGAAAAGTGAAATATGAAAAAAATCGAATATCGTGCCGTTATAAAGTTCCTTACCAGGCAAGGAAAATCAGTCGCGACCATAATGAATGAGATGTCATTGGTTTACGGCGACTCTTGTCCAGGAAAAACCATGGTGTACAAGTGGCATAGTTTATTTAAACAAGGAAGGGAATCCCTTGAAGACGACCCGAGGCCGGGCAGGAGCTTTGAGGTGACCACGCCAGCACTTATCCAAAAAGTTGAACAAATTGTATTCGAAGATGCTCGACTAAAGAAGAAACAACTCGCAGAAATGGTTGGAGTATCCGATACAACAATTTTTAAAATCCTACACGATCATCTCGGCATGTCTAAGGTCAGCGCAAGATGGGTGCCGAGAATGCTCACGCCGCCGCAAAAACAACATATACATATATATATATATATATATATGTATATTTACTTATATATAAAATCTCATACAACAGACATAGAAAACGTTAAAATCAGGAAAATACCCGAACTTTTGAAGTATCATATAAGCATTTAAAAAATTCCTTTGAACAAATTTCAGCGTCTCTAAATGAGTTTGATAGTAGAGCGACCCCACGATAGAATAATAATTTAATTTACTTCATACGAAAGAATTATACAAAAGAACTAATGTATCCATGCAATTTTTGATTATAAAACCTAATAATTTAGAACAAAATGTAATGCATTTATATGATCCATAAGCGTTAATTTTCGATCGTATAATACACGTAAACCTCTTACAACTAGAGCGGTCAGTTTTTATCGGCGCGACAGGATAGAATCTGACATAGTGAGTGCATAAATACATATGTGCCAACAAATATATAACTGAGATAGTGATCGGCTTTAGATGGGTCACCGTAAATATTCAGTATGTAGATATTACGAACCTGGTGCTCAAACAAATGCGACTGCTCCATTTATAACAATATACTATTCTAATATAGTGACATGTTTTTCTTTAATTCAAAATAAAATAAAGGAAAAGAAACTAAAGCTAGATAAAATAATAACTAAACCTACCAAGGTACGATTTGTTTTCTTACAGGTGCCCACTTAAGATGCAGTTTACCAGCCTGCTTAGTCGAAGATGGTCGTATCGGTTATTCAATAAAATAAGTGCACCACCTTGTTTAATAAATATAGCAACACCCTGTATATAGTATGTCTGGGTGAAGAACAAGGAATTTCCTACCGTATTTTAGGTATCAAACGCCCCACAAATTTAAACTACACAATGGCAAAAGAATAAAAACAACCAAACTGATAATCGTAGTTTCGCTTTTAATTAATGGAAAAGAATTAAATTGAAGATATTACAGAAATTCATGTTAAAAAGAGTATAAAATATCATAAACTAATAAATACGGAATTGATTCATGTAAAGATTTGAAAATGTATTATAGATTTACATGAAAACAAAAAAAAGATAAATCAGATTATTTTTCCGGGACTGGCACAAGTTTCGTTCATAACAATGAAAAAGTTACTATTCTAGAAAATATTAAATTAGTTTTACTTTACTTATTTAGCAATTTTAATACGTTTAAAAGAACGAAAAGGAAGATAATAAAAAAGTACAAATTCGGAAATTTTCAGTTGCTTGAAATAGAAAGAAAAGAAAAAAATTTTTTTTCTTGAATAAGTAATAAATTAATTGAAACAAAAAAAAGAAAGTTTCGTCAAAAGGGCCGTTACTAAATATATATAAAAGAACATAAAACAAGATGGTATATATTGATTTCGTAATTACATACAAGTGCAAACATTTTACGTTGATTTAGTACTAAAATAACAACAATAAGAGAAGAAATTAGAAAAATTACACAACGTGGTTAAGATGGCGATGGATAAAAAAACATAGCATCTAAATGAAAGGCCTAGGAAATATTTCCTAATGTGCCTTAAATACAGTTATTACTGTAACTCGTGCCTTAAGCATAAAATCAATAAACAATACTCAAAGCTTTTAATTATTGGCAACACATAAAGTCATGTCTTTTCCAGAATTACTCTGATCAAAATGGTAAAGTACCTCTATGACTTAATAAATCTCCAATTCGAAAGACAGACATATGCACAACTAATTAGAAAACGGGTCACGAAAATTAGTCAGATACAAGCACAAAGCCCTCCAAACCATCGCAAATAACCACACAATATAAACTTACGAGCTAGGAAAATAAACAAACCAGGTTCATAACTAATCAAAAAAAACTGAAAACACCAAGACAATAGCAAGAAGGTATCTTACAAACGCAATCTAATACACAGGACTTAAACAATAAGCAGGAACGTACAAGAACTTGTCAACGACACGTAATATTCAAAATAACAACGATAACTTGTGACTGGAAAATAAAAATTATTATGTTCACATAAATCAGAGAGAAGTATAAAATATACCTAACAGGTATATTTTGTACAGGATATACACACACAAACCGCAAGTACTTTACGTATCGTGCGATACATATTTTAATCTAACCCTTTTTTATGTTTTTTTAAACAGATTTATATCTCTAGATTTACTTTTATTACAGCTTTGCAATTACATTAATATTATTCTATTTGTTGCTCTCAATCTTATTAATTATCTTTATTTAATATACTCAAGTTTAAAGAATTGAATTAAATTAGTGAATAAAATTTTAAGGGCAATCCTATTGTTTTATTTCCACTAATATCTTTCTTTCCATCCTGGATTTTTGATGCTCATTGTACACAATTACTAATTATTAACTCCTTACATTTCTATTTTTTTATTTGCATTTATTACAGCGCTTTAGCTAGTCGGACACGCGCTCGTAATAAATTTACTAACCATGACGTATAAATAAATATATTTTCTATTAAATAATATTATCCATCCTATATTATTTATTACCGAACATGAAGGAGGTAATACTAACAATGGCCAAAGGAGGAAGGAAAGCTACGCTAAAGCATGAACCATAAGACTGCCGAAACACCCGAAACTACAACCAAACCGTCTCCAGTGTAAAAGAACATACACCATGAAACAGTGAAATGGTCAAGAAAATGTAAAAAAATAACTAAAAAGAGGTATATTACTAATTATTGGCGGGATATAAACGGGAAAGGATGACGGAAGGAACAAAGTAAAACCTACCACAAGGCATGCAAACATCATTCAGCAAGCAAATCGATTCGTCAAACAAAACAAAAACTAAAGTTCACTAAACAAAAATTAACAAGAAAAAAGTTTAGTCAATCCTAATGTTAAACTAACTGAAACGCTGAAGACAATTACAAAAATATAATCATTGAAAATGGTCTAACACAACAAGGGTACACTTGTAACGATCTTTTTCGGTGGCCTTACTTGGCTTATAGAAATACGTGCTTTATTGTGAGAGTTAAACTCGGTTATAAATAATTAAAACTAAATATTTCAAAATGTCAACTTTTGGCTGACCAGGTAAGCATGACAAGATCATTCGTAGTATTTTAGAATGAAATTTGATTAGAGCAGCTGCAATGTGTACGCGTTCCCTCATTTTTACTCTTTCCGCGTGCGCTAGTGGCTATATTATGAATTCTTACATTTTTCCCTCAGCTAAAGGAATATATAAAGGCCT